>OW026451.1:1200000-1800000 GCA_932274525.1 Podabrus alpinus | reverse complement strand
GGGTGTGAAACAGCCGTAGTCCTCAATATTACTTGACCATTTTTATGTGTTGTTGTTTATGACTTGTATCATTTTTGATCTGCTTCAAATATGGACGAATACGAGAAATATAATCGACGCGGTTCTTAAAACGGCACGCTTTTCTTCAAATTATAGTTGAACACAATTAAAATCTTAATGCAAATATTTAGCCGGAAAATGAATTTAAACAGAAGGTCAAAATAATTGTTAATTACAGTAATTTTGGTTTTTTTAAACTCTTTCGTGAAGGTTCTTTTGTTTCTAAAACACTTTGTTCAGTTTTTTTGTTTAATGGAAACTGACGATTTTACGGTCCAAGAAAGAAAGCACTATATTCTCTCCGGGAAAAACCAATTTTTTCCGATGGCACAAAAAAATTCTTCGAGTTTAGGTCTTGGTTGTGCGACCAAATGAATTTTCTGCTGTTCGGGTGTTCCGAAAATTTCATATTCTCGTCTCGTGCCCTTTTCCTATGTTTTTCTGTAAGGCATCGTTTCCAAGTTTGACGTTTTGATTTGGACTTTGGTACCTGACCTCTCCGGCTGCAGGATTCAGTTGATTGAGGTTGGTTTATGATCCTAATTTTTTTCCGCGCAAAAATTTTGGCGTTAGCAGTCGTTCTACTGTAAATTACTTTTATTATATACATTTTAAAGTGAATGTGGTTTTATATTTCAACGCATAATACCTTAATTGAGGTCACGCACTGTTACAGCTTTAATTAATAATCTAGTCAAGGCCTGCAAGTTTTGTAATCTCCAAATAGAGACTAGGGCCACTACGAGATTTTTAATAATGAAACAAAATTGTGGTTCTGCCAGTTAGTACGCCAAAGCATTATGAAACAGATTTTTTTAATAGTTTTTATACTGAAAATGGAAGAGGTGGAATTAGAACTTTTAGGCGTGTTTAATTTTGCATTAGCGTGTCCAATGCGGAGTTTAACTATAATAATTAGTTACGTTTACATTTTGATTCGATTTTTTTTATAAATTGCAATTAAGAAGAGATGTTGCTATGTGCAGATATTTTGTTTCCGAACCGAAATAGGAAATACTAATAAAATTTTTAAAGTTGGCACGACGGATGATCACCTTTAATCGGAAGCGTTTATCGCGCTCACGAATTCTATGGCAGAAATTATTGTTTCAAATAAAAATACAAAACTGTTTTTTTAAAAGCTTTCAGGTCGTTGTTGGTGGCAAGTAAATTTACAAATCAGAAACGCTAACATAAAATAGAAAGTTGTTTAACTTTGGCGTGTACAAATAGCTCAAATATTAAATGAGTTGTGCATCCGAAACAACTTGCAGGCTGCATTTTTGTTTGATGAATGGATAGCGGATAGCGACGAATCTTGTTTAGCTCTTCGCTTTTATTATTAATTTGAGCAAATCTCCCTTTTTGTGGACAAAATTTGTCTTTAATTTTTAGAACCAATTTGTACCTCGTCAAATCGCAGTTCAGGTGCTATATAATATGTAATGTAAATTAAACAGTCTTAAGTAAGAATACATTTTATAATAGTTACGTAATTAAAAAATTATTATTTTAAATAAAAGTTGTTTTAACTTGGAGTTAATAGCAATTATTATTTAATTAATTCAAGAAAGTTGCATGATTCCCACCGGATGTATCTAAAGCAGGATTATTATCACCATCAGCGTTAGTTATAATAAATAATCCTAATTAGTGAGATTTTAATTTCAATTGTTACAATTTCTTGTTAATATTGAGAAATATTAATTGCTGGGTATTTTCAGTAAGCTTCATTCCTGGATCTTGGTAATTAAAAGTTTTGTACTTTTCAAAGAAAATATTTTATGGTTAATATTTGGTACCATAATAATTGGTAGTCTTTTAGCCGTCATTCTCATCAAACGATGATTTTATTTCAGAATTGAAAAATGGAAGTGCACTACTGCATCTACTCTACTAATTGACTGGATTGTGTCCCATAATAATTATTGAAAACTGTCTTTACCATCTTTAGATTTTCAATCGTTATTTTTTTGAAGCCATTTCTTAATTTCTTCTAAGTATGCTTAGGATCCATATTATGGATATTCATAATAAATTGTATGAATGAATTCGTGTTCTTTGGCGAACAGCAGTCTGTTATTTATTTTTTGTTTAGCAGTAACAGTTTCCTGGAATGTCTAAGTTCCAAATTATCCTTATATTACGCAACACGCCTTGTATTACCTGATGAAATGCTAATTGAAAAATTTAAATCTTGTATAATTTGTGTCGGGAGTTTTCTTTGAGCACAATATTATGATTTTCCTACCCTCTCGAAAAGTTCTTTGTAATTTTCCATCTCATTTCTCAAGAATTTTTTTTTTTCATTGTAAATTTTACCTTTTCTTTAAGATTATTTCTGAAGGGCTCTCGTTTCACTTGTATGGAGATAAAAAGAGACAATTTTTTTTATCACATTATTTTTTCAACAACTTCAGAAATAACCCTAAAATACAAGTAAAACAAATTGGGCTGTTCTATAATATTGGGAAACCAAAAAAACTACAAGTCAAGTTTTCTTAATAATATCAATAAATAAAATTATGTTTTTCTGTATTTAGTAGTTAATTAAATCGACTTTGTCATAATTTGAATATGCAGTGCATAATATCAAGGTTTGGTGGCTTATTAACGTGCTTGCAGCTTTCCACTAACATCTTCTCATTGTCATTTTTTAATTTGGTATAATGGTGAATTGTGCTAGAAAATTTATTATTTCAAGACCATTAAAAGTATTAAAACAGTTATATAACTAAGGAATAAAAATATTATCAGAATTTTAAACTTTGTTGAAAGTAATGTGAAACGTTATAGTCCTTAATAAAAGACCAAACTAACGTCACGAATGACAAAAGAAGTTAAATATGGAAAAGACTTCATCAAGTTTATATTAGAAATGAGATGGGAACATGCGGTATAGGAAGAAATTTATATAAAAAGACTACAATTTTAAATATTTGTGATCAATAACAAATTTCTTTACAATTCCTAAGTTGCCTTCAATGCTTACTTGACCCAATGACAAAAATTATAATGAATTATGTCTCCAAATTTTGCACAAATGAAGCAGGTTGAATCTGCTATGTTATTTTTGCGTAGTAATCAATATAGTGATTTACTATAAAAGGCACAATAATACTTTATATTAGTTTTGCACATTTTTCCTGATTGTCATTAACGTTTATGCATAATGATACTTTGGAATAACAACCAATTTCTTCCTCGCTATTGTCACTAAGTGATAATGAACTCATTACTATCGTTCGCAAATTGTAATTTTGTATGTGGCTAAAGAACCTATTTACGTAACAGTTCGGTCAGGGAATTGTCCGATTCCTATTCAATAGAAAATTACTGAGCATACATAAAATTTTATATACTATATACTCCTAGCTAATATACCAACATAAAAAACCTCTTAAAAAACGAAAATAATCGGTATATTTTCTATTATGCACATTACCTTACAATAGAAGCACTTTTCCGATCAAGTCGTAAAATGACTATCGTAGATAGTTTAAACTGCGGTAGTCAAGTTAAGGAATTCAAACAACGACATCCATGTTTCGATCTTATTGGATTTTATTGGTGACGTGTATAGACGGAGATCCCTGAAAGTGATTAAATTTGTCTCGACTTATACCAACACTTCGTTGATGGATTAACGATTAAAGGTTAATTCCAAATCGGTAAACGTGCAGTATTTCTAAAATTTGAGACCACAACCTGCTATGCATTTTTGACTATCGAGGTTTGACCAACTCTGCTTCGGTGTTTATACAGGGTGACCTATTTGTGTGACTTGATCGCAAGCTTTTTTTTTTAATATCTATTTTTTTCCAAATATGATAATGTGATTCAACAGGAATGAATTGAGGAATACAAGGCTTTTCCATAATTTCTATTTTTCAAAATTCCTACAAAATAGTGAGCCTGTTGTATAAATTACTACGGCGCGAGTTCCGGGAGGTTAACATTCCATAAAAACTCGTGTTTCTCATAAAGATGAATTGGCTCAAAAACTTCTTCATCAGGCCACTTTCGTTTATCGGGTATAACCTTGTCAACATTCTTCAGGTTTATTTTGAAAAGTTATATTAAATTTATATAAAATTTAGTTTAAAATTTAAAAAATAAAAAACTTCCGTCACTTGAGAAAGTCTCAGCTCTTCCAACAATTGCGGAAAACTGGAAAACGAGAGCAGAAATGAACACGTCCACTTGTGGTACCTGCGCCTGCTTGTCTCCGGGACTGCTCTCAAGCCCTTTTCCATTTGTGAGTCTTGTCCCGAGACTGTTTTGTCGCAAGTGGACACTAGCCTTTAGAACAAGTTGTGTATTTTTCTTCTGACCTGGACGAATTTTTGCCGGTTCTAAAAAAGTCATCTAGTTAATACCAAATTGCTATTTTAATACACAATTGGATATCGATATTAAGAATACCGATTGTGTGTATGGTGTGTAATTTGTCTAGATCAAATAGTTGTGACAATAAATTATTGTAATTCACAGCATATAGAAACTTAAAAAGTACATACGAACGATATTATTCAAATTAATTTTACCATTTATATTTTTATGCACATTACTGTATAGTTCTTCGGTCTTCTGTGGTCTCAGGAATCGCATTTGTGGATCAAAATTTGAAATTCATACCGTAGCTTATCGCGAACGCTATCGCCAACACTAGATTTTTTTTAATTAAAAAGTCAAAATAGAGTCGATCTCGAGTTTCTTGTTCTCACGTCACTGATGACTCGGTGGGGTTTCCGAGCTACCTAATGCTTTCAAAAATAAATTGTCGGCATTTCAGTAAAACACAGAGGATAAATGCCATTCACATAATACATAATGTAAATACTTCCACTAAGGTAGTGGAATATTCACGAGCGATCCAATTGAATCTTGTTCAAATCGTCTGCCAGACCGTCAATCAAAATATCGCTTCGTGATCAAGTTTACTATCACCTATCTGATTGCATTTGCCCACCGATTGGGAGATTATTTATGAAATTTGTTCGAAAGAAAAACAAAATTGCCATGCTAATCGTACATAAATTTGCAGGACCACTTCCCTACGTCCTTTTTTTACCACGAAGTTCCGCTAGGATTTTTCCATGTTTTTATAATTCTTCTACGAGAGAGGAGGATTATTTAAAAGTCCAACAGAAGTGGTTGAAATCAATTTTCGTGGCATTTGATGAGTTACATTCTTTAGAAATTGCAGTCTTAAAATCCCCTTCGCGGCGCCATTCGATGTTATCCACATACATTTATAAGGACCGTCAACTGCATAGTGGAATACTTCTAGCCTAGATTGTAGAATTTATTAACCGACAATCTAAATTCTATGGTAATTTCAGCCAGTTGTACTTCCAGGCGTCTTCGAAGGGCGTCATTTTACTTCTTAAACATATTAACGTTGGAACAATCTAATTTATATCCAAAGTGCGCAGTGCTGTAATGACATCAAGTTAGGACTTGCTCAATTCTATAATTTTCCACATGTGTTTTGTACTCATTGAAACTAATCAACATGATGTACATTAATTTGGTCTTCTTAAATGGAATTTAAGATATTTCCGATTTTTCATCCACATCGGTATGTACCAGTACATATTAAGGAGACCAAATTGAGCATTCATCGGGAAGACATGCGCTTCTGTGTGGATGAACATCGGTACCGACCTAATTTTACCATGTAATTCTGTAATATTAATTAAAAATTTATTTTATTGTTTGCTTAGCGCGCACGAGAGGTGTTTTTAATTTTATTTATCCTAGCGATATTCGACTTTCATAATATTTTTTTGAAAAATTGTTTTACTAATTATTACTTGTGTGGTTTTATAATAAATGAGCGTAATTAAATTTATTTCCATTCGCGTTTGTAATTTGTACATGAAAAACTCATTACATTTGTTTGTTCTCTACTTTTTTGTGTGCATGCTTAATATAAAATATGTCAATGAATTTAATTTTTTTTGTATACGTATAATATTTTTATAATGAACACCAGAACTTACAAATGGTTTTAACAGGTGTACGACAGTACAATAATAAAACGTTTTTTTAAACATAAATCTATAAGTATGTACTTGTTATTATAGCGTTTTTAATATATTTTTTTTTGTTACAGGTAAGCAGAAAATTTTGCATAAATCACGGTTCGGGTGAGTGGCCACCATATTTAAATCTGCTCATATAATGGTTATGTTATACCAGTCAAAATAAAACCCTCAAGAGCACACTTATCGTTTTTGATGGATTTAGGTGCTTAATAGTATCAAGCACAAGTTGACTAGGTCAGTTTTACCCTCAAATAAATGTCTTGGTTTCCCGAATTTTAACATTCACTAAACTCTAAAATGGATCCACAAGTATAGCCGGAACTAAGGGCCCCCCTTATAATAATCATACCCCCTGACCGTACCATGCGTCCGGCACCGAATTGTTTACTATTTATAAGTTTTAATTAGGCACACCATGTGTGATAATTAAAGTTGTATCGTAACTGTCGGCTTATTTGTTAAAAAGTTTTAATGCACGAAAGTGGATCAGCGTGGGTACTGCAAAGCGTTAATGTAATGCACCAGGCTCTGGTCTAGCCGGCTGTGACATAATCAATGATCGTGGTGCTCTTTGATCACGTTGTGTGCATTCTGTTGTATACAACCACGCAATTGTGTGCGATAAAACTCGCTTGATGACTAAATTTCATACACAAATTGTTGATCAATTCGCGTTTATTAAAATCGGCCACTCTTTGAAATATCTCTCGTCTTTTATCTTTGTCTCTCGTTGGAAACGTGGTCCCTTCTACTACTTATTCATCACATGCAGACAGATACTTGACAGCTTCCTTTACGATCAAAATTGTTATTACTTTTACGTATGGACAAAACGAGACTTGGTTTTAATTTCAAGGACGCCGCGGATTTTAGCCTTGATTCAATTATGCACTTGCAGTAGACTTGGTGTGGGCTCTACAAATTGTATTTGGTGTACGATAACGCCCCAAACATAAGATTTTAACAAAACAAGTCTAGACTTTGTTAGTGGAAAGGAAAAGGAAATAAAATGATTTAATGCGATAGAAAATTTCCCCGAAATTTAATGGTAATGACAAAACTTAGGTCGCCATGGTCATTCGGATATTGAACTATCGATTCTACAGTATCGACTTTCTTGTCGATAGAAGACACCGATGAAAATCCTTGCAGAACCCCTGTCCAAAAAATAACTTAAATAGAAAACCTTTCTTAGTTCGTACCTTTACGTCTATTATGACGTTCTTTGTATTTTTTCCTTAAAAAAGAGTTGGTTTTTTATTCGAGAAAATAACGTACGGTACCTCTAATAGTACTAATAATAATTGATCCGTGGCCTAATATTGTCACAATTTGTTATCGTAAAATTTTATTAATTTTAAGTTAACATAATTTAATTTTAATTTAAACATTTTAACGGTGTTTATTTTTTTATAATGCGAATAATTTATTATAATTCATAATTTAAATTCACATTTGTTTAATTAAAAATAAAACGTGCTTAATATTTGAATTAATTAAATCAAAAAAAAAATTATTTTAATAATCTTTACGCAATGAAGTAATTGAATAATTATCAATTAATTTATAACGAAGTTCAAGTTTTTTTGTTTCGGTGTTCTCAATTTAAGAAATGTTGAGGAAAAGGTATACCACCAATATCGAAAGGTGCATAAAAATACGGGGCAGGGCAGGATGTTTTCTTACATCCCTAAAAAGTATACGTCGCTCTTCCTTTCTATTTTTTTGTTAACTTCCGTTTTATGTGTATAAAATGCACATTTGAGTTTGTCATTTTTCCTTCCATCCAATTTTAAAATGTCGCAATCATTCGTTCACTTTGTAAGAACCTGATTTTACTTTTCGAGTTCTTACTTTATCTTTAGAAATGGACATGTACAATTCATCAAGAAAAACGATACAGGTTTTATATCTCGAAAGTAACGGCCATAACGGTTTCGTCGGTGGAATTGGATTTTAAATTTGGTTCATTTTAACTACTAGTTCCAACGTAACAACAAAATTTTTTTGTTCGATTATTAGATTTAGATAAATCAAATTAAGCGTGAAAGTGTTCCTGCCGCCCGAGCAACAAGTGGCAATTAATTAACGTTAAAAGTTTGATCATTCTTTTTTCTGCTCTGCTTCAAAATTTAGTAGTCGCTTTGCTAAGGAAGTTATATGACCATGAAGATAAGCAAATTATGTTATGACCTCCAAATTTCCTATTTGTTTCGTAATTTCGTTGTGTAGTCGGAAAATTATTCAATTCCAACTGAAGCGGATCGCACGTAATACAAGATACTATGTATGTACGTGGTGGTGTATATTATGTGGAGGAACAACAGGTACGCCGATGTAAACATTGATGACAATAAAAATGCCATTAGTTTTACTTAATCGCTTGAACCGTATCGAGGGTTCGTGTTAATTTATGAAGCAATTTTTCGATTAAATTAATTGGTAATAACAATGGCTACTTAAGTTAACGCAATATTGTTAACAGTTAGAGGCCACACGCATATTTTTTTGTTCCTTTAGAAGTTATTGTTTCGAAAACTTTGCCACGATTTAAGAATTTCCAACTAATTATTTTCTTCACGAAACGCGGAGGAGGCTCGCAAATTTTCATCTGCATCAATTTCAATCGAATTTCCCACTTTTGACTTTCTTTGTCGGCGGAAAACTTTAAATAAGAAAAATGTTTCCTTTTTTTGTTATTCATAAGTTTTAGTTAGAATATTATGAAATTAATTAGACAAGCAACAAAACGTTAAAAGCATATCCGATGAACGATAACAATGTTAAAACTTTTCAGTCTACTTCCAAGTTCGGATGTTAGGTACATCGTTTTTCTTTTAGGCGTTATTTTTTTCTTTTCCCAAATCGTGCTGGAAAATTTTCACGCATGAAATAATACGCCAACCTCTGCTTTAATTACGTGAAAATTTTACAATTTTCTGACGTACTAATTTCGGAAAAATACAAAGGTCACTCAACTATTATTTTTAGTTCGTAGATGGTCATCGATTCCATGACGTCAGAAAGACAACCCTCAAAAGTTATAATACTATAATTATATATCGATTTTATACTCGTATATAGTTTCAAAGACTTTTCAATTCGGTCTACATAATGATATTATATTAGAAGGTACGACGAAATTAATATTCCTATTTAAATAAATGAAATAAATAAGTGCAGTGTGTGTGTACTTTAATCAAATTCCGAATCAAAAGTTGGTCCAATAAATAAGGGTTCGACGTTCGGGTCGCAAACTTCACGGTCAAAGACCCAAACGACGCACCTAGTAAGTTACTTGCACCAACTTGCAAGTGTCGTCAAAATTTGTCGATTTTTTATGACAAAAACAAATTTGATTTTAATTACTTTTCAATTTATTTTAGCTTTGCAGCATTAACAAAATGGGTTTATTTAGTATCGAGTTTTCATTGTTTACTACTGGTGGTGAAAATCAATTTTGCGTTTTCTTTTTTGTTTCCTTTTCGTGTCAATTGTTGAGTGAAGAGCCATTGCGATTTATAGCTTTGGCATTTAATGCACTGTACATTTTAGCTACAGAAATAACTTTCTGATGAGCATACAATTGTTACGTAAATGACGGCGTTACTTTTTTTTAAATGAGAAAATTGGAAAATAGAACACAAATTAACTCCCCCCCCCTTGCTTTTTGATTAATTTTTAACTCGGACAAGAAATTAATAACTTTCTTAGGAATATATTATCGTGATGTGATGAAGAAGTGGCAGTCCATTTTATGGATAAAACGTCAAAAAATTAATATTTTTCTACATTTGTATTGAATGGGCGTGACCCCAGAATATAATCCATCCATCAATCTATAAGTACAAATTGAGTTCCGTTGTAAATCGTGCACGTCGTACGGAGAAGACCTAACGGAATATTCTTTCACTGCATGCGTATATTTGTTTGAGTTGCAAATTGCATCCTTTTCCTATAAAATGGGTGTGCATCCTGTATCATAACCAAGATGCGATTGTTAGATTAAATTTATAAATCGACTTCTTCGCTATTCTATTGCACTTGTATATTGTTGAATTTTATTATGCGGGTAATTTGCATAATGGGAACTCGTTCGTTTTTTGACGGATAATTATTAAATCTTCTTGGAGTTTCCAAGTTTCTTTTAATTTTTTTTGTAATTCCAAAAGGAACTTGAATTCTATTATTATTATTTGTATTATAATCAATACATTTGCCAAGTATTGAATACCTTCTTATTCCTTACTCAGCTACATTATAATATTCTTGTTGTGCAATCAATAAATGCATTCCGTTGTAAATTTTACACAACAAAATCAATAATTATTATTGATTATGTGTTTACTCGGTACAAGAATTGTACTACGTTTAAGAGATGGGTTTCGCTTGAAATTCGAAATATTGATTTCATTAGTATGCACTTAACAGATATGCAAATTTTCTTGCAAAATGGAAGTTGGTAAAACAATAGCTTACTTAACGTGTGTGATCAGAAATTCTTCAGTTATTTTCTAGTAGCCCATATTTGATTTTCATTAATAGACCAATAGAACCCCCGCAAAGTTAGGATTTAGATTTGGTTTTGATTAATCATAATCTTCAATCTGGGCCATCTTTTATTAAATTTCAGTTTTTACGGATTAACCCAATTCAGCAGTGGGTTGAGTTCCGGTTCGTGTTCAACGAAAATGTCCGCTCCGAGCGAGTCTTGGATGCAGGTACGGAATAGGTTCGATGCTCCGGCCATTATCCAAAAAATGTTATAAATACCTAGTCGTGCCATAAGTTCTGATACTTGTTTGGAAGCCGATTTTAATGATTTTAAAATAAAAATCCTCTATAAAAATTACTACATTTTATTCAGTACATTCTAAGGAATTCAATTTTGTACGATTTATTCGAAATGGTCACCTTTTGCCTTCACAAGGGCCTTTAAACGTCGCGGGCAGTCATCCATTGTGGCACGCACTACTTTTATTGGTATAGATGTTCCAACCTTGATCAAATTCCGTTTTAAGAGCTCAATATTTTTATGGGGTACTTTGCAAGCTTGTTCCTCAAGAACAAACCATAATTTGTAATCCAAAGGGTTCAAGTCAGGACTACCTGAAGGTCAGTCTTCTGCGGCAATAAACTCAGGTAAATTTGTTTGTAGTCATTCGTTGGGTCGTTTTCGCGGGCGGTGGTAAATGTGCCACCAGTAATGTTATTCTACCTGCTACGAATTTAGGATATTAAAAGTACACAGGTATTTGTGCCACCGGAGAAAACGGCATCTACCTGATGCATCTCCTACATGTAACATCGATTATTTTTTGATTTTACACGATATTTTGGGGGTGAAACGTAATAGTTTACTGCCCCATATCGCAACTATACTTTTTAATGCTATTTCGAGGGTCTCTCACATCCCGGTTTCATTTATCCCGGTTTTCTTGATGTGTGGCGCCTTCTCGTATGTTTAGCCTAGTAACCAGAGTCAAAACCGCCCTGGAGGGGTGCAACGCGGAGCGGAGCGCAGCGGCGCCCCGTAAGGGTAGGTTTTGACGATGGATTACCCTCCTTATCGAATGCACACCCCAAAATTCGAAGGCAAAAATAATTTAATTTTTTCACTGTTAGTGGCACAAATACCTGTATTTATTTAAAGAACCCTTTTAGTCGGTGGCACATTTACCGGTACCCTTTTCTGGTCAGGTACATTTGGTGGCACATTTACCTCCGCCCGTTTTCGCTTTATGCGCTGGTGCAGAATCTCGCTGAAACACCCTATGGTTTTCACGAAATAAGTTGTAATTTAGAGGGTTAACTACGAGCTGTAACATTTTTTGGTATTTTTTCCCCCGTTATTTTTCACGTTTTTTCCCCTTTTTCACAAAAAACAGCTGCGTTACTGCTTCATACGACACACCTCACCAAATCATTACTATTGTTGGATAATGGCCATTTTTCACCCCCCGAAATTTTTTTAGGGGCTTCATTAGAGCTGTAAGCCTACACAGGATCGTTTTTCATGTTGAATTTTTCTTCGACTGTGAAAAATTTTTCGTCGGTAAACAAAATATTTTTGTGATCTTCATACGCGTGCCGGTCCAGGAGTCGTTTTGTTCTTTCTTGTCTAATATTTTTTAGAGCAATTGTAAGACGATGTATTGTAATCCTACGATAAGCCCCAAGTTTTAAGTCATCTTTTAACACGCGAGAAATGGTTCTTTTCGAAATTTGAATTTCCTAGCCATAATTTTTTGTTTCCTCAATGGATTTCTTCTCATTCGCTCGCGAACTGTTTTAATAACTCCAAGAATTCTTAGAGTTCGTGGTCGACCACTTTTTTTTCGGTTATCTACTCCAGAAGTTTCATTCTATCGATGGATAGTTAAAAAGAAAAAAATTTGTAATCCGTAATTTTTTTAAACAAATTTAAAATTGCACTAGTACTTTTATCATTGTTATGTATAGCAATTACAACAATACGATTATCGTTGACATCCGAATTCATGTTTACTATTTAAGACTTGAATTTCAACTTTCGCCCACTTATATACCTGCAAATGATCTTTCCAAAAATACCATTAGCAACCCCCATCCCTTAATCTTCATAGTAAAAATGAACGGTGCTTTGTTAGTATCAGAACTTATGGCACGACTAGGTATTTCGAAGAAAAATTTTTATGGAAACATCGGAATGTTTGAAATAAGCACAGTAACCTAAAATAAAACGATAACGATCAAACGGCGGCACCGTCCAAACGCAGACATGCACGGGGAACTCGAAAAATTCGAGTTTTAAGAACCAAATGCAACACCTGGGATGACTCGTATCT
Organism: Podabrus alpinus; assembly: GCA_932274525.1. Classification (NCBI taxonomy): domain Eukaryota; kingdom Metazoa; phylum Arthropoda; class Insecta; order Coleoptera; family Cantharidae; genus Podabrus; species Podabrus alpinus. Next base: position 1,787,060 of record OW026451.1, on the reverse strand, counting down.
CTTCTTTAACGAAATTTTTTTTTTCCACTGATCGCCAATTGCCTCCTTGGGAAAGCTCTTCTTTTCGTCGTTTTCTATGTTTTTCGAGTGCTATTTAATATCTTCCCCCACTTCTTCCTTTTCAGTGCCTTTCATATAATTAATTTTTCACGTCTTTGCCGAGATATCCAACCAATTTTTAATATGTAACATCATCGAGCACTTTCATGCGCTGAATGATTCATTTGTGGTTTTTTAATGGAATTTACCGGAGGGATTTACACACGGCTATTCTATCGACAGTTTTTTCTTATTATTTCAACTTGCCAACTCCAAAAAATAGTTCTTTTTCTTAGTATTACCCATCGAACCACCTCGAAAATATTTTATTTGTACATAAAGGAGAGTTACATACGTTCTCCTAAATTAAAACTGCAATTCAAGTGACTGTGGTTTGTAATAATGGAGCAACTACTAATAAATCACAAATATTACATCTGTTATTCAAATCAAACTAATTATATTTCAATGGCAATTGACAGAGAATCTCAAGAAATTAATGTAATCCAAGCAGTGGCGTACCTAGGGGGGGGCGGAGGGGGCGGTCCGCCCCGGGCCCCTTTACTAAGGGGGCCCCACCCAAAAATAAATAATTCCATGTTTCTCAAGTGAGCGAGCTCGTTCGTGGCTCAGTCGTTCAGAGAGCGTCGGTTTCGGAGCTGCGTTGCGTCGTGCTGAACGTCGTAGATTCAATTGTTCGAATTCGGGCTCTTACGATAAAACTTTTTATCAGTTTAACATTTTTAACAGTAATGATAATTGATGATATTCTATCTATTATTTCTCTGCACAGGGCAATAGCTTATGGAAGACGGTTAGATTAAGGCAAAAAAAAGGCTAGCCACATTAAAAAGTGATAAATGACCTTTTTTGAGGGTGAGGGGGGGCCTACAAAATAAATCCGCCCCGGGCCCCAAGTGGTCTAGGTACGCCACAGAATCCAAGTTCATTTCGTGTGCGTCGGTATGCGAATTTTAATTATCAAAGGAGAATCTCGAAAAAGTTGGATCACGCCGCCGAAGTAAATCCCTTGTAAAGTTTGAATGTAGTGCAGGTATTAACCACCTTAGTTAATTGAAATTAAAAGACGAAGATTTACTTGAAGAAAACAAAAGAAAAAGTTTGTTTGACGAAGCAGATGAGAAGTTGAATCCGCCACGTAACTCCACATATCTTTCCAAGCTTAAAATTTTTAAAGCAAACTTGGAATCTAGTTGAAAATTGATGGACGGACGTACTGTCTGTCGATTATCTTTAAAAATTGAGTGCTTTTGTTAGTAGCTATACCTACAGTGGCGGCCACATAATTAACAACGATGTCTTTTTCATTCATTATTAAAATATTTATACAGAAACTTTCCTATCAGCCACTTAATTTTTTTTTTAAATGATGATACACCCTAAGACGATTCAAATTACAACATCTTTCTTTAATTTTTCTTTTAAGTAAAAGTGTAAATGCGTATCTTAGCAATTGCAGCAAAATTGTCACGGCCACATAATTAGCAACGACGTGTTTAATATATTGCTAGGTTGATAAAACCAAATGAAAATTGATACTTTAGTACAAGAAAGTAATATAATAAGTGCCAGTCTTGTATTAAAAATCGTGTCATTCAGTTCAACATAGGAAAACAAAAAAATTGCTCGCCAGAAGTTAGGACATTAATTTTAAATTTGATAAGTAAAGGGTGGTCTTATAGTCAAGTTGCAGAACACATCCAGTGTTCTAAAAGAATGGTATTTAACGCTGTACGATATTTTAATAAAAATAGAACTGAAGAAACTGTTGTAAGGAAAGAAAAAAGTTGAAAATCGTCTATACGGTTAGATCGCAAGATCGTTCGTATCGCAAAAATTGATCCAAAAAAACAGCTGTGGATATACACAGGCAATTATTTTCTGGAAACGAGAAGGCATTATCTGTCCGCATTATTGGAAGACGATTGAACGAAGCAAACCTATTCAGTCAAGTTGCAAGAAAGAAACCAATGGTTAGCAAAAGAAATAGGGATCGTCGTATAAAATTTGCTAGAGGACATATTGGTTGGAGTACAAAAGAATGGAAAAATACTTTTCACGGATGAAACCAAAGTAAATCGATTTGGTTCTGATGGAAAATTATATGTCCGACGTCCACCAAACAGTGAATTTGATCCCCGATTTACCACACCAACTGTTAAACACGGGGGGGAGGTAGTGTGCTCCTATGGGGTTCGTTTTCATGGAGAGGGGTTGGTCCCATTCAACGTATAAATGGTATTATGGATCAACACCTATACATCGACATCTTAGAAAATGTTCTTGAACCATATGCTGACGAGTATTTGCCTATCACATGGAAACTGGTACAAGATAATGATCTTAAGCATACGGCAAAGATGGTGAAAAAGTGGTTTAAAAAGAAATCTATATCTGTAGTTGACTGGCCATCATGCAGTCCCCATAGAAAATCTTTGGGGACAGGTAAAAAAAGAAGTGGGTAAGGGTCAATATAAAAATCTTGATGAACTGTACGAAGCTATTGAAGTAGCATGGTTTTCAATACCTATTGAGTATTGTCAAACCCTCATTAAATCGATGAGCTCAAGATGTGATGCAGTAATTAAAAATAAAGGATTCCCTACTAAATATTAACTAATATTTGTTTACTTTTAACGTTTTAATAAAAAATTTTCTATCAAAATTAATTCGTTGTTAATTATATGTCCCTTTCCTTTTTTTAAACAAAAGAAAATTAATGGCTTTATATGGGTTGTCATTAAAAATTTCACTAGCGTACCTTTACTATTTAATTAGTGTGAAATATATCACAACTTGCTGTAATTTAAACATGAATTTATCATAAATATACAAATAAAAACTTTAAAATTTCTTTATATAGCAACCGTTGTTAATTATGTGGCCGCCACTGTACCTACTCACATAATCGGAGTTGGACTTTATATTCGTCCCATACATGAAAGAATGATCGAGTTTTGTTCAGAACCAGTAATTCGATATTATTAATAATTAAGGAATAATCGTTGCAGCATAATTGCGTTTGTTGTGAAATAATTTTGCCATTTCTAACCATGAATTGTATAGATGTACGCATGATAACTTTGCAATTAGAATTTTTCTAGATTGTTGGGCATGCACTTCCTGAATTAAATATAATTATTATGCTTCTCGCTATGGATTTTAATTAAAATTATCAATGTAAAGTGTTTTATTTCATCTAAATACAAAATTATTGTAGATATTGTTCAAGAGCTCACATGAGTTGTTATAATATTGCCTTTTACTTTTATAGCCATTTAAATCGTTAGCAATTCTATTTTTAATTACCTACAATAATTATTACTAATTTGGTGCAGGTAATTTTTTTTAATTTAATAAAATCAAAACTGATGTTGAATTTCCCGTGTAGTCATGTTAATGACTCTGATCAAAGGTTTTTAAACTATGCCACCGATGGTCCTTGAGATTGTTGTTGGTTCTTTGAATCTAAAATTCATATTTTGTGCTCTTAAAAACGGAGCATTATACAAAATATCATCCGGACATTTGCTTTATACCGGAAATTCCATTAGCGTTTTGTTATAGGTAGTCGACTTTTCAAATATCACGTAGAAAAGCAATCCGAACTTACAATCTTTTTGCTTATGGCACGAACTCGACTTAAAAATATTTAGTGTAATTTTGGCATGTTTATACAATGTCACTTGCAGTAATTAATTTAGGGTGTGTACTTATGATCGGGTATAGTTCGTTTCATATGAGAAGAACGAGTCAGGTGATTCTGATGCGCAAACCAAGTCGTTCCGCCAATGGAACATGAGCAATTTATTCGAATTATATTATCTTTCTCCTAGTCCACGAGGAATACCAAGCATGAACGAGCAGGTTATTCCTTGGAAATGTTCATCGGCGAATAAAAATCTTTCCTGTAATTTTTTTGTATTGCGTTATTTTTAATCGACGTGGAACTAAGTATCGACACGAGCTGTTTTAAAATCTTGCCCAAATTATTGTAGTGTAACACAATGACAATCCGTTTTATTATTTATGTGCTAATTTGACCCAAATATTTGAAACCTAAAAAGTTTCAATTTTTGAATTATTGGTAAATTATAAAAAGTAAGGTTGTTTTTTGAGTAATCGAGAACTTTTTATTAGGCCACAAACAGACACGGGTTTACGTGATAAAAGTTATTTAACACGAAAAAAATTTTGTGTTCGAGAACGCTAATGGGAAAATCGTTAACCCTTTAAATGTTACTTTTTGTAAAAAATCAATTATTTGGAGTAGTTATTGCCGATATGCGCTACCTCTGGGGTTCGGAAACAAATTTACCTTTACTGCAAATTGAACACCACCTTTGGAACCATGAGTTTGAAAAACATTTGTATTATTTTAACTACTACTTCAAAAAAATGTTAGTGCCATATTTTGCTGGACAACTTGATTTATATGGGCGTAAGAACCGCATTGCAGTAACGAAGAAACGAACGATGTATAGTCGCAGCAGTACAAAATTTTATCAATATTTTTTTGTTGGCAACATTTGAAATTTTTATTAAATAGTAGTAGTAATAATATAATTTTTACGTAGGATAAGCCATAGTACATCAACAATGTCAATAGATCATACATTCACTTCAAAACCTACACTGCAACATAACATCAAATTTGAGAAACAGAAATCATAATAAAAATTTGAATATATCGTATCTGCTGCATAGATAACCTGCAGGAGTGTTGGTTAGTTCAAAAAGTGAAAGTTTTCATTTGCCAAGGTCTTCAACATTTGTAATTCGTTCCTGCTGCACATTATAATAGTCCTGCAGTTTCTTTGTTGAGTTTAAAATTGTAGTTATATTATGAACTGGTTAATTTTTGGTCGTTCTGCTGTTTGAACTTGTAACATTTAATTTATCAACAACAATTTAAGTTCAATTATAAGGTGTCAACGCAATATGCTTGTAAACATTAATAATTTTGATGTTTGTTATGGAATACAGTTCCAACCTTTACTTTTATGCTTTAAACAAAGAAGTTACGGCGTTCCAACAAATTTACTGTTTCAAATTTTTCTTTATTCATTAAATTGAAAAAGAAAAATAATTTTCAATTTGATTGAACATTCCTTTTAGTATGACGCTGTATATTTTGATGTAAAGCATTTAATTATTAAAATCGAATCTTACACTCTGAAAAATTTTATTTTGCTCCGACAAAATTGGTCTCGACAGAAAGAATTATTTAGTCCAACGCGAAAGTAAACGTTTTTTTTGTAACGCCCCTTGTTCGTTTTTCAGAGTATTAATTACATTGTATTGATATGAAATCTTAACTATAAATTGCTTACCACTTGCATTATAAAATTTGATTAATGATTGATCAATGATAATTATAACAATTGTTTAAACATACAGATAACTCTGCATACAGATACAGAAAACATACAGATTAACCATAAAGCTTAATTTTATATATCTGCAAGCTTTCTCATTACATTAATTATTGAAGAACAATAAACGATAATTTATCAAGACAGGAACGAACATCCCAGAATTTATTTATTGCGTTGCATTTCAACCGTGAACTAACGTGTCGGTATTTTTATTGCAAATATAAGTCTGTATCTATGAGTATGTAGCTTAAGAGAAGAAATAGTTTTCTAGAAACAATTAAAATTTGAAATAAAAGTCATTACTAGAGCATTTTTATTGTTTTGCAAGTTTTGATTTAACGAATATTTACAATTCTTCAATTCAAAATTAGACTGTGTACGAGCTGAAGTAGCAATTTTCGGTTGTCCAAATGTGGGCTTTGCTACACCGATACCGTAGCTGTCAACCTTAATTTTTGAATTGTTATTAGTGCCTAATCGGAGATTCAAATCTTTTTCTAGCAAACAAAAAATTTTTGCTAATTATTATCGACAAACTAGTTTTTAGCCAACACATTGCATGCCAAAAGAATAAATTGATACCTATGCATAGAACATAATTAACTACATAATATTCAGAAATGGCAGGTGTTATAATATTGCGTGTAAATTTCTCGTTTTGTCTTTGTGTTGGTCGTAAAACGAGAAGCCAAAGAAGTGAGTCTGCACATTATTTACAACCGAATTAACCGGAAGCTCGACTTGGGCTAGCTAATCTACCTGTAACCTCTCCATAACAGCTGTTGTTATTTAAATATCATTAGCCAAAATTATATTCGAGTTCGTGCAGCGATAAAGTTGCTTATTTTTATTAAGCTGCACACTATCAAATTGAACTTGCACAATATTTTTTACAACCTAGTCGTATCTCGGTTTAGCGTTTGTCACCTGCTTTTAAATTAGACAAGCTGCTAGATAGGAAACACCTGCAAGGCGTCTAATATTATAATTGTCTAATCGGATTATTTTATTACGAAATGGAACGGCGCGTCGCGTCGGTGGAAAATACAGAAAGTGGAGGAGTTGAATCAAGATGGAGAGATTTCAGGAAAAGGAAAAAATTTAAATTTCTGCTGCCCGAAATCCGATGGAACGCATAATAAATTCTAAATTGTTCGAGACCTTCGAAAGAGCTTCATGTTATATTTGCCTTTTTAATTTTAATGTATTTCGTGGTGAACTATGACCAATTTTAATTAAACTGGGGAAGTTTAATATAAACTGATATTAGATTGCGGACACGGTACACAATTAGGGAATAATTAAGGGTTCGTTCATTAATTTATAATTTTTGATGATCTTCTAGTTTAGTATTTCTCAAACTTTTCTTATTTATGGTGCACTTCTATTTTTCTCTGCACCCCCCACCACTGTTAAACCTCATTAACCCATTAATGACCACTGTACTTGCTGTAGTACACCATATTTAGTACGATTTTACTCCCATCTGTTGAATTATATTTTATGTTCAGTGTTGCAAAAATGTTCAGTAGTATAGGGGAGAAATATTAACGGATGGTGCGCTGCAAGCAACATCAACGTGACGTCACGCTGATGCACGCTAATGATATAACCTCGCTTGACCTCGTTCAGAAATACTTTGATTTGGTTTTGAACGATAATAATTACAACTAAGTAATAAATAAATAATTTAATAAAAAATAATAAATTTAACGTATTTTAATTAATATTTAAAACAATTTTAATTAATTAAGACGTCAAATATTTAGTTGATATTACAGCCACCGGGGTGCGTACAATTAATATTTTTCCCCTATATAATTCTTTAAAATTTTAGTGCAGGATTCTACTTTTTTTTAAATACTGAAAGTGGTGGTATTTTAAGCAAGTGCGTGTATCTGTGTTTGTTAGGTTATAGTATGTTACTTGCGAAAATTATAAATAACAACTTACGGCTCATATAAAAACACCATTGCTTGTGTGATTTGTTTTTGTTAGATGTGTAAAAACAATATATAAATATTAGATAATCAAAATATTGGTATGTATTTATTTTATATTGTTATAAACATAGCCGTACTCAATAAAGTACAATGGGCAATGGCACGGTATGAAAGTCTTATTGCGTAAATTTTTTCAGCTCTGCTTTTGCAATGAATTTCAAGGCAATTAGCTCGTCTTCATTTTATGGGACAAGGTGTGAGACGCTGGAAGCTGCTAAAGATGTAATTGAGAGAGCCCCGTTGACGAATGCAGAAATCGACTTAGTAATCATTCCGCCAGAAGTCGGTTATCTAACTGATGATGAGGAGTTTGATGCAGATGACCTGGTTACTACACAACTGCCAAATGATGTTCCCGGGGAATTAGAAGTTGAGATGAACGAGTCGGAAAATGACGACAAATGGGAAGATGATGATCACATTCCGTTAGCGGAATTGATGAAAAATCCAAATAAAGGCAAAAGATTGCGGAACCTAAATGGACTCGTAAACCCTTAAAATTGGATATCAATGGTACTAATGGAACTGAAGCTCGTTATGATTCAGTGGAACCACTGGCACAAGTCAAGCGATGGTCGGTAAAAAAGAAGGAACATATAGTTGTTCCCCAGCCGCAGCTGATCAGAAGGTATAATTTATCAATGGGAGGTGTAGATCTATTTGATCAAGGAGTCAACAACTATAGAATCAGCATTCATGGCAAGAAATGGTGGTGGGTTCTTTTTACCCACGCGATAAATATGCTTGTTGTAAATGCATGGAGACTGTATGCAGTAGCTCATCCAAACGATAATATGGACTTATTACTGTTTCAACGAAACATAACTCGCCATTACCTTCGGTCATACGGCAAAGGTATTCAGAGAAGATCTACTTCGAATAAACCATCGGGTTCATTACCTAGGAGTATTTTAGAAGATCCCGTAGGTCACTTTCCTCAAAAACTCCTACAACAACAAAGATGTCGTCAATGCCACATGAGAGTTAAGTGGAGCTGCGGAAAATGTAAAGTGACACTTTGTACTGATAAAAGGGAATGTTTCAAAATATTTCACTCTCAAAATTAATTTATAAAATTATTGCACGTTATTTGTGACTGTAGTTTTCTTTAAATATAAATACTTTTGTACTGATTAGTCTATGACCCGTTGTACTTGATCGAGTACACCTATTTTTTACCTAAATTTCAATAGATAATTTTAAAATTTCAGTTTGTATAGAATATTTAACATATATTGAAGCTATTTTACAAGTTTAACGTTTTTGACTTTTCTAAATACTTGGTGGGCATTAATGGGTTAATTGATATAAACGAATTGTACGGTTTATTTACAATATTATACAATCCTTTATAATATGTTCGCATATTAATTAAAGGAACACTGTAATACGAACACAAAACAGTACCTATTTAAATAAAAAAATTGTTATATGATGAGATCATGGCCCGGGGTAAATAGTTAACGAAATACCAATGAGGACTAATCGACAATTACAGGGATTTGCTGACCACACAATTACAAGACAAATCACAAGATCTGTTAAGGTTGTGCGGAACTATAATTATTGTAAAAATGAGACAATGATGGAAGAAACAACTTGAAAGATCGGCATCGACAGCTAATCCTCGAATTGGGCGACGCATTTTCCACTTCGGCGGTTCAATCCGCGTCATAGGACAAATGATAAATTGCATTATTGTGACACCCTATAATATTTACACCCTCTACAGATGGGACTTGAGAGAAGGCAATATTATAATTTTTTTATAATTATAGCCCTCATCACCTCTGAAAAGATTTTTATGATTTCAATGAAATCTTGACCGCATCATGAGTTCCGATTGTTGCAGGATTCTCTTTTTCTTTGTTGAATAATTTGCTTTATATATTGCATGGCCAGAATGTGCGCATTTTTTGTTTTGTGACTTTGTATTTCTTCTTTTTTAATTTAAACTTATGCCTTTATCAGGCCTTAATCAAAATTACAAAACAACATTTTTTATACAGCTATACGCATTAGCGTTGGGTATAAAAAAGGTATCAAACCACCATCAAGAGATCCGGTGATTTCTGGTTCCTAATAGTATATCGCGTTCAAGTTCGCAACTGAATGCGCACACATTTTTGCTGCTTTTAATTTCTTCTGGAAGTTCGTTGAAACATTTCGCAGCTGTCCAGGTTATTTTTCTGCCCAAAGAAGTAAGATTTTTTTAGCAGATGAATACTGGTTTGGTTCTCGTATCATGATGGTAAATGTTTTCACGTTGGAAACCTGGAACAGATTATGGTTCGTTTGAATATTATTTTAGCGTTGTCCAAGTGGAAGAGTTCCATTATGTTGAAGATATTCAAGTTTTCTTAAAGCGATCAGGTAGTTAGAGAATTCAATCGAAACAGTATCTTGACGGCTTGATTGATTGATACATATAATAAAGTTACTTCCGCAACTCAAATGAAAGATAAATTAGGGCTCGCAAAAAATGTCGGGACCATCGAGACCATGACCACCGAGTTGGAAAAAATCGAACTGAAACCGGTTCTAGAAAAGCTAAAGGGTCGAGACTTTTCTTTGCGAAAACCACATGTCTTGGATTATTTTTCATCACTTACGTAAAGAAGAACTCATTTTTCCTAACCGTTAAATTGATTCAGAAGGTGTCACGGTTTGGCAGCACATTTGGATGGAACAGGAAATGTTGATGATGAAGTATCAGCAAGTCCTGCACAACGCAATTAACTTCATATTAGTCCAGATATGGCCGACGATAACTGGATATTTCAACAGGATAATAATGCACCCATACATTTATCAAGGTCTACTTTTTAGCATAGTTTTGTGACAATGACATTGAATAACTTCTAGAGTGGTCGTCGCTTTTTCCGGATGTAGACCTTATAACCTTATAGAAAATAAATGATGGTTTGTTATCGCCATGGCAGGCAATTGGCAAAAAAATCGGCTTCAAGCAACGATGACCCCACTATTAGGCGTCAATCACAATTGAATCGATGTCCAGAAGGATATTCCAGACTATTATAAGTAAGGAAGGTCGAACTTCGTTTTAAAATAAATATCAATTACTTCATAATATCTCGTTTTAATCAGGCGTCCATATCGTTCCGTTGAATCAATTTTGACTAACTTTTTTGTTGTATTTAACTTTACGTCGCCCACAAAAACCAGAAAAAGTGTTTCGAAAGGTGTTTCTCAAGTTATCATCGTTCTATTGAAATTTGCAAATTTAAGCTAACATGTTTAATTTTTAAAGAATAATCCAGTCATTATTAGGTCTCTCTTGGCTTGGAAATAACTCGAAAGTAAGACTATTTTTGCGCCAACCTTAATTTTGGAATCTGAAACAAGGTCTTCTACATCGATCTTCGAACGAAACAAGGGAATGTTTGTCGAAAAAGATCCGGGACATCACCAAGTCGAGAATGATCTTTTCTTATGTTGTATCTTATCTCGAAAATAGTTATTATTAGCAAAATTAAATAAGATAAAATTATTAGTAAAATAAGTTCCTATTGTTTCTGAGATACGGCTCCCCAAAGAATTAAAAAAAAAGTGTTTTAGATTTCGATATAAATTTTTTCTGTTCAGCGGAACCAAAAGTGATGGATCGATGACTGAAACCTAGGCTCAATTATCTGTTAGTTCTCGCCTAGAAATACCTTCTAGTCTTAATAGCGTCCTAACTGTGAGCTTTTCAAGATAACCATTTTTTAACCTTTTTTAAAAGATGTTTTTCTGATCTCGGGTTTTGGAAATTATGCTCTTTTAAGCAGTGGACGACATAAATGTATAGGCTAAGACTTGCTTTACTTTTATACAAAGAAAAACCCAATGAAGCCTTAATATAATTACCCGCGTAATGATGATGGATTATTTTTTTTGTATTGTGAAGCAAACGCCTTGTTGCTTTTATTTTCATACATTTTGATAAATTTTATTTAATTGTGCCTCTTTTCATTGCAATAAATATTTTTCTTTATTATTTTCTTAAGTAGCAAGCCCTGAAAAATTGAAAGCGTTGTGGTAAAAATATTCTTCTTCGTCCGAGATAACTTAAAACGACGGTTATAGCCAATATAAATTGCGACACAATAGCGAAGGTAACAAAGAAGGGGGAAAAAGTTACGTTTTAGAGAAAATGTATCAACTTGGTCTATTTGCTTAAAAGTTTTAGATAATCATCAACTGGAGATAATAATATTATGTAAACATTTTTCATCATAAACGTGAAACGTGGAATACTGTTCGATTCTGTCTTCGCCATTGCCATTATTGGTAATACCTACTTTTTTTTTATTTCTTCCACTGATTCGTTGATGTTAAATACAACATCCACTTGTGTATTCTGCATTACAATGTAAACTGTGTATTATTTAAGCATTTTTTACTTTGTTCATTGTGCTGACCAAATCTTTCACTTTTAGCGATTCTCTCAATTGTCCAAACAGGTTTTTTCAATTGTTATTCGGTATTTAAGAACCGGGAACAAACTTAAAGGCCAAAATTGCAACCATCTGCGAATTTTACTATTTTGCAAATGAATCAACAACACTATGGGGAATTTCAATTCAACTGAAACGAAACCCGTTTTACATGGGAATGAACTAACTGAAAAATACGAGCTATAGTTTGTTGTTATCACTATAGGTATCCATAATACAAAACTCGTACTGTGTTACAAGAAGGATAATGCTCCCTCCAGCTTTTTTTACATCTTATCTCTGGAGAAGTCATTCTCGCAGCATCCGGAAAGAGAGCTTTTTTGTAAATAAGTTTTACAAGTGAAAATCTGTTTCATTTCTTAATTTTGTTTATTTTTGTTGCAGGTGAGTCAAGTTCCGAGAAACTGTCTCCGTTAATTTTCGTTTCTGCTCGAATTAGGTAATTTTAATTATAATTTAATACAAATTGAATACGGTTGTTTATCGCAGTGTACCTGAAACATAGCACACATGACGAATCGAATTTTAACTGGAAGTAATTTGAATTAGTCAGATTTGTGGCATTATGTGGTTATTTTAAGGGGAAAGCTTTTCTAGTTTAATGTATTCATAATAATTTATTGTTGCAAAAATTAACATTAGCCAATGTGCGATAATAAACTCGTTGGCGAAAAGTATGAATAGGTTTCTCGAAAGAATAAGGTCATAGTCAACATTGCAACATTTGTGTTATACTTTTTTCGGAAAAGAATGAAAGGAATGAATTTCAATATCGGATTTGTCTGAATTTTCTGCAATTGGGAAATTCCAAAATGTATTACCAGACTTGACAAGAACATCTGCGTTTGAATAATCGTGAATTGTTTTCTTCCCACAGATTTCAAAACACATTCGCGATGTTAAATTTTGAAATTTTTCCAAACTGAAAAGCTTTCTATTCTTTCCTTTTCAAATCCCTTAGGGATATGTGAATTTCTCTTGTATTTCGACATCGTGCTTAATGATTTTCTTACATCTTTTTAACTGAAATATTAGATTAGTTACTTGGAATAATTGGAATACTGCTCGAGGGTTCATTAATTATAGTACTTGGTGTAATATTCGAAAAATCGTAGAATTGTGTGAACAATTCGCGAAGTGGATTTAGAAGAAAATGCCAATTATCAACGCATATTGGTACGACGCTAATTTTCTTTTGCTTAAAATATGAATGTAATGTCAATTAAAATTTTAGTTAAAATAAAAAATGCATATTAATATTATAGATAATGTTGATTTGGGATGAATAAATCATCAAGTGAATTTGGCAGCTGAAATTGGTTTGTGTTGTTACATTTGAGTGTTATTTTTGCGGTGTTTTATGGTTAAAATGACAAAGAGAATCAATAATATTTTATGAGAAACGTTTAATTTAATCATGAACTTCTGCTGGTTGGTAGTTCGTGCTTCCAACAGACATTTATCATTCCATTCTGGGTAATAAAACAAGTTAGTTGAAAAGAAATAACATTTATGAGCTTATTTACCTGATATAGTAATCAATACCGGATTGCTACTTTTTCTCGAATAATGTGAAAATGAAATAAATGTGAATGATGATGAATAAAATGTGTTAAATCCGCACTTTGTGTTTGGAAGATTTTCGGGACAATTATTCTTCATCGAAAAGTTGACTTTCTTAGAACTTTTAACGTAAATTAGGTTAAATTTATAATCGCGAAATCAAGTTATTAACTTTGTTTATTTAAAAAAAGTTACCTATATTCGAGTGCCGATTGCCTTTGATCGGTCCCTTATTTGTTTACTTCGATTTTGCGGGTAATGTGTTTTAAATTAATTTGAACTACTTTTTTTTATTTGTTTTTATATCATATTCAAATATTTATGTTTAATAATTTAAGATTTTTTCCTAAATCAAACAAGTTTTAATTACTCATCGATTAAAAAAAGTTTTGTCTACATACTAATATTTCAACACTATTTTTTTAAAGATTAAGAAAAGCTTTGACGGGGAAAGTGAAACTTGAAGAATTTTAATTTTCTTTATTTCGTTTTCGATTTGAAAATTCGGTAACGTCGGTTTCTGGAAGAAATAAATTTTCGTGAAAAAAATTTAAAAATTTGGGCGTCTCCTGTGCCCTTGACCATCAGGCAGAACCTGCCTCACGGTCGTTCGATAGCTGTAGTCACTGTTATCGATTCCGACGCCGGCGACGCCTCTAAACCACTTTCGCACCCTCACTGCAACACAAAACTCCCCGACGAATTTATTTCGCAGACGAATTTTTAATTTAAAGTTTGTTTTCGTAAAACAGGACGATCAACATTTTGGTTTTAATTAATGTTGATTAGTCGGAGGTTAATTAAGTTGCAATTGATAAAGAGCGAAAACTGTTACTACATACATCAAATTGAGTGCATTTAACTATGTATTTACAATAATTAAAGATAAACAGCAGCATTAATTTTAACTTCTGTTGGAATACAATCATCTCGAATTAGTTGTGCATTGAAAGTCGACAATAATTTTAGCTTAAACAAATGCAGAAAATTACAGGAAAAGTAAAATTATTATTTGATTAATGAACATATTCTTGATAAAGAGCAGCAGCACAATTTTGTTATAAAACTAGGACAATTATCCATACTGCGATAATTTTCACAGCGTCTTACATCTAACCATTATAATGGGAGACCCCCCTTGGGTGGCTTATACGCAATAATTTTCTTTGATAAAAATCTAAACATCGACTAATAAAAGATTACCATTCACATAATCATTAAACTACGCAATGCTTTTAAATTTCGTTACAACAAAAATTAATTTTTAAAAAATGATTGATCGCGGATTAAATTTTTTCAAAAAAAGTAACACACGACCACACAATACTAAATTTGATATACGCCAAATCATTGTACACTATTAAAAATATTGACAAGTAAAAAAAATTTCACGTTAAATTAATTGTAATGATGTAGCACAATAATTACGTCACGAAATAATAACGAAGACGTTTACATTGAAAATATAAACGTCCAAACGTTGGTGACCAAAAACGAAAAGATTTTCAGAAGAAATCTGAAGGCTGTTCGGGAGGGAGGGGGATGTTCGTTAGATTTCATTTTTTTTTTGGCCCGTGCCCACATAGGATCATAAACCCTGTTGGAATTAATATTCCAACATCGTCGCTATGCAGTTTTGAATTCCATACTTTTGAACAGTGGGTACCTACGTAATATTCGAGTCAGATTATTGTTAAACAAGAAGATAGCAAATTACAAAGTATAAACATTTTGTAGTTTGTTTGTGAATGCATAAGTTATGAGTATGTAAATGTAGAAATAATATTTTAAACGTGATTTGAAATTTGCTGTTGATAAAGCACTATTATTTTGTTATTTTTGAATGTCAAAGAAAATAACATTGTGTTTAATCTTTGTTTTGTTAACACGTGACGTTATTTTGTCGAAGGGAGCAGAAACGGATTTATAAATAAACGCGTATAAACCTGCGGATATAATGGACCCGGGTCAATTTGAAGGAGGGTTTTCAAGAGAACTTGATTAATATTTATGTTAGGCAAACTCGACAAATTATTCTTCGCGGAGTTAATTTTGCGAAAGCCTAAAGTAACTGTAAATTCCGAGTTCTACTCACACACATTCGCGTAATTTAGCTAATCGCATATTCTTTGTTGTCGTTATATAACAGTACTTGCTCGGCTAGAAAGAGATGGACTTATATGGTGTTTCGCCTAGAGACTTTTTTCTATCGCTGTCTACGCAAAATAACGGATTCCAATACACACAGGCGTATGGCCCAAATTTATCTTGTCTAACGACTCCAAAAATATGCAAGCAGTGTATAAATTTCCTGTTATTTATGTAGTATTTAAAAATTGATTATAATTTATTAATTTCAACTTTCGTAATTATTATTAGGTACTATAATATTATCCGTGGAAATTTTTCATTTTCGAAAATACTTTTTTTTTCAAATTACTTTTAAACGACTACGTAATTTATATTTTTGTAAGGATAATTTAAGTAAAGCATTTCTGTTAATTAGTTTACATTTTGAAGAGGCAAAACAAAACCTGAACTTACATTCTTCGATTATTATTATTAAGGTATTTTTGTCTTCGACTTCTAATTGCCAATTAAGGAAAACTTGTAATAGCCATGAGAAAACAATCGGAAATACGAGTAAGACCTTTTTCTTGTAAAGAACACCACCCATTTCAGCTCCGTGTTCCATTTTGAAAACTATTTTTCGTCTTAAAAATTATTAGTTTCCTTTGGTCGTTTTTCAGCGTGTTTATCTTTGCAGTAGGTACAATAAAATGCAATACCGAAAGATCGACTACGTGGGCTGCATGTAGGCTACGATAAAATGTGATGTTATATCCGTTTCCGCTTTTGTTACTTGAACCACAAGTACGAAGGGTGTTATATGCACACCACATTTCAAAGGAAAAATGTGTCCATCGACGATGCAGATTTATCCAGTCTAGTCCAGAATAGTATATGCCGATGTTGTGTTGGGGTGGTTGTCCAAAGAATACAAAAAACCACCACCGATCGTGTTTAGTTTCGTCATCCCACTTTTTAAAATTATTATTCTCTTTTTGCAAATCTTTTTCAGTGTTAAACTGGTCACCTATTATAGTCTATAGGTCTATACCCATCGGAAACAAATTATTTTAAATAAATTTGACACGACGTGTTTATTTCTAATGAAAACGTGACATGGAAACCATTATGATTAAACGAATTATTGGCTAAATTTGTTTGTAATCGTGATGATATCATGAAATTAGTATTAGCAGGTGCTTTATGTCGAGTAAAGACTGGCTCATAGTACCTCACCAGACACCTCATGTCTCGCGAAGTAAATATTTTTCATAAACTAAAATGTTTAAAAATGTAATGGCATGACACAGATTTTATTATAAAATGTCTTGAAGGTTTGAATTTGTCGTCAACATTGTCATGACTTCGACGGTAAATATTGTTTTTGCTTTCGTTGTTTGAAGGGAATTACAAATGTAGGTCTTTCAAATATTCTTGATAAGAAAATGTCCTCGTAACTTGGTAAATACATTGTATGATGTAGCGATTGCTTTTACGAGATACGATACGAAAATATTTGCACAGACCAGACAGATCTTTCGTATTTTTTTAATCGGACTGAAAAATTTAATTATTTAAAGGACATCTAAATGCATAGAAGCGCCATCGTTATGTAGCCTCAAGCAACTCGTCAATTTTACGTCGCCTTATTTTGCTTGATGTGTTTTTTACCCATGAGCATCCGACTTTCCTTCGAGGATGGTCATTTACTTTTTTTTTTAAATCATACAGTTGTGACGTACTCGTTTCCTTGATTCGTTATTCTACCTTGTATGGGTACAACAGCAGCAATCATGAGGTTGAATTTAAATTGCGTTTCATTGTACGAAATTTTTGTTTCTTATTTTAGAAATACCGAATAAAAGGGTTAAGGTGGTAATAGCAACCCTGTGTTGATTTTTCACCACACGTACTTGGATTTCGAATATAAAATTGGGAGAATTGTCCATTATGAAATTTGGACATCTTGCATTAGTTTGTCGTTGTTGTATATTTCAACTTTTCGTGAAAAATTAAACGAATTCAATTTTTATCTATCCTCGAAAGGACGTGTTCGTAAGTGTTGCCTCGGATTATTAAGCGATTTAATTTACTTTGGATTAAATTGCGATGTTTCCATCAGATTAGTGCTAGTTTTATTAATTGCTATTTAAATGGTTTATCGTTGAAGCAATTCTCTAGTGGTTTTTCGACGATTAATCAAAATTATTTCTTGTGCATCGATAAATTGAAGTGTCTAATTAAATAATCTTTTTTGAACTCGAGATGTTTTTTTTATCAATAGGTATGACGATCTTATTGTGATGCACGTTTTCTAGAAACGGGAAAATAGGAAAGTCTCCAATTATTAATCACATTGTTGATTTGGCAACATTTGGCTCCTGGTATCAACGTATGTATCACAATAAAAATAATTATAATAATGGAAAACTGACCTTGCTTCAGCAGATCATCATTATCGTTGGTCCCGATTTGGAGAGGACTGCCAGATATCCCCCGTATCCAGACGAATAATTTTATTATGTTGAAATGGTTTATTTTACTGATAAACAATCTGGTGGTTGCTTCATTTAATGAAGTAATGTGTTGTTGTGGTTTGTACTAAAGTGAATTAAACGTCCAGTTGACTTTGCGCATATAATTTTTATTGCGTTAACTAAAGTAGGACATTATTGTTGTACTTGCTACTTAATCATAAAAACTTTTGATTACGTATTAAAGTGTGACGTATACCTTTGTTGGCAACGCAACTTTTGTATAGCATTTTAATTGCTTTATTTCCTGTAAATTCCTGACTTTTCATACAAATCGACTCTCAATTTTTAAACGGTCGAATTTTCAATGCTAATCCATTATCACGAACGAGTTTCGGTGTCACGCAAAATTTCGAGTGGTGGTTGTTGGTTATTTTGTTTATTTTAATTTACACTCCCATTTTGAATATCATTGCTCCACATTCTTAAAGCTCTGGAGGTAGCCTAGGCACATGAATATGGTAATGATATAAATAAATACACATAGATAAGTTTATTTATTTTAATTTTTTTTTCTCCCATTAAACTTGCAGAAGGTTTTTACCTTCTACTAAAAATTTGTGCTAATTACTTATCAATTATGTCAATAACAGGGTTGCCTTGATGGTTTGGATGATTACTTACGCTTTTGTCATTCTCAGATATCTCTTACGACACCAAAACAGAATTGCTAAATTTAAGGAATGTTGACCAACGAATATTTTCTTTACTACTTATTCATAAAATAACTCGTTATGACATAATTATATAAGGAAAGTAATTATGTGTACGATCTTGGTAGTAGTAGTCGTGAGAGAAACTCCAAATTAATTCCTAAGTCAACAAACATTGTAATAGAGTTTTTAGAGTTTATTAGAAGTCGATTAAAGTTAGCCATGTTTCTTTCGCTTAATGCGATTTTTATTTCGTTAAAATGTCGTCGGCGGCGAGGGCGAGAAAAAGTTGGTTTTTCTTTCAACTCCGCACCGATACGGTCTTCGTTAGTAAATTGTTCGTACCTACTGCGTGTTTTATTCGATTGCGTAAGTTTTCTTCCAAATTTGCAATAAACCACCATATTTTTGAACAAAGGTCGCTACGATAAAAAAATACTATTTTTGAGCAACCTTGTTCGAATACGATAGATTACTAGAATCGGCAGCATTCGCAAATTTTCTCGACGTCATCACGACCTACTAACCCATTTTAGAAGTTCGCGGTTGTAGCGGACGCCGCTGGTTGCCATTGAGCAGCCGGCTACGAGCGAATATGTGTGTCTGTAAACCGCTACTTTTTAAATATGAAAAAGTAAAGCGTCATTATTTTGAATTAAAGCGTGTTATAATTAAAATTTTCGCTCCGATGTGTTCATCCAGTGTCGGACTGTTTATTTTATTCAAGTGTTTTGAACTGACAAACGTGCCTCGATACATCGATAATATTCTTTTAAGTGCGTGACGTGTTCGATTTTTTTATTTTACTTGCAATCAGCTTTCAAATGGATTAATTTTTAAGTGAAAACCTGTGCGCTGCAAAAAATATAACACATCAACGTCCTATGCATGTCTGTATGTGCGCGCGTGTGAGGGTGCGAGTTTTGTTATTCCTTCGCTGAACGTGTAAAAAAGTATCTCCTTGTTTTCGAGGGGTAATTAAAAAACTTTTGTGATTTATGTGTTCATCTTAAAGCCTTCTGTGTCTTAAAATTGCCCGAAGCCTGCCAACTGTTTTAGTCGTTGACTAGCATCTGTTCTCTGTGATAATGTTGGAACATAGCACTTACTTCAACGTACCTCCATTATATGAAGAAGATTCGTCTAGCTTTCTAGATTTTTATACACGGTACGATTTTTTTTCTAGTTAACAAATTTGCCTATAACAACACTTTACAAGTGTATATTTCATAATTGATTATTTTGTGTACTTCCAAGTTTGGGCCGAATAATACGTCGAGTATCCTTGTGGTAAATTTTCCCAATACGACGAAATTCATAATGCAGAAGAAACTCAGAAGGTTCGCTTTAACGACCTAGCTCCACAATTTTACTACGAGACGATTTAATGCAGGCCTCTCTACAACCGCGCTTCAAGTGTTTTCCTTTTGTCTCACATGATCCAATTTTGACGTCACTCTGACCTTCCCGGTACCTTGATCAATACGTTTATACAGAAAGGTTCGGGGTAATTTTTAAACGGCGCGACGGCGACGTAGAAAAAACTGAATAAAATATTTTCGGGCTAGAAATCCGAACGTGGATTATATTGGATAGGTTAGCAAATTATGTGGCGGTAAAGGGACTACGATAAGAAAACTTCATCACTCCGGCACTCGACTTTCCGTCCAAACTGAATATTCCATTCTCGTTATGGCCAATTTTATATTAAGTTTTAAGACTCGAAATACAAAACGGTATTGGCATAAAAATAACGGAACGGGGCGAGCTTACGCTATCCTACTTTTATTTCTTCGGCGGTGCTTTTGAGTAAATAAAGTCTTATGGTTGTGCATACTATAAAACAATGTGGGTTTAAAATGTGGTTTTTCATCTCGAGGCAATTAAGTTTGGGATCTTGAAATTGCACCTTAACACTAAAATGATTGCCAAAGGCCACGTTTCACCCCTCCATGCACCGACAGTCGCAGTCGTGTGCATGTGTGACATTTTAAATACCGCCGTCATTTTGGAGTTAGTATTTGGAAATATTATTTCTATAGGTACCCCACCTGTTTTAAGTTGACAGAACAACCACCAAATTAAGTTTTTATTTACATTTCATTTATATAGTCAGAAGGTATGCACAGTTAAACCATGACCTCTTTAACTAATTATAAAAAGTTTTGTTACTTTTCCCAAGCAATATTTAGTTCTTTTTTAAGTAAACATTTGTAATTTACGATTTTCGCTAAAAATATTTAAGGACGTTTTCGTGCGACTCTTCAATTCGTAACCAAAAATAATATAAAATGTGCAGGTTGTTTTTTGTTTATTTAATTAAACTATCCGTCGGTAGAGGTACACACGATTAAACTAAATTCTTGGTATTTTATGTAATTATATTGTTATATTTTTTAACACATTTTTAACAAAAACATTCTAGGAATATGATAAAATATTCTTCTTCTGAATTGTTTAAATAAAACGGAAATGAACCGACGATGAGCATTCTAGCCAGATTAACATCTAACCAAATTTGCATAACATATCTTTTTTTAATTAATTAAATAATTTAATTTTTCTTTATTCATTAAAGGATAAACTCATTTGTCGATCGTGTTAAAATATTGAATTTCACAAGTACATCACACGGCTTTGACATTTTGCTAATTTACATAGTAATTATTGTGTAATTTTATGTAAATGTTGTAAACTAACACGATAATGTGGTAAAAAGATTAAAATACAATCGATTTTCTTTAAACTCCGAGCGATCTAAAAGAATTCGTTGGCAAGGGGTTGTTTTGTTTTCTCGACGATGGAAATTCGCTCTAGAATTACCGATAGTGACTTTTCTTTATTTTTGACAGCGAAACCATTTTAGTCTTGTAAGAGGAAACTCGGGCAAAAATATCCGGATAAATGCCTATAGCTTTTCTTCGAAATTCTCTTGTTTACATCTTTTCCCACCGTTTTATCGAGTTGTTTTACCAGCAAATTGTAAGGGAGTTTACTGTCATCAAAATCGTTATTAATTATTGAATATTTCTCGAAAAAACAAACTCGTTGTTATACCCGCGTTATAAATAAATCTATTATTTATCGTTAGAATTAAGTAGTCTCGTAAAATTACAAATCAATAATGGGTTTCCAAGGGAGATTATGATCGTTTTATAGTTTACATTAAATCGTTGAAGTTGAAAATTTTGAAAAAGTCCTTTTATTGACACTAAAATATGTAACAGCATTCCCATTAAACTGCAAACAAATTAATTCTCTCAGTAATAAATTTTAGAAGTAGAATGGCCGTCTTGATTATCGACCTCTGTTCAAATCGTACAAAAACTTTGTAGAACATTTTTCTAAGATTACTCGGCAATGAGATGTTTAGTAGTTCTTATTTTCTTTGAAACTGAAAACTCGGATAAAATCGTCGTAGAAAACATTTATATTATGTAGAAATTTGTAGGCTATAATATTTTTCTGCAGAAGAGTGTTTTCTTCCAAGATTTTATTGGTGTTTTTATATTTTTAATGAAAATTTGGATTTGGGATTCCAAAACTCCGATTTTTCGAGTAAGTTTCTATTATTCGTAATCCTTACCGATTCAGCGCAGAAGACTTTAAAATAGCAGTTTGGTGTTGCTTAAATTGTGTTTTATTAGTATTAAATGATAAATCAGTTTACTGTAAGACTATTTGAGAGCGTTTACTATTATTTTTCTTTATGTAGTTTGCCCGTGCAACTCCGCCTCGCGCACCTTAGAGTTCATGACCAATGGAAATACTTCTACTTTTAATCTGTTTTCGTAATGATAGATAGTGATAACGTTTTTAATTATCATCAACCCGAAAGTGGAAAGAGTTTTTTTAGATTATTAAAACACGTAAAAAATTCAATATTACAATAAAGTTTATTCGACGATAAAATGCACCAGTGCAGTAGTTGAGGACATTTTTTCCCATGGAACACAATGGTAAGAACAGAATCGGTATGGTTTTATTGCCATAAAATAAAATCTACCCAAGTGTGTTTGGTCGTTACAAAAAATTTTATTTGCTTTAAATCAATCGATTGCGTTCTAATGGTACGTTATTAAATTTTTAAGTACCTACATGGGTACTAACTATTTATGAAATGCGTTTGGAATCATAATTTTAATTTTGAAAAACATTTATATTATATACTAATATGTGTCCTTTTTTTATCGAATGATTTACGTTTACTATCGATTTTTCTAAGCGGTACACGAGGTCCTATATAAACCTCAATGTATTATATTAGCATGGTAATATGCGATAACTTTCTCACATTTGCTTCTTTTTTTTGCAGAACCAAAGATTCATAATAATTATTATGACTAAATATATTAATTTTATCCAATACATAAAAATTTTTGTTTTCTATCGTTTTAATGGCCATAATTAGGATTTTATGGCTATATAAAATTGTATGTCTTCTTTGATAATTAAACATGTTTTCTATTTGTTTTTATCACTACCGTTACTGCTTTGTCTTGTTTCCTTCGTAACATTTTAAAAGTTGAGGCAGCGACAGAAGCAGATTGGACCAGAAAAAGTCTTCTTGGGCCGAATTTTTCCTACTTGGAACATATATGGTTGTATACTCGTAATTCATTACAGTTATAAATGATGTAGATACCATCTATATTCTATTATATGTAGGTTTCCATACTAATAAATTTTAACTGATAATGGATTTTCTCGTTTCTATATGCGTAACTTTGTTGAAATTAAATTAGTAAACGTTTGACGCTAATTTGGCTTACTGTTCAGTAAAATATTAATGTGTATGTACATAAAATAAATTTGTAATTATACCTTTTACACTCGCATAAAACTGGAGAAAAAGTTTTATTGACGGAAGAAGCGATAACTGACAAAGGTCGGATGCCGAAATTTCGATTTCTTGTTGGCTGCTTTTTATTCAAGCTCGATTCATATTATTATAGTTTCGATTTTTAAAGTTTCCATTATACATAATGGAAAAGGAGAAGGCATACATGGAGAAAAGGCATACATATTCATGGTCGCTCAACGAAAACTTATAGAATAGTTTTATATTACCTATTTCATTTTGTAAAACCTTTCTGTTAGTTTTAAGCACTCTTGCATTTGTGCTATGAATAATACGATGTGTGTAAATTTTCATTTGTAATTATCTTTTTGGTACTTTGTGCAATATTCTCATGCTTACGAAACGCAAACAAAACAATATTTATTATTAATTATAATTTTACTATATTTTTTATTAAAATATAATATGTAAACATTTTTGCAAAAGTGGAACATAACAGCAAGTCACAATTTTTTTGAACAAGCGTACCCACGTTTCTTCATTTTCTTTGATTGGCCGAATCCAACCGATAGTAATTAACACGAAGAGCTTCTCAATCTGAAACCTGCAATTAGACCCAAACGAATGACAACAAACTGTCACCGAATATTCCTACGATAATTTTTTATTCTATAAAATTCCTTTAGAATTTCTCCCGTTGGTCGGATAATTTTCTGAATAAATAAACCATTGGGAACAAAATCGTTAATTCGTATTTATCATAACGAAGTAAGAGTATTATTCGCGACCTATCTCAAGCGCCAAGACAACTTCTGTGGAGACGTCGCGTTTACATGAATTTGCGCATGCGTTTTAAAGCCTGTTGCGTGCCGACGTCGAGACGCCTCACTTGGAAGTATTGATTCAAACCTTCAAAACCATATTTGGCTATTTAAAAATTGTTACCATGGAAAGCGAATCTTGTAGACTAAAAAGATACTTTTCTTTGAGATTTATCAATTAACAACGAAATTGGAACATTTGAAAACTTATCCACAAAATGCACTAATAGAAAGTATTTATCTCGAGAAAACTGTGTTTACAGCAGCGCATTCATGAAATGGAACAATAAATCTTAAGACTCGAGTTTGTATTGAAAAATTTTAAATCGGAAGGCGCGTAAACCGTCACAAAAATAACACTGATTGATTTTTATTCCGATTCGATTATCACTCGTAAAAGTGTCAATCGCAAAATACATCATAATAATTTAACGTTTTTGAAAATATTATTCACATCTTTGTGAATAATAAAAGAGATTGCACAATAAAAATTACCTCATGTTATTATATTAGCCTAAAATGTACAAGCTTATATTGCTTTATTTCAATAGTACATAATTAATTGTTAATTGTACATTTGAATGTGCTCTTAAAATGTTAATAATTAGTTACCAAAGGCACAACGTTGGATATTATATCGAGTTTAGATGACAAGTAGTGCTTTGATCCGAGACCGTATTTGCAATGCGCTTCTGAAAGTACGAAATGGAATGTTTCGAGCGAAACAAAATCTATTGTAATCATTTTTTTTCTTATTAGATAATGAAAATGTGAACTTGATTTCCCAAGCGATTAAATCATTTATTCGATACTAGTCGAAACACTAAATTAATTCTCTCTATTTGTTTCAGGCTTGGCCCATATGAGTATCAAGACCCGGGTTGGGCCAAGATGAGTGGCCTGGCCACCGGAATCAATAAAAAGAGAAAAAAATCCGAACCGAAACCCCAGGCTCAAATGTAAGTTTTGCAGTAGTTTTCTCAGGTTTTTACTTTTATTCTCGCACAAACACAAACTGTAGGAATTAATTTTTTCTTGCATGAAAATGAACGTGTGGGTTGTAATTTTTTATTGCCGAGATACAAAATTATTTCGCCTTTCCATTTAATCACCGGACAGGCTTTAAATGAGGCAATAAATTGATTAAACCATTATTGTAGTCAACTTTAAAACTTGCTTTGAAAGTTTTATTATCTTTCTACGTAATATTTGTGATGCTTGAAAGACTGTATAGAATTTCTCAAGTCCAAGACGATTTGCTTGCGAATATTGCAAACCATTTGTTCTAATACTACCCATAACATCATACAATAACAATCGGGTCTTTATTTGAGGATTAAGTTGTATTTAAGCATATTATTTAATCTTCAGTCTTTGTCTCGATCGCGGATAACTTGTGTTCATCATTACCAATTTAAGTATAGTCTTAATCGTGTGAAATATACAATCTTGCTAAACATGCGTGAGAAATCACTTTTTAATTTGAATTTTTATTTCTTAAATACTTCAATGATAAGTTACAATCTGTTAATATAAACAATAAGTTGGAATTTTTTTAATTTAATCGTAGGTTATATCAGTTATATGTATTCACCTTTTTCGAATCCCCTATTAGATAAATTCCGCACCAAAATTTGATCTCATTATTTGTGATCACTTGGTTTTATAAAAAAGTTTTTATTTATTAAATAGTTTCAAATCGTCGTATTTGCCTATGGAAATCGTTATTTTAGTGACGCACCATAATTGCAACTAATACGCTATCTTTTTGTTTGTCCGGAATAGTCGACTTGGATAAAATCAATATATTATACAGAATACTCGTAAACATATGCGAAAATTTTCAGGAAGTAAAATTCCTTGTGTAATTTCTTATAGAAAATTTCAAATAGGTGCATTATATCATATAACTGCATAGATTTTTAGTTTGAAGGTATTAAATTAGTAAAAAAATATGTGTGATGAGTGGTATAACAATTATAAATGACCACCTTCAGTAATAGACTTGTTTTCATTTCTAAAGATCCTGCGCGAAAGACGGCTGATTTAGAATTGTTATTGGACGACAAATACAAGGCTATGGGCATGACACTGCTCACTTTGGGATCGTGAGATTTGGAAAGGACCATACCTGTATCTAAAGGACTAAACACACTTTCTTCAAGAATAATTTTATTGTGTGTACTATAATTTCGTCTTAACCGTCTTCTTTCAGCACATCCGCCAGATATTTTTTTCTACAAAATGCAACGCCTAAGATTGATGAATGCGATGAAGAAGACGATTAAGTCGAAACTATAGTACCTACATAAAATTATTCTTGAGGAAAGCCTATTTTTGATCTTTATTTGGTTACCTTAAGGGGCTTCCCAACTTCATTCTCATTGATAAAGTGTACTTCTGGATTGTATCATGCGATGCTACTATGCGGATTCTTTATATATCTCTAACCCTTGTGATATAAATTAAAGATGTGAACCTCAGAGAAAAATCCGAGGAATTCAACAAAAACTAGTAAAAAGGTAAAGATAGAAGTCGACTTTTTTGCTTTAAAAAATATTAAAACCTTGTAACTGAAAAACTATGCTGTTTAGGACATATTTATATTACGTGCCAAAACTTCGCACGTGTTTAGGAACACCCCATATACCAGGTACGATTA
Source organism: Podabrus alpinus (assembly GCA_932274525.1). NCBI lineage: Eukaryota > Metazoa > Arthropoda > Insecta > Coleoptera > Cantharidae > Podabrus > Podabrus alpinus. Next base: position 1,760,055 of record OW026451.1, on the reverse strand, counting down.
TAAATTATAATAAGTCTGCGAAGTTAGTACAATAACTAGTTATAATACGTCGAAGGAAATAGTACATAGGATCGGTATAAATAATCACACTTGCCCCACGTGACATCAGTAAGTGCATTTTATGGTTTTGCAATATTTAGTACATCATGGTATAATTTTGCTTATACAGTACGTTTGTGTTTGTGTAATAAGTTATTAGGTTAAGTAAATTAATGTACATTAATAAGAAATCGATGAAGTAACTTATTGTTCCAGAAATAAATGTAATAATGAGAAACGTCGACGAGAACAAGAAAACACCTACATAGAAGAACTGGCAGAGCTAATCTCCGCCAACTTCGCGGACATGAGCTCTCTCTCGGTGAAGCCAGATAAGTGCGCCATTCTTCAGGAAACCGTAAATCAAATTCGAATACGACAGGAGAGCACCACACGCTCGTCCGATCCAGTCCAACAAGGCGAAGTATCATCGTCGGCACCGCCAGGATTTTTTCCCAACGATAGCTACGGACCGCTATTGCTAGATGCCCTAGATGGTTTTTTATTCGTCGTCAATGCCGAAGGTAAGATCGAACACGTAACTGGAAACGTTTCGAGCTACATAACATTTACCAAAGAAGAAATAATCGGCAATAGTATATACAATTTCATTCATCACGGCGACCATGCCCGATTTAGTTCCAGTCTTCTTCCCATGTCCATAGGTTGGTCAAGTGAGCCGACAAACAGATCGCGGTCGTTCAGTTGTCGCCTTTTAGTGAAATCGAACAATTTAGAAGGTAGCATCGAAGAAAAGCAACAGCACATAAGTAGGTACGAACCAATGCACATTTCTAGTACTCAGTTACGTAATCAGTTAATGTCGGACGAAGATAGTGGTGATAGTGCATTCGGTTTATTGTGTATTGCTAGTCGTATATCTCATCGCGATAGTATTCCAGCTCTGTCGGTCGACCAATTTACCACAAAACTTGACATTACTGGCAAAGTAATTGCGGTAGATTCGACAGTGTCTTCCTCCTTGTCGCAGGACCTGAAGAAAGACCTTATGGGTCGTAACTTGCAAGAAGTTTATATTTCCGAAGATTCGGAAAAATTTGGCGCGCATTTAGCAGAAACTTTAACTAAAGGACAAGCGACAAGTGGCTTATATAAACTTCGATTAATATCTTCGGATAAAATTATTCACGTGAAAACGAAATCTAAATACTTTAAAACAAATTCTTCATCCGACACGGATTTTATAATGTCAACACACTCGATCGTAGCGTAAGTTTTTCATTGCATTATTTATATATGATTTATTTATGATTCGGAATTCGTTATTCTAAAATTTAGGGATCACGAAACGAGTATGGTTGAAAATGTGGATGTTGGAGGAAGAAATAACGGCGTAGGTGGACCTCTCTTGAGCGGAGTGAATTGTGCCCGAAATGGAACGTCGGCCAGTTTGGCAAACGATGTCTCGAATACGCCGGCCAATACTCCTCTCCTTACGGCCAACGCCAGTTACACGCTGGCAGAGTCCAACGATTTAAATTTTGACATGTTTCCTAGTTCGACGTGGGATTGGAACGACAACAGACCGGAATCCAGACAAAGTACGACTCCCGTCTCCACACCTACGCCGCGTCCACCCAGCGCTCCCACGTACAGTCCTTCGGCCTCTGCCATTCCAAGTCCTATTACTAATTTCGTTACGCAATTAAGTCCCACTACCGTACCTAATCCTTTAACTCCCACAAATCCTTACAATAATTTTACGTTTAGTCCTCCCGCAGCGGAACCCAACTTCCAATTAGAAGAACAAAAAGATACCAAAGCAAATATTTTAGAAGAACGACAACAACAACAACAGCAGCAGCACCAGCAGCAGCAACAACAACAGCAGCAACCGTCAAATATAATAACGGAGGGCAGGCTACGAAATTTATTAACGAAACCTCCAAATTCGATCGATTCGTCAAACGATAATGACCCCAAAAATAAAAATAGAATTTTGAAAGGTTTGCTTAATCAGCAAGACGAAGACGACGGTAACAGGAACAGCAATTTGGGCATGCGAGCTTCTACCTCGGGGACGTCGGATTCTTCAAAAGCCAACGACAACAACATGTTGCTTCAGGTGAGTTCATTGGCTAAAAGAATAATAATTTATTTCCTCCGAAAGTAACTCTTGGTTTCGTTGAAATTTTCGAGAGGGATTATTCCACTTTGCGAGAAGACGATGATTGCTATGAATGAATGACCTTAAAGTTACGGTTAAAAATCTTGGTAAAATAATACATTTTGAGTTGGAGTACGTTTCATGCGGTTTTCCCATGGTAAAATAGTTCCTGTTTTTATAACTTTGTTATCAACATACTCGCGTTTCAAAATATTATTTTAGAAAACGGTTTTAATTACCGGGATTGACTCATTAAATAATATGAAGGTTGCACTTACTATATAGGTACATTATTTATTGTCGTCATCGATTGAATTTGTTGGTAGTGGTTGTGGTATTAACGTGCTATCTATATTTTTTTCTATTGTATACACTATTTATGTATTATCAAGTGCTTAAGAAATCAGTTAGTTATCCCATACCCAAAGATAAGAAAGGTATACCTGCTATGTTATTGCAAGATGACTCAGTTTAGTTTCTGACTTGCCACTGTTAATATCTTGTTCTGTTCAACACTTTATGCTTGTGTTATCAATTATTGTAAATTTTCCTAATGCCGTTGGTAAGCTCCCTTTATTTTACTACTATTTAATTTTATCGCAATTAACGGAAGTGCCGTTGCCCTTTACTTCTTAGATCCATGATATGCCCATCGGGGGGCAATGGGCACACTGGGCGACAAGAAAAACTATTGTGTTGTCGCGCCATATTGTTTATGGTGTAAAATTTTTGTTGCCGGATAATTTGAAAAGTCAAATTTTGATTTGTAATAATAATCATTAGTACATTAATTAATCGAATTTCGGTTGCTGCCGTATAAACTATTCGAGTGTTTATATTTGTTTTAATCGCGTCATAAGCTCACAAGTTCAACTAATCATTATAATTTTATCGAATTATTATTAATAATTTAAACATAACATTGTTACATTATCTAGATCGCATTCTTAGTTGTATGAATGTATAATATACACAGACGGTGACGATGCAATCGAAAATGTAAAGAAATAATTTACGTAAATGCGCACATTAAAAAAATAATATTCCATCGTGACATATTAATTTATTGTTGTGTATTAATTTTGATTGTATTTTGTAGTTACTTAACGAAAAAAATGACGACGAACATCTCGAAGCGCGTGCCGGTGTCAAGAACAAGGATCACCTCTTGGAACAACTCTTAATAAAAGACGACGAGAATAATAAAAACGAACAGGCTCAAGCGGATTTGGTAGATCGACTTGGTTATAAAAATTCGCCTTCGCCGTTGGGAGGAGGAGGTCAAGGCCGTTCGAGGAAACGTCGTAGCGAGGACCAAATAGAAAATCCCAGCAAGAGAAGCGTAGAAACTGTTACCTCGTCGGGTTCGACACAAAATTCTTCTAGTGGGAGCAAATTGTGCGAGAAGAACAAGATGCTGGCGTCCCTGTTGGCCAAACAGCCTGCCAACAATCACCTTCCTATACCACCCGTACCTGCTAGTGTGATATCTGCTACCCCGCAGGACATCTTACCCAAGATTGTTGACTTGAATAAAAACGTAACCGCAACCGCTAGATTGCCCACCAACGTATCTCAAACCATGAACACGAGAGCAGCACCACGAATGCCTGGTCCAGGACGACCACCAAACACAAACTACCTCAATCAGATGTTAACGCCTGCCGATAACATGCAACGAACTCAAAACCGTCACTTTACACCTCAAGATACGCCCGCTTACACACCGCCTGTTTCAAATAACTCGGACCCGTGGTCGGAAGCCCCGAATCTCACACTTTCGCAAATATTGGACGACGTAATAGACATCGATCCCGAGCCGGCTCTAACAAAAAGTGCACCCGAATATTTGAGCTTTATGAGCTCCATCGACGTGGTAAACCAAAATAATAACAACTACGACCAACACGAAAATATTTGCGAAATATTGGCCATTAACTACATACAAAAGGATCTTATGCAGTGCGAAGCCGCGTCGTCATCTATGTCTATAAGCGGAACTCCACCGGCGTATTCACCAACGGCCGCAACAGCAGTAAGGGTAAGTTTGTTTGTCTATTTTTCTAAACGAACAAATGGAATTAATTGTTTTCCATTTTAGATTGCTGCACAGCCTAATCCGGCGTCGAGTTCCTTTCCCCCACCACCACTTAATTATGCTAGAACTCCTTATACGAACGTCCAAAGAACCCCCATTAGAACCGCCGCGCCGCAATATTCCATGACTCCCAACAGCACTTTGGCTAACCAACAACAGCAACTGTTGAAGAAACATAACCAGTATCAACAACAACAAGAACACAGGCGCAGGCTACTGCAGCAACAGCAACAACAACAGCTGTTGATCCCGTCGAACGTACCCGTGACGGAAATAAATTCTGGTTTACAAAATATAGACAGTATATTAAAAAATAGTGTGGCTCCTAACGTATCTCTACAGCGCGCAACCACCGCTCCGGAAACGCAACTTTCGCCTAATTACGCAAGCCAAGTTGTTCAAACCAATCAAAGGCTTAATAACCAGCAGTTTTCACCTCACGCCAAGTTGACATCTCCGATTGGACAGCAAGCAACGTTTCCGCAAACGAACACTAATAATTACCAACAGGGAGGTAACAGAATGTCGCCACATCAAACTTATAATCAGCAGTTGTCGCCGCGCCAAGGTTACCCACAAGTAAATTCACAAACCAATTGGCAACAACAACAACAACAACAGCAGCAACAACAACAGCAGCAGCAACAACAACAACAGCAGCAGCCTCGACTTACGTTACAACAACAGCAAAATCCAATGCTAAATGCTCAATTAACGGTAAAATCAATTTGCAAGTTAAATGAAGGGATTTAAGAAAAGTATTGGTTTTTTTAGGGCTCCTACGTTGCTGGTCCTAACAGTAGGAGTTATTCCGTGCAAAGGACTAACCAACAACAACAAAGAACATTGACGAGCCCGAATGGAACGGGAATAACCAGACAGACGTCTTTTACGGATGGATTTTCATCGCCGGTTTCGCCTAATTCTGCCTTCACCCAATCCCAGTACCTGAGAATTCAACGCACTAATAGTGCACCAAATGCCACCACACAATTAACAGGTATTTACAACCACCTATTAATTACTTTCTTCAATTTCGAGCATTTAAAACCTCATCTTGGTTTGAACATTTTGCAATTTCTTAAAAGTTGCTCCAACAAAATTTTAACGAATTGGTTGAGGTGATTAATTAGAAGAATTGACTACGTACAGGATAAAGTAATTATTATTGTTTATAACATTTTGCAAACTATTAAGTTTATGTGGAAAGCTACGGTTTCATTATCAATGGAGGTATCGGTCTTGTAAATTTGACGGGGCAAAAAGTTGGACCCGTTGAGCCACATCCTTTTTGTTTAAATTAAAATTTGAGAATGCCCAATCGTGGTTTGCTTAAAACGCGCAGTCAGGTTTTGTCGAGTAGTTTCAAGATTGCCGTTGTGGTTACTCGATGTCAAAATTGCGAGAAAGTTTTGTACAGAATTATTACTGTTATCCTGTACTTGCAACATTTTAACGACACTCCGGCATGATTTGAATTTTTGCAAGTATAGTTAGGCCATGCATTTGTAGAGGTTTTATAAGTTTGTGCAGTGGTGAAAGCATGGTAGTCTTTTGATAAAAGTTTTTTTATAATACTTCTCAATTCAGTGCATTTGTTTTGATTTGCGTTATAAAATAATTTACGATTGAAACTTTGATTATGGTTAACCCGTGGGTAAGTATGTCGTCGAGTGTCGAGACTGCATAAATTAGTCGAATTAGTTTATAGAGTATCCTTTCTGAGTGTGGCGTGTGTTACAGGTGGACTAGGATCCCCCCAGCCGTATGGCAGGGATCCCAATACATACCCTTATCCTACTAATCCTTCCCATCACCCCATGATGTACCAACAAGATTCCTCCCAGTTCTGTTACGATCAGACGGGTTTACAGTTAATGTACAACGGTGCCGAAAGGGGGCGCGCACCCCCACACCTACCAACTGGTAAGTGGGTGGACAATTCAGGGGGCACATCCAAACACATGAAAACAATTCTTGGCGTTGCATTTGTAATAAAATATTATCGTTCTTTTATAAAACTTCAGGGTGGTGGAGGAATGGAAATATTTTGTTTCGACACCACTCGCGAGTTTTGTCTTTTTGAAACGAGAACATTTATTTTTTAATGAACAACCAAGCGATTCCAAGAATTTGTGACTCATCTCACCAGCACTCATATCGGCACATCGTCTTGTGTCTAACAACACTCATTTTTTACATGTGCTCGTCATGGCTGTGCTAAAAAAAACCCATCGGTCCTTTCGACCGCTTCCTTAGCATCCCAAGTTTTTGTGTCCAATTTAATCACCATTGTTGTGTTCCATATTGTGTTGCTTTGTGTTTTTGTTTGGCTTTAATTAATTTATGTGTTGCATTTACATGTGTTTATCTAACATGCTAGTTATTTGTGTTGCATCACAATTTGTATTCAAATAAATTGACGATCCATAATATTTGAAAACAATATTGTGCTTATTGTTAGTTTCTTCATATTTATAAAGTTAAAGTAGTAGCTACTACTAGTGCACGATTGAGATTAACTTTTGAATTTTTTACTCTCTTTTATTATTACTTTCAATGTTCCTGTTGTATAAATTTTGCATGACAAATTTTGTTTGCATTGAGCTACTGCTTAGCTTTAATTTGGACCATCATTTAAGTTTGTCTTTGTTAAGATCTCGACATACAAAAACTAAATTAATAAAGGCAATCTCGATGGGTTTGGAGTAGCTTTAAAAAAATTACATGTCGTATCAAAGCATTGTTGTTAGCGGAATTTGTGACAGGTGTGTCCGGCACTGCTACAACATCCGAATACGTTAGACAAGAATTAAGAGCCGTGGTCGGTGCAAGAACTGGACAAGCACAACAACAGCAACAACAACAGCAGCAGGCACCTACGAGACCTGCGCAATTAATTAATCAGCAGCAAGTCAGTGCGTCCGATCTCGAAGTCCTAGGACTCTCATTCGAATTACCCACATCTGGTAAGTCATACTTTTATATTATTCGAAATTTTGTGTCCGTACACTTAAGTGGGCTTTGTTTATTGCTCTTGATTGCGGCAATTCCTGCGATCATTTGCGCGCGGGAATTGCCGTCATCTTACATGGGAGAATTTTTATGAAACGTTTTTGTACATAAAACAGCTTAATAATTGCAGATTTGTTTTTATTTCTTTTTATCATTATTTATTTATTGTTTCGTATTTCGTGTTCAATTTTATGCAGTCAGGAGTAAAGGTAAATCTGCGATGGGTAAAGTTAAGAGTGGAGAAATTGAGATTTTGGGTTGTCATGTGTTTAATTGCTCTCTCTTATTATTACTTTATTTTACAAATTCCTCACGATTTTGTCAGTTTGTAGGATTAGTAGTGTGCTAAATGCTGTATCGTATTTATGGTAGAAAAATGCACATCTACTGGTTTCTATTGAACATTTTATTCGCAATACGATTGGTGACCCGGCAAAGCGCAAAATATAAGAAAATCTAGTCACATCTTACCGAAGATTATTTAAACGCCTTTACTTGAAAATAAATTTTAATGGATCCGGGGTGGATCGTGTCCAGATTAACCGGCATAGCCGCTCCAGCAAATTGTCTAGGCAAGAATTTTGAATTTCCATCATAGACTGCTTGCTGGTAAGACCACCCACGAAGCTCATCTGAACATCCAAAATAGAGCATTATTTGCCTATTGTAATATGACTTTTGCAGGTCAGTTTGGTCCATACAACTTGATTAAATGTATTTAACTTGATTTGCTTCATTTGATTTTATTGACCTTGATCCAGTTGTACGCGAAATTTAAATCTTGGAAATGTTTCAGCATTGCTGAGCCCAAAGACTCGTGAGGAACTTGATATCGTTTGCCGAATCCTCTTTAAAGGTGGCTGCATAATTTTATTCATAAAATTGTGAAATGAATCTAATAGTTTGAGAAGAGTATAAATTTGACCCCCCAAATGCAAGGTGTCTCGGCAAATATGATCTCAAATTTAAGGTGCATAAATAGCTGGATCAATCTTAAACAAAATGTAGTTTGAAATCTCATAGAAAATTTATTCACGGGTGGGATGAAAGTACTAGTACATTTTATAATTTGTCTGGAATTAAATTTTTTTCGTTTTGTCGAATATCGTTATTTCGGTTAGCTTTTAATTTTTTGAAATGAAATAATTATTTTTCTTGCCGATTTTTTACTTTTATTTTTCTGCCTTTGAAAACTTTTTGAATTTAATGCGACTTGTTATATTAATAAGAATTGCACAAAGAAAAAAAATTTTCAAGGTTTACTATTTTTGCTTTGATTATGTAGTATCGGATTGGCAAATCTTGTAGATAGGTTTTTGAAAACGGCTAGTGTAGTTCAAAGATAATCAGCAGATACTGTTACTAAATTGGAAGGAGCAATAAATTGCTGGTCGTAAGCACCAATACAAACTAGGGATTACAAAAATAAATCAACTTACTATTATGCCTTCCAGTTTAGTAACGCCATCTGTTGATAAAACCTTTTGTTTTAAATCGAGTGTTTCCATAACTCGTTTGATTATATTATTGATTTGAAAATATTCAGGGAGTTTTACCAACACTTTTTGTAATCAATAGATTCGTGGTTAATGTAGTGAAAATTTGATCATTTTTACATTGGGGGTTTCTCCCCTAATTAGGAATTTTATTTTCTCCAATGCAGTTTTGCATCTATAACTTGGACCAAAATTGAAGAGCACAGAATGCTCGAAACAATTGTTTTTGGAGAATTCACTTATGATGTGGATGACATGTAATAAAATTTTCAAAATACTACACAATTTTATAAAAAAAATGCATTTCGCCGTTCAGAAATTAATTTCTGTTTTAGGAGTAGTATGAAGTGGCTACATTATGACAAATTTATTTTGTAGAGAATTGTATGCACTTTTTATGTTATGCAATTTTTCGAAATTAAACGAATTATAGGTGAGAAACTGCGTTGCCGAGCTAAAATCCCCGATCGGAGAAAAAATTGAAGGGGTTTCAGGGAAATTTTGGGGGATTTATTAGAACTTTAAATACATAATTCTGTTAAATATCAGTTGTTTGCAAGCTGGAGCCATTTAATGGCTTCATTGCTTGAACTAAAACGGACCTCTCAAGATTGGCAATTTTAATTTTGTACAAGTCAGGGTCGAAATATACACCAGCAAATTTTTGAGAAAAAGATAAAAAGTTCAATAGATTATTTGAAATTGTTTCAGATAAATGTGGTATGCGGAGTTTGTTTACAATTGATCCAGATAGTATTTAATTTATTATTTGAAAGTTGTAAATGTGTTTGCCGAGACACCCCGATAATTTGTTTGGTTTGTACAGAGTTTTATTAACCTGTTTTGTTTTTGTTTGCACAAATAAAAAAATAGTTTAAAGTTAAGTTTTATTATAAATGATGAAAAATTCTATCTCTTGTATGTTTCTTTTTAATAGTGTGCCTATGTGTACTACTAAACAAATAAGGGGTAGAATATACGCATATTGCCTTCAATTGGAATTGGAATAAAGCAAAGGTGGCGCGCGACGATTGTCGAATTGAATTTTTTAATGTTTTGATTATTTTGATTGAAGGCAATAGGCGTTATTCTGCAGGGTGCGTACAATGATGTCATTGTTGCGTGCAGGTGCGAGTGAGAGCCCGAAACTTTGGGGTTCGATGGGGTCAGATATGGGCTCAATGTCTCCACAGCCGGCAACCTCCAGGGTAAGCTACACACCTGTCCACACTCACGCTAGCCCTCCAAATGCTTGCAATTACTAACCAGGCTTGCATGTTTTCGCTGTTCTAATTAATAAAATAAAATATATTAAATAATAACGATATATATCGTTAAATAGTACCTACTACTATAATACTAGACCGTAATAAATAAATAAATATATTAATTAATTTGATAATATAAACGATTTCTAGATTTACAGTGTTGTCATGTTACAGACTATTATGGAGGAGGCTCGACAAGGTGATCACAAATCTTCTCTGTTACAAAAGCTGCTATCGGAGTGACTGCATGTACATAATAAATAAGTTTAATCTTTAATTATATACTACTAGGTACCTCAACGGTTTTTAAACAAAAATTAAATAAGTACCGCAGGCTGTAATATTAGACAGGTTAGCTGTATTCAAGTGCATTACTTCGTTGCTTGTTCGTTTCGTTTCGTTAGGGTAGTGCGGAGCGAGGGAAGAAGAAGATTAGGGATTCGAGTGCAATTGTGTAAATAAATTGTTTGGGACTTGTTCATATTTATATTATTATATATATTTTATTATTACATTATTATTATTATTATTCTTAATTATTATTATTATTATTACTATTGGACTTTTGTTTAAATTTAATAATTTACGTAAATTGTTATTATTTTTGAATGTGTTTAGTGTTGTCTTCCTTTCAGTGAGTGTTCATGCTACGCATTACCAAAAAATGATATAAAAAGCAAAAAATAAAATAGTAACTGTTAATATTTTATAAGATATATATAAAAATATATATATATGATATATAATTTAAATCACGTTATTGGAAAAATACGTTTTGTTGGACATTGTGATAGGCGATCGCCATGTTACTGTTGCTAGGAACGTTCCTAGACGTTATAATAATATTAATTAAATTAGTGCTAGCATTCATACTTGGATTGATTATAATTGTCAATTACACCCAGCCACTAAATTTTTAAAAAAATTAATGAACAATGAACAAAAATGACAGACGAGATAAACGTTATTTAATTACTACACAGATATTTTTTGTACATTATTGGAACTTTAAAAATATAAATATATATTACAATAAAGTATAATTTCTATGATTCTTCTTTTTTACAGTTTCTCTCGCTCAACATTTCCATCCATCCATCTCCTTTCATTTTTAAATAAACTATTTAATTTTTTCAAGAAAGAACTTGGACAATTGCTTTAATGGAAGAGGCGGACAGAACCGGTCAGTTTATATCCTTAATTTTACTTCTCCATTAATCCCTATCGACTTAAAATGATTTGATCCCTTTTTTTCAAAAGGAAATTCTTATTGGTCTATTTTTAGATGCACTAATTACAAATATACTTGTTACAAATTGTTTTTTTTTTGCAAATGCAGGATACACTGTTAAGCCAGTCCTTCTAGGTTTAAACCTCCTAAGAGATCGTGAATGCACCAAACTCGGTAATTTAATGTAAAATAATTAAAGAAGTAGAAATTAAATTTTATTAATCTCCAAATGCCCGACAATTTTGTTAGAAAATTATAAACGAAATTTTAAGAAGAAATAGTACATGTTTATATATTATCACTTACGCTGCAAATACTAAGGGAGATAGCGAAAAATTAAAAAGGTATTTTTTTTATAGAGTATGATATTATCTAAAAGAAAGTATCCAAGGGTAAATATCTGAGAAAAGTAGTTTAGGCGTGAAGAGTGTTTCCAAGTTGTCCTCTCGACATGCCAACTTAAATATTATAATATATTTTAAAGTAAATATAAATATTTTGTTACAATTAATAATTATTATACTATATTTACCAGCGATAACAGGTAAAAATGTACCATTTTTCAAATTCTTCGGTTTTTAATTTTTTAACAAAATTGTCGGGTATTGGAAGACCCTGAAAATGTGATTTCTATTTCTCTACATTGTTCTACATTTCACTACTAAGTTTGGTCCATTTGGAATTTCTTTTGAGGTTTTAATCAAAAATCAAGTCTAAGCACATTTTTTGTTTTTTTCCCAAAAGTTATGTTAATATTAACGAAATGCAGGATACACTTTATCAAAATACCTTCCAGTAAAATTTAATTTTGTGTACACCTAACTGGAAAAGAATGATTCTTTTGTTGGTTGCAAATTTGATAAAAAAAAGTCTGATAATATTCTGTTTTGGAAGTATGGCAATTTTGAACGGTTCAAAGGTTCTTGTGTTGTTTGAAATGAAAAATTGAAAAATATGTAGGTCATGTAGAACAAAATTACATTATAATAATTTATTACCTAATGCAAAAAAAGCACAACTAATCGACAACCGGAACAGAACTTGACATTATTTGTATTTGAAAAAAAGTTGGCTGCATTCAAATTATTTTTTACACATTTCTATCAAATTATTTTTGTGACGGGTAATTTTGTGTGGATTTTAATTCAAAATTTCAAAAATGGAGAGAGGAGCAGATATCGACGGCAGGCAATAATTACACTTAAATGGTTGTACTCTTTTACCTTAAATTAATATTTTTCAGTAGTTTTATTTACAAATTTAAAGTTGGGTTGGTTGTGACGCTCAGTTTGCTTGTATTTTCGGGAATTTTTATGGCGCTGATTAGTTTGAAGAACACACGATTAAGTAAATTTAATAAAGACTATTGCAGAAAACAGGATTGCATATGGCAAGGTTCAATGTTTTCCTTTTACTATTGAATTAAAAGTTGATAACTCTTCTGATCGATAGCAAGAAGTATGCAAGAAAATATGAATAAATCTGTTCATCCGTGTAGAGACTTTTTTAAGTTTACTTGTGGAAATTATGAAAGCGAAAATTTAGGACAGCCCAACTTTCAGTTTAGCACTGCTATGTCACTTTTTAAGCAATATATAGATATTTTTACAAATGATACCGTAAAATTTATTCGTCCCGCCGAAGATTTGCGAATATTTCATAATGCGTGCGTAAATCTAGGTAAATTGAGCAACAATAAGGGGATTTAAATTCAATAATAAATGTATAATTCAGAAAGCGATGGTAAGAATTACGAGAAATATATGCAGGATATCTTGCTGCGTCTAGAGTGGCCCCCGTTAAATCAAAATTGGAATCGTGACGTTTCGAAAAGTTTCAATTGGCTGGATTTCGAAGGTAAATTAATTAAAATGGGATTGAGTAATTCTTTAATTGGATTTGCCTCGGTAACGTTGGAAACAAAGCAGGAAACATTATTGGTAAATTTTATTTTTGTTTAATGATTTATTTGGAAACTTACTGCAAAGTAAACCGACATTTATACAAGCCCTGCCTAAATAAATTTGTACGATTTTATAGTTGGATTGTGCTCCGTCATTTATTACTGTAGGTTGGTCAGATATTCTTACAAACAGCGCAACAGTTAAATCTTTTACACAAACAGTAAAAAGTTTTATAAAATTAGTAAATGGACAACAGAAGTTGGCAGATGAAATGGTTGAAATGTTAATTAAAATCGAAAAAGTATTTTCCTACTTTTACTTTTAATAATATCGCCTAACGAATTTCAATTTTAGATTAAATTGGGGACAATTTCCCAAAGATTTTCTTTTCGAGATACTTCAACTATTTTAAAATCTATACCAGCAGAAACAAGTTTAGGACAGTTGGATATTATGTGGAAAATTAATTTTACCGAATTTTGTATTTCACTATTTCCAAGTTTTATGAATATTACGAAAAATACCTCGATTGTGCTTGTGAGCGAATGCCCTACTCGTTTGGTTACTTTTTTAAACAACGTCGAAAAAAGGTATTTGTACACAAGTTTAAATATAAGGTACTATGTTCTTTCCAGAATTTTTTGTCATTAATTTTACGAAAGTTTAAAAACGGATTGTAATACACTGACCAAAATTACTATAAGAGTTCTGGAATATAATAAATTGTACTAATTTATTACTTTGCAGAATTTTTAAAAAATGTGAATAAACTTATGGTAATTTCGATCAGTGTAATATAGTCCAGTGATTATGTCGCGAAAAATTGGTCTAGATGGTAATAACTTGGAAATGAAATATTTTTCCATTAAATCCTTTACTTTTATATCTGAAAAGAGCCCCTCAGTTTTTGACGTTAGACTGGAACCGAGGTAAGTTTGTCGAAGAAGATTCCAAAAATCACAGGCATCCAATGTCTAAAATAGCTATAATCTAAATTAAACTAAATAAAATTATCGGCAAAAGCTAAAATAATTCTTTTAACCGCTGTAGTTTTCGAGGTACGCCTTACAAAGTCCATCTTTTTTTTTCAATTTTTGCTCAAAATAAAGTAGTTTCAGATTTTGATGCAGACTTTTTTACTTATCCACTTGATGCAAAAGAGGCCTACAGGTAAATAAACGAAAATTAAATTCTCTGCAAAACTATGCATAGAACAACTTTCTAACCCCAATAGAGCCGTAGCCGTAACCTTCCAAAGTTGATCACTTTTTATCATTTTGTCAGGCTCAGTTTTTCATAACTAAACATGTGCGTAAAATTAAAAAAATATATATTGTAGCCTTAGTAGTTTTGAAGAAAATCTGGGAGCAAAAAACATTGTTTTGGTGAAAATTATTTAAATTCTCTAAAACTTTAGTTTATTACGGTTTATTACTTTAATTTATAGAATTCCCAGAACAAAAAGTATTTCAAAAAATGAAATAAAAAAATTTAGATTTTTTTAGAAAATTTGTTTATCCCAAAAACTATTGAATTTTACAGCCTTCTAATTTTCTTAATTATACTTATAATACCTTCTATACTTAAGTTATATCCAATTTGTACTTCAGTTGCACTGAAATTGAGCTATTTGCAGAAATGTAAAAAGTAGCAGAAAAGATTAAAAATCGATCAATTTGGAAAGCTCGCATCTATAGGAACCTATTAGACCTACAAGGTTGTCCATTCTGTATGAGAATATACAGATCATTGGGGCCAGTTTCAGTCATGTGCGAATTACTTTTGAAAACTACGTTATTTTGAGCAAAACTGAATCAAAAACGATGCTGTTTGCAAGGAAACTAGAGCGACTTTTGTTTCTAGCTTATCTTCACAATTTTACGTAGTTAAAATTTGCTAATACCTATTTTAAGCATTGGATTTATAGGAAACTGTCGATTCATGAGTTTGTGATTTTTAGGACCTTCTTTGACAAATTTACCCTTGTTCCAGTCCATCCCTGATGGGTTTCAGCTGAACTAAAACTGAAGGGTTTCTGTAAAAAAATTGTATTTTCGATCTATTTCCACACAAAAGTACCTAAAAACATTTAAAGTAAAAGCGATGTGATAAAAGAAAAATAATTTTTTCCCATTTACAACATATACCTGCCTTTAACCATTATAATAATTATACAGACCAGTTGCTGGTTACATGTTATGGGAAGCAGCTCGCAATTTGATGTGGGTTATAAGTGACAAAACAAGAAATTTAAACCAAGATTTCAAATCGTCATTGCCTAAAATAGTAACACAGCCGCCTATAATTGAGACTTGCTATTATTTTAATTCATACCTGTAAGTAAATTTGACATGCAATATAATCAATTGGTAATTAGACCAGTCGAGTAATTCAACTAATTTCAGACTATCAGATCTGAACCACTCTCTAAAAAATAAACGAGATGTAGGTATAAAATTCAACTAAGTACTATACCACTATACTACACGGTTTTACTAAATTACTATATAAAATACCAAACTACTTCTCTAAATTGTACCGTTCACACACGGTTTAGTATCTAAATTGTACTAAATCACTCGCTACTAGACAAATTACTAGCCGTGTCTGAACTAGATTTTCTTGATTTTATGGCTACTTGCCTATCTACTAATTCATTCGCTACTGGACTAAAATACTAGCCGTGTCTGTACCAGCCTTAACCGATCCATTAACAAGAAAAAAGTATAGGATATATTCTATACATAATTTAGTTTGCTTTATTTTTCATAACTTGATATTTTGTTCTAAAGTGTACTCAAATCGAGATATTAACAAATAAAAGAACCTCTAAAGGGACATACTAATTTTGCACCTTAGCGACCCAGGATTTAGCCGCCGAAGGAAAAAGTGCGAAGAACGACATTTTTATCAATATTACTTGTTAATAAATTATTTATTATTCGCTAATTTCTTAAAAATACAATTTCAGTTAGAACTAAAAAGAGTACAATAACGTAACCCGCATAGTTTTGGAGATATGGCTTTCTAATAAGCCCGAATAGTTGATGAAACCCAAAAAAACTATTAATCTGAAATTTTTTTGAAGAATATGATAAAAATCGATTAGTTCTTAACGACAATCGTTTAAAACTATTTTACGAATCCAAACTTGACGATAACGAACGAGTTACAGAATAGGCCCATCAACCTATCCGCTTTGGGTACGCCCCACTAATTTGGAAACTATAGAGACTAGAAGAATTTTTTTTACCATTTTCACTCCATTTTATTTAATTTAATTTTGCTTATAGGAAAAGGGCCAATTTACTATGACTGATTGTTGAGATCTTCCTTGACAAAACCTCTGTTCTGGCCAGAGCCTGATGCTGAAAACTTAGGGACCCTTTTCTGATGCAAAACTAAAGGATTTAAGTAAAAAAATAGCATTTCTGGGTTATTTCCACACAGCCCTTTTTCGCAACGTAATGGCTTGACGATTATCCTTACAGATAAATTTAGGCAATTTTATAATATTATATTATTAATAACTAACGGTCTCGCCCAGCCTTCCGGCCGCCTTTAACCATCTAGTACATGATTTCCTTAGCTGTGCCGCACTGTGTGTATTGGGGGGGGGGGAGGGGATAAATTTCAATTATCATTAAAGATTTTCCCTTCGAGGACAACTATTTTAACAATGAAAAGACAACACTTTCCTCAAAAATATTTTATTTAAATGCGTTAAATTTCAATTACCCTTAGTGAATAATAATGATAATAGTTAAGGCCTTGTTTTTTGGTAGTACGTGGACGCACTGTAAGCTAACTATGGCTTTAATGTAGTGACGAAATCTGTAGTCTGAACTGTGCAAAATTAGTCTGTCGTTTTAGAGGTCCAAATACAGATAATGAATTCATTCCAGCTTGCTTCTAATTATTTCCACAGTAGTCCTTTTAGAACGCCCTGTCGATTGACCTATTAGAAATCCATTAGTAAGTGTGCTTCAAGCAAGTTAAAAATAGATAAGTTGGTTACGCTCCATTTCTTTAAAAAAATGTCTTATCTTTTCGCCCTAGTACTAGACGGCACCGAGTATCTGACGAGTCAAATATATTTTGGTAAACTGCAGTCAAAATCGGTATATCTGGCAAAAGTGGATCCAAGTTTTATCGAATCTGAAATTAGTTGAATTTTGTGGCAAAAAAGTGATTGCATTTGTCTATAGGTACTTATGCATAAAATTTGTGTTTTAAATTTAGTTTACCTGAATTATGGAGTTATATCTACGTAAAAACATATTACTCTGAAGCGAGGAAAAACAGAATAGTTAAAATGGCAAATTTAATACTAGATGAGGCAAAGGCTTTAATAAAAAATTCGTGGTTGAGCGCTCCCTCTAGGTAATTTCATATTGAGCTTATTTTTAAAAAGTTAAACTATTTTGACTGTTTACAGAGACATTATTGGGAAAAAACTCTTTAACATTAAATATCTGATTGATCATCATGAAGAATTTGTCAGTGACGAATATATTCTGTCCACTTTCGGTAATGTAGGTATAAACTATAAAACAATAGCTGCTGTGATTGTTTATTATTTTTTATGCTTGAATAAAAATGGTGTTTATTTTAAGCTAAAATTTAATACTTCCAATATGCTGCAATGCGTAATCGACATTCAAGCTCACAAATTCACGCGCTATTGGAAAATGTTTAAATTGAGCATGGAGATGCGCACGTTAAGTCGTATATACCCTACTGAAATTAATGCCTTTTATGATCGTAGCACAAATTTATTAGGTACGTATGTACGTATAATTTTAACACTCGAAATAAGTAAAAACTATATTAGAGATAGAATTGACTAGTTTTAGATTTGGTTGGACTTGGAACTAGGATTAGATTTTTGCTTCAAACTCCTTCTCAGCAAGTGCCATTTAATTCGTTATTATTACATTTTTTTCTAGTTTTTCCCTTTTGAATTGGTTTGAATTTTCATCTTGCAAAAATCTGGAATAGGTGAAATTTGGCAGATATGTATATTTGAGTGTCTGAATGAACCCCTAAAATTCCCCGTTAGTTTCTTTCTCAATTGAAGATTATAGTTCCTCCACCGGCGACAAATAGAGCCAGTTAATTATCGCGATTAACTGCTCTCCATACTTCGGAGGGCACGTACTAAAGCCGTCGGATGTACATTTTGCCGGCCCCCTCCCCATCGCGAACTTTTTAATGAAATTAGTGTCAAACGTTGGAGCTTCGTTTGAGTTCCAATGAACTTCCATAAAAATCGTTTGTACCATACGTATCGCAAAGTTATTCGCGAAAACATTGGGGGGGGGGGTTCACCCCCATCGCAATTTATTTTTATAAAATTGGTGTCAACCGATAGACAATCGTTTGAGCTTCAATTTCCTTCGTTCGGAAATGTGTTAGCGAATAACTTCGCGATGCGTGTGGTACAAACGATTTTTATGGATACATTGGAGTATACATTGGATCTCAAACATTTGACCCTAATTGCATTAAAAATTTATTTTTAAATCTATTGCTATTCTATAAAATCTATTTGTATATTTATTAATTGAGAACACATATTTTAGCTATTCCTGCGGCTATAACAGCTGGAATGTTATATTCAGATGATTATGAAGGTTACTTAAGCTTTGGTGCACTAGGATCCATTATTGGCCATGAGATTTTTCATAGTTTAGATGTCGGAAGCACTATGATCGATGATAAACTTAATTATGGTTTGTTCTTAAACGATCAAGATGAAGCTTTGTTTGAAGAGAAAGTTAATTGTTTTGTCGAACAATACAATGATTATCATCTTACACCAGAACTTCGCGTAAATGGCTACATAACTCTAGGTTTTTTTAAATTTAATTAAATATAAACAATATAATATTGTTTAATTTTTGTTAGATGAAAACTTAGCGGACTCTGGAGTCTTATTGGCATACAGAGCTTATTTAAGGTGGTTGCGAACAAATCGAGTTAAAAAATTACCTGGATTTGAGGACTACAATGATCGACAATTGTTTTGGATTTCGTTTGGAAATGTATGGTGTGAAAACTATAACAAAGAATATTTGGAACACGTTTATTATGCGAACGATAGTCACACCATAGGGAAATTGCGTGTTTTAGGTTCACTTTCAAACTTGCAAGAATTTTCTAAAGATTTTGATTGCCCTGCTAATAGTCATATGAATCCCTCAAAGAAGTGTAAATTGTATTACTAATCAAGGGTTGATTTGTACATTAAAATTATGAGCATAGTTCATTAAAGTAATTAAAGACATATTCGTTTAATTTTTATATTCTTTCAATTTACCGCAAGACGCGGCTTCCAATTTTCTCAGTCGATTTCCGGGGGTTCTCATATTCTTTTTGGCTCATTTTGGTTCTTCCATTTTGAATACAATCATGTCCAACCTGTTTTAGATCTCTTCTAAGGTAAATGTATTTTGGGAGATTTCCGATACTCTAGCACTTCTTTGATAATCCATCTCTATCTCTTCAACTTTAACTATAGCATAACGCTGATTCTGCCTTAGTTTTTCCAATATGTATTTTTGTTTTCAGTGAGATTTTATTCTATTTTATTTTAGTAGTCAGTTGCTTTCAAATTATCTTTATAATTTCAGGCAAGTTATTTTTGACAGTTATTTTATTTTAGGGTAGAAAATTAATTTTCATAATTAAAAATGGAAAGTGAAGTAATTACTAACAGGCAACAACACTTTAACAATTTTTTTTTTCATATCATTAAACATATCTTTTGCAGCAGTTGTTTGTACAAATTAAAAGTTGTGTCTGGTGTGCTTTTCGGTTTCTTGGTTTTTGGGGGTATTTTTATGGCGCTACTTAGTTTAAAGAAAAGTCAACGTTCGGGCTATTGCATTACACAGGCTTGCATACAGCAAGGTTTATTTTTACGTCTTCTTTTTCATTGAGTAAAAGTCGTTCATGTTTTACAGCAATTAATATGCAAGAAAGTTTAGATAAATCGGTTAATCCATGCCAAAACTTTTATAATTTTACTTGTGGAAATTTTATGAAGGACAAAGATCAAATAGGACAGCTTAATTTTGAGTTACAGATTCGACCTATTTTATATCGGGAACGTGCAAATATGTTTGTAAATAAATCGAGAAAACTAATTTCTCCTGCTGAAAATTTAAAAGCTTTCTACAATGTTTGCGTAGGTTTAGGTATATAAGTAGCCGATAAACAACTTTATTTGAATTTAGTTAATACCATATCAATTCAGAAAGTAGTGGAACAAATTACAAGCGCCGTATGATAGATATCTTGTTGCAATTTAAATGGCCCCCATTAATAAAAAATTGGAATGATCTATTTTCAACTAATTTCAATTGGTTGGATTTGGAAGGCGAATTGATTCGAATGGGATTACGCAATTCGTTTTTTGAGTTCACCACATTTACTGACGCAAGAAGTAGACGTAAACCTAGTAGGTTAATGGTAAATTTCAAGTCATCTGAATACCTATATAATAAATTGTATATCATTTTCGTAGCCAGTCTGTGTGTGTGGGGGGGGGGGGGGGGGGTTGTGGTTTCTGAAAACGGGTACGGATCCAAACAAGTTTTTCGAAGAGTAATGCCGAAGGTTGGAAAGCGTTTCTCCTAAAAATTATAGATTTTTGTTGCGATATCTTTAGGAAGGGCCCACCTCTGGCTGTTAGTTTCTAAGAATCTTTTTAGCCCAAATAATTTATTTTCAATACAAAAGGATTTTTTTAAATTTATTCTAGCTAAGTTGTACTTCACCAGTTGTTCCTCGGCATTTTTTTGATTTACTATCTGAAGAGAATACTATTAACAGTTTTATTGAAATCGTACGACGTTTTATAAAATCAGTAGATGGAGACGAAAATTTAGCGGATGAGATAGTACACACATTTGTTGAAATTGAAAGGGTATTTTCTTATGTTTAATTTTAATATCGTCTTATTAATTTCCATTGTAGATTAAATTGCAGGGTGAAACTGTGGATAAACGCTTCGGACAAAATAAAAAATTAACAATACTACGTGGAATACCGCTAGGAATAATTGACAAACATTTCAAGATTGGCTTTACAAAGTTTTGTAGTTCGATTTTTCCAAGTTTTATGAACATTTCAAAAAATACTGTCATTAATTTTAATAGATATTGCCCCGCTCATTTAATTAATTTGTTAGAACGCACAAATAAAAGGTGGGTATAACTATTAGTAACAGGAAATTAAATGGTACACTCTTTTTTAAATGTTGGAAATAGCCGAAATCATCACAAGACATCTCCCGTTGATTCTGGTTGGTAGTGTGGGTTTAGGAATCCCACACTAAAACCCCACTCCATATTTCAACTCCTAGTGTAGGCAAGTTAGCATTTGAAATCGAAATTTCGTTTCCCGTGTAGTGACCTATACCAATCGATAGATTAGAGCTTCCTGAATATCATATTAAAATTTATCATTGCAGAATTGATGGGAAAAAAAGTTATTTAATAAACAAAATCCGAAAATCGCGATTTTTAACTTTAATCGCTTATATCTCGAGATTTTACACTGACTTTTGAAAAAGTGAGGGCACCATTTTGTAGAGCAGAAAATTCTCTACAAAAAATGTGCAACAACCCCTATCATATAAATAATAATAAACCCGCTATAAGCGTTCAAACATTTTTGGAGATTAATTTTTATTTTCATCATATTTTCATCAAATATTGTGTATTATCTATATTTCTTGTTCTTGTGCTGACTTCAACATTGAATAAGAGAAAAAGTCACGTCAATTTTGAATTCACGCGCATCGAGCCAACGGCCCAATATTCCCCACCGCGCGCTCGGTAAGCAGCTGATGAAAATAAAAATTAATCTCCAAAAATGTTTGAACGCTTATAGCGGGTTTATTATTATTTATATGATAGGGGCTGTTGCACATTTTTTGTAGAGAATTTTCTGCTCTACAAAATAGTGCCCTCACTTTTTCAAAAGTCAGTGTAAAATCTCGAGATATAAGCGATTAAAGTCAAAAATCGCGATTTTCGGATTTTGTTTATTAAATAACTTTTTTATACAACTGACATTAAAAATGACACTTTTAGTTCAATTTACCCAGGTTAGAAATTCAATTTTATAAGGTAGCTTGTTAAAAATATTTTTAACACTAGTAAAATAAAGCTTTTTAACACTAGTGGTAATTAGTTTATACTTTATTTATAAATTGTAACATATAACATTAGAATTAGAACAATTACTAATATTAATTCCTTGAGAAGTAGATAATGAATTACCACGACTGCTGCTTGTGTCGTTTCTACTCGATGGTGTACCTAATTCAGCAGAATCTTCAATCGCAGATGAAGAACCAGAGCTGGTAGAAGGAAAAATATTGCGAGCAATTTTATCTTTATTTCCAATGGAATCTTCAATGTACCCCTCGGCAACAGTTGATGATTTCCATCCCCCCAAGTCGTTTTATTGTTGTAATATTTGCTCCTGAATTTGCTAATAAAGATGCCGACGACCGTCGGAAGCAGTGGCCAGTAAATAATTTCGCATCTGGCATTTTCAGAAATTCAGCAATCTCATATGGCATCTTACCAAATGTATTTATTCCCACTGGTTGAACAGTGCATTTATTGTTGGAATATTTTATAAAAATGCGGCGATGAGTAACGTTAAGTGGACGTAATGCACAATATTTACGATAATAATTAATGTAACTTCCAACAATGCAAAAACTACGCTGGATATTGGTTTTAGTATCCGATATATGTACCAACAATGAGTCATCCAATTCTTCGATGTCATCTACTGTTAATTTACAAAGTTCTTCACGACGACATGCGCCAAATAAACCAAAAATTGTTGCAACTTTTACCATTAAATATTTGGTGTCTGGACCTTCATTCACAAATCTATCGATATGTTCCCTTGTTAGAATCTTCGATTTTTTTGGACGGTATCCTACACTTTTCCGTTTTAAGAATGCTATTAGCTTATAATATTTTCCTATGTCCACGTCGTTCTTGATATGCAAACTAGCTTTTATCATCGAAAAATTGGACCATAATGTCGACGATTTCCACAACATGGATTTTTCTTCGAAAAAAGCCAGGAACACATTTTCGCTGAACTTGCCTTCAACTTTCTTTAGTTTGCACCATTCCATGAATCGGTTATATGCTATATCATACTGCTGTCGCGATTTCTTGGGCAACAGATCCAATGTAGCCCTATTAGTTGCTTCTTCAATTTCTCGAGGAACGGCGCCGGCATCAGTATGAGCAAAGGAACCACCGTCAATAATAAATTCATTTTCATCACAATCCATTTTTATTACTATTGCTCTATCAGTACGAACTGTTTTAAAAAATGCGTACAAAACTTTTCAAAAGGTTCTAATACTCGTAAACAATTTTCAATTGTCACTGCATTAACATGACTACATCACGGCATGCTGATTTTTGTGACTATCGCATTCACATATTTATTATCAAGTGACGAACATCAACCAATTTGATTTACAAATAAATTACTAAAACAAAATCAGAACCTGCGACAAATTAATTAATGACATTTGTGTACTATATCAATGCAACCTAATATTATTTTTTTTTAAATTTTTTGAATTAGCTATAACTCGGGAACGACGCTAGATATCGAAAAACTGAGCAAAAAATTCACCCCCCCCCCGACTCGTACTACCCCTCTAATGAATTATCAGTAGGAAGGCATATGCAAAAATTCAGGGCGATTGCGCGCAAAAAAATTTACTCATCAAACAAGATCTATTAACAGTTGTATAAAAAATATTGTACGATATACATGTTAAAAGTGATTTTATTTTGTTCGTGGGGGTTGCTCAACTCGCTATCGCTCGTTTCGCAAAATTCCCCACTAACAAAATAAAAAGTCACTTTTAACACTTATATCGTAAATAACTATTTTTCCCATCAATTCTGCAATGATACATTTTAATATGATATTCAGGAAGCTCTAATCTATCGATTGGTATAGGTCACAACACGGGAAACGAAATTTCGATTTCAACCTTTTTTTGAGTCTAACTTGACTGCACTATCCACCGAGTGAGCCTGGTATGCCGATGCATTTCGTCACAGTGTGATGAAATTTTCTTGTGGGTTTTGGAGAATGAAGTCTTTACCCTTTCGGGGCTTTTCTCTTCAATGTTGCACGGTCTGTTGAACTTCTTTCCGTTTTCGCCCATCGCTCTCTTTTCCCTATATTAGTTATGATATCGAGACTTACCCACACCTGAGCTCTATTTTTTTCCATTTCGGCTCTCTCCATTACCAAAAGATCGTAGCAGATGGACCTGCCAATACAGACACCGCACTGTTGATTTTCGCTTGGTTGTGTGAATTAATTTGATGAGAACCCATAATATAAAACATTATATTCCATTTTCCTGTAAGCATGGCGGCTTCCGTCTTTTGGGGAAGAAGTTGGAGTCTTCTACTGCGCACCCAGGTATGTCAGGTCAATCTTGATGATTGACTCATTGACCATGCACATTAGCTCTTCTGTCTTCATGGACAAATCGTCAGCAAAGCCAACCAGTCTTATGCCCATCGAAATGGATATCTTGAGGTCTTGAGGACCCCGTCATACATAATGTTGAACCCAGGAAAGCTCCCCGTGGAACACTAATCTTGTCTTCCTCTTCTATGATGAGGGCTCTTGCGGTCAGATAGCTCTTTATTATATTCTTCAGATAGGGGGAAATAATTTTGTTGTCCAGATTTCCGTTTTATTCGATCTCGTCTCTTAGCCAGGCCAGCAAAAGATTGTATTATTCTATAACATAATAAATCGTTAAAACTAAAACATAAAGCAAACTTTGCAGGAAGGGGGAGGGGGTTGAACATTGAAGACTACCCACTGTACGCCAAAATTATTAAATTAACTTTTTATAACTAATCAGGTCACTTGCTGGTTACATGTTATGGGAAGTTGCTCGCGATCTTTTGTGGATTGTAAGTGACGAAACGAGGGACTTCAACAATCAAATAAGATCTTTGTTCTTTCTCGGCAAAGTATCATTAAATAAAACTTGCGATAAGTTTATTATGGAATTGTAAGTAAGCTCTATTCATTTTTATTAGTAGTTGATCGATGATTTGTATTGTAAATTTTTAAAAGTTTAGTTTACCCGATTTGGCGAGTTATATTTATGTCAAAACATATTTTTCTGAAGAAAAGAGAAATAGAATAGTCGGCATGGTAAATTTAATATTGGAGGAAGCAAAGTATTTAGTAAAATATTCGTGGTTAAAGAGTTCTACTAAGTAATTATAATTTTAGTTTATTTTCCAAAAAATAAAGTGCTAAAATTTGTTTATAGAAATATGGTATTCAAAAAAATTAGTAAAATGAAATACGTAACCGATCACGTCGATCGATTTGTCACCGACCAATATATTCGTTCTACTCATGGTAAAGTAGGTATAAAATATTTGTTCGCTACTACTTCAGTAAATGACATATCCGTCTTGACCCGGCATAGGATCACGTTACCGCCCACTTATTAATTGCTCTTGCTTGTTATTTTGCAAATATAAACTTGGAATGTGCAATTTTATTGTCAATTTACTTAATTAATAACAAACAAAATATCTTACTAAAACTCGGGTGGAAGTTGATTTACCGAAGACACGAAGTGTCTCGAGTTTACAATTCTTCTATTATTATACTATTATTTGGTTAGGTAGAATAGTTTCCATCGGTCATGATATCTACAGATTGAACACGAAAGATGTAAACTCGTTCACGAATGAAAATAATCGACCTGAAAACATCAGTTAACTGTTTGGAATCAGTGAGAACGTTTACTATTCGAGGCGAATAAACAGATTTAGTATATAAGTTCCGTCTCACGCAATTTAAGGTTCTTTACCAATGGAAATAATTCTACTGCGCTCTAGCCAATTTTTGCACACGTACATAACTGCTATGTTGAAATAATGTCGGCTGAGATCTGGGCTGGAAATGTTCCGATTATTTAGTAAATATTATGTTCATTTTAAGCTCAAAATCGACACTTCTAATCTGATGAAATCTACCATGAACATAAAAATGCATAGGTTTGCACAGAAATGGAAACAGTTCTTGTGGAGTTATGAAAATCGTTCATTGGCGAATGTACATCCTAACATTATTGAATATTTTTACAATCGTGCAGCGAATACGTTAGGTGTGTAAAATTAAATGGTGCTTTTGTAATTTTTTAATCGGGAGAAATACTTGCTTTAGTTATTCCGGCTTCTATGACAGTGGGGGTATTATATTCCAACGATTTAGAAGCATATTCAAACTTTGCTGGCTTAGGAACCATCATTGGTCACCAAGTCTTCCATAGCATCGCTAGTACCAGTAAAATGTTCGACGACAATCTGAATGTCGGCAATCGGTTTAGAGACAGAGAAATAAATATTTTCAATAACAAAACTCGGTGTTTTATCCACCAATACGATAATTATCATCTTACACAAAAACTTCGCGTAAATGGCACCAACACTTTAGGTATTTTATTGTGAATTTTTTATGTTGTAAAGCCTAACTAATTTTTGTCTTACTTTATGCATTAGAAGAGAATTTAGCAGATGCTGGAATATTATTATCGTACAGAGCCTATTTAAAATGGTTAAAGAAAAATCAAGTTAAAAAATTGCCGGGATTTGGTAACTACAACAAACGGCAGTTATTTTGGATTGTGTACGGGAATTTATGGTGTGAAAAATATAACGAGCAATATTTTGAAGACGTTTACTTTGCGAATGAAATACGCGGCATAGCAAAATTTCGTGTTATAGGTTCACTTTCTAATATTAAAGAATTTTCACAAGCTTTTAATTGTCCTAAAAATGCTAACATGAATCCTAAAAACAAGTGTACATTATATCACTAATAAGGAATTTATTTTAAAATATAATTGTTGTATGATTAATAATTACGTTATTTTTTAAAGGTTAGAAACATGAGCTCGATACGTTGTATTCTCTCCAGGTTTTGGGGTCCAAAACCTTTCATCAGATTCTTGAGTCCGTTTAGAAGCGCATATTATAGCTGAATATAAATTGGGTAGTTACATCTTGTAAAGTTAGCAGAGTCGGGAAAAAAAATTCGATTTGAGGGGTAACGTTACTTGCCTCCCCCCCCCCCAGTAGAAATGTCGATTTTTGGACGAGCTATTAAGTCACTAGCTTTAATATTTGGGAGCTAGGTCTTTAAGCAAAATATATTAACCGGGGGGGGGGCAAAGTAACGGATCCAGAAACAATGACTTTCGAGTTATAGATTAAATTAACCAAAGGAATAGAAATTATTTGTTAATTTTAACGGTTTGATAAAGGTTTTTAGGAAACCGGGCATATACCTTTTAAATGCTAGGTTTCGCAAAAAATAAGCGTTCCTTCCATTTTAGAAAACGGTATTATAAATCCAATCGATTTCAAAGAAAAACTGAAAGCACATGTTGATTTATTTAGACATTTTTCTGTGCTCGTTGCGTTGTTGAAACTGTGTGACGAGCACACAGAGACCTACAGCTTAACGTGGATTCGGAACCACAGAAAAATGGACGATTTTTATACTGCCAACTCCGATCTGGGAAATTTTTAGCCATGGCAATGTTATCTTGCTGGTGCCAGCAGATAGACATTTGATGAGCGAAAAATTCTTCTATAGATGGCACCTCACCGGATTTGCACCCGTGAATCAAGAAGCAAAACACGCTCGCCGCTCAGCTATTTATATTTCATTATCATTTCATGATTTTTTTTTTATTATTATTATTTCATAACGTTCATTATCACTTGTTGATAATGCGTGCAATTTACTCCGAATTCAAAGTTTCCACTCGACTATATTAGCTCATCTATAAAAATATCAACTTTGTGAAGGTAATTACGTTAAACCCTAATTGATTGCAGAGTAAAAGTTACAATAACTTAAAAGATTTGTTTATTAACTTAATGTTAAACCGTCCCATCGAACTTCACGAAGAAGCCCTGTTTCGGAATAGAGATTATAATCTAACAAATGGGACAACTCGCAAGCCTAATAATTTCCTTTAGATAATTTTTTTGGTACTTTTGTAATAAAAGATCAAATTTGATGACATGTTGGTAATAATAGGTATGTCACCGCGCTAAAAGTTAGTTTTGGTAATCACACACGTTCAGTTGGCAATTATTGTTTATTGAGTGACGTGTAATTAATTGTTGCATTAGTTCAGTTTCATTTTATTTCGTTGTTAAGACTTATAATTAATTCGGAAAGTTGAATGTCGTACAATAAAAAGCATCGGAAGTGAATATAAGTGAATTTTACTTTATATAATCTAATATGCAAGTTTTATAACTCCAAGTTCTGCATAATATTTTGTGTTACGGTTTTACGGCATTACAAGATGGCGGCTTTGTCGATGTTCAAGATTTTACAAGAAATAATTTATATTTTAGGTCAGTCAATTTTATTTTATTATCAAAAAGTTATATGTACTTCCTTTAAATTAACTTGGTTATTGTTGAACAAAATATTTTGTAAAATAATGGCAAAATATAATATTCTCCGTATAACATTAAATTTGTAACACTCGGTAATACAAATTCAGAAATTACGGCCGCACCCTGTATATCATTAAGTTCAAGATTATGTTTTCAATGGCAATATAACCTCACTTTGTATTTCAACTCCGGATCAAAATGTTGCTTTCGTTAAGAAACGACCATAAGGAACATTTAAGTTTGCTGTTTAATCACTCACCGTCAGGTACTATAATTTAAAAAATATGAATTTACGTCTTTACAAATTAGAAATGTTGTAGTTGTGGTCGATTTTTGCAAACTTGCGATCGACTTTTTACAAAACGGGCCAAACATCAAGTTGTACAACACAGCAGCTCAAAAGCTCCAAGTAGAACCCGAAGTGGTACAAAATTGTATATTCGGATTAGTAAATTTGCTTCTCGAAAGTTGCAAACACAAGGTTGTATATTCTCACAACTTGGACAAACTTCTAAATTTGTTAGTTTTAGTTGAACGAAAACGACTTTCGAGATTCCGTCTTAACAGTCGGTTTCACTCAGGAACAGCAAAATATACTCAGTAAATTTTATGTCTCCAAACGTAAGGATATAACCGAGATATTAGCAAAACTCACCGTGAGCGAACCACATTATCACGATTTAAATTGGAGATTTGAAATTGAGGTATAAATATGCAAGATTTCAATAATTCAAATCTTGTTCTAATATTTGACGTTTGGTAGATTGCATCGAGATCCTTGTTAGAGCAAGTGACTCCTTTAATTGGCATGGATTTGATTCTTAAAGAGCAAAACTTTGATTCCACTGATGGTCTTCCATCGGAGAAACACATTTTGTTGCAAACAGACATTTCCAATTTGCAGCACTTGAGCGAATCCCTCGAAAGGGCTCTTATCGAATCGAAAAGTCGTTACTCCAGGAGAATACAGCGTGCATTTAACAATTAATTAAAAATAGCGGAAGAAAATTTATAACATTTTATTGTAACAAAAATATTGGCATTACAAAAATTCATGAATATTGCACTTTTATTAAATTCAAGGTTTATAAACTTAAATTCTATTCCCCAAATAGTATAAGTACACGAAAATCACTTGGTTTTCGATACAGGTTTGTCAGAAGTGCCTAAAATTTTCTTCCGTTGTGAAAACATATGCATGTACATTGGTGGAAAGACTGAAAAACAAGCGATTAAAAAATTTAAGAATATATTTTAAAAATTGTCTCGACTTACGTGGTAGGTACAACAGCATAATACCCATCAGGAGATGCGCATAATGAAACGAAAAATTAACCCAGTTGGGCAGTTCCATGGTCCATAGTTTTGTTTCTGAGACTTCACTTTGAGCAGCATATAAACACAATAATTCGCCGGTAACTCCGATTGGATATAAAATAATGAATGTTGTGTATCTGAAAAAATTGATTTTGAAAACAAAATTTAAATAATAAATTTTAATTTAGTCTGAGATTAGAGGTCAAGTGTGAATTTAAATTTTAAGCATTGTCAAACCTTAGGAAACTCAATTTCCATTCAAAATTTTATTTATAGTCAAGGTTCCGACAATACTTTCAATATTCTAAGGTCAATTGGTAGTGGCTCATCGTATTGATTATTGTAATTCAGAATATTTTTTAAATATCGACTTAGAAAATCTATGTAGTTTGATAAGGATAGGTTGATTCCAAAGAGCAATTCTTTTATAATTTTTAGCAAATTTAAAATCATTTAGGGGGCCCAACTGAAAAAAGAAAAGGGGAATTATGCTTTTAATAATATTTATGTTACACTGCTAGTTAACATAAGATGGTGTTTCTAACATTGATGTAGTCTGAAATGAACTTAATACAACATCCGTTTTATCCTAAATTTATTCGAGTCAAAATTAAAGTATATTTTTGAAAATCTCAATTGATTTAGAAAGCCAGAAATTGAGCTAATAATTATAATAATAATTTTGGTTGCTGCTAATGGTACAAGAACTTGAAAAGCCCTGGCAATGGCCTTGGGTTTACATCATCATAATATGGAAGTTACAAATATTTATTTATTTTCATAGCGCAGTAATTAGCAAAAACATTTATTTTTATTATTTCTTTTTTTAAGTTTTTTATGGAATTACACTTCTAGTAAACAGATTAATTCATTATTGTATTGCTTTTAAAATTTCATAAATTTGTAATTTTTCTGCATTTTCAGTATTAGGCTCAAAAATGTAAGTACCTAATTAGTAGGCCCAGTAATTGTAGCGATAACGTTTTTCGTTATTGCAAAATAATGTTTTTATAGCATTACACTTATAATAGCAAGCAGATTACTTGTACAGTGTAGAGGTGAAGGAATACAAAGCCACTCGAGTAGTTTTTATTACAAAACGTAATTTAATACTAACAAATTTGTTTGCAGTTTTTACGTGCATTTCAGCAAGATTTTAAAACTTTTAAGTTTAATAAAGGTTTTTTTAATGATTTATTTTATTATTTAAATTATTGTCGCGATTTTTATTGGCTTTTTTGAGTAATTTTAGCACACAATCTTGTTTTACACCGAGTTTTTATTATCTGTTTTGTAGTTATTAGGGTTTTGAAATATATTCTCTTCAAATTCTACATAAAATTATTTGTATTATTTACAAGTTTATCCGCAATATCTTCTTAGCAGTAGATTTTAGGTCAAAAATGGTTGCTACAAATCTTATACCTAAAACTTTGGTCTCAAATATTTTTCTGTAAGTCAATTAGTTACTGAAATGCAGCGCCGTAAAATGGAGCAGATTATTTAAAATTTCAAGAACTCTCCATTTTGAATTGACTTTATTTATTCTTCTTCGTCCTCTTAATATAGGTCCAGCACCTGTTTTTTATTAATTTTTGTAATTAGTTCTGTGAGCATTTTTGGTTTTTACATCTTAGGCAGCTTGCTAGGCTTGCCTTTCGATGTGCCTGCACCCTGGTTTTTATTATGATGGCAAATCATTAACACAGGGAGACCGACTGCTTTACGTGCCCTCCGAAAGCACGGAAGACTATCAAGAAATTTTAGACTATACCCGGAATCGAGCCGGGCAGCCTTGAATTAGCAGTTGATCTCGCTAACATTCAGGCCATGACCGTCATCCTTTATTTATTATTATTGGTTATATTGTATGGTAATTAATTACCAATAATTATAAAAAAAGTCAGGACAAAATTGAGACTTCTTGGAATTTTCAGGAATCCACTTCATTTTACACCGCTGCAACTCATGACCTAGTATTTGGCTTACAGAAAAATTTTAAGACAAGAGTTGTAGAAAATGATGTCCTCTGTAAGATTTATAGCAACCATTTTCATCCCAAGATCAACTGATCTCATGCATTTTTTCTGCATCCCACTAGTCAATTTTGAACTTACAGTTACCGTAAATTTACACAATGTTAGGATGATAACAATGGATAAACTATAAAAATTGATGCTATATAAGGAAAAATTCATTTATATGTTGAATTTTGAAGGAAATGGTTATAAATATTATTGGAGTGAAATTTGAAAATATGTAGTAATAATTTTTACCGGAAATCGTCATCGAAACAACACTTCCCTGCGTATTTACGCGCAGGGAAATTGAATCTTACTGACTAGTCCGGTAATATTTAGTAACGCAGGTAACAATGACAATTTTCGGAATAACTATTGTTTGTAACTATGTAGTCAACAAATTGACAAACTTGATTTTAGCTCATTTTAAAAATGTTGTTCAATTAGTGTTTTAAAGTTTCGATTTTTTACGATTTTCGGTAAAATTTAATACAAAATACGTCAGGAAAATGTCTCACTTTACTCGGAGCTCTAAAATACTCGGCACGAAGTGCCTCGTATTTCAACATTGCTCCTCGTCAGTAATACATCATTTTCCTGACTTTCATGTAAATAACTATTGTCTCAAAAAGTACAAAAATCTTCGCATCAAATCAAATGAATGAACAGAGGCGTTAGTTAATTCAACATCATTTTTGAACTAAAAATTACAATTCATAAAAGGTTATTAAATTTAAAAAAATTGTTTTTCAACTGCTAAACATCAATTTAATTTATGTGGATTTATAGCCATTTCCTTTTTTGTTTATTGGTAATGGGCTCGTAAAATTTATGCTTTTTTAAAATGTACATGTACTTGTTATAACAAAATAAGCGTTTTTTTACCAGTTAAAAGCGGGAACGAAAAATGCTGGTGGCTTCAGAACTATTTCTCCACTGGATTAGCGTTTTAATTTTTTTAAGAGGCATTCATAAATTAAAAATTTTACAATAATTGACTTTTTAGAAAAAATTCTGTAAGAAACTTATCCATCCTATGAATTTTAAGTTGGATCTGATTTTTATATCATGATTCTTACTTTGTTTTAAAAAATCATTACTAGTTTCGTGAAAACTTTATCTGAAGATGCTGCTAAAACTTTCAATTGTAAATGATATGTAAAAATATATAGAAGGAATCATGATTACTTTTTATTTCTATACCTATATGGTGCACTACGGGATTCAAACCGTAAATCTTGGCATGGGAAGTTAACATGCTAACTGTAAATTCAAATTACTATTATCACAGCTATTATTGTCAAACGTTTATGTGATGATGTAACATTAACGTAATAAGTATGTGAAGTTGTGATGTAACGCCCAAGTTCAAAGATTTATTAACCATATTATTATGGCATTGGGTTGTTTATGCTCAATTAGAACCATCAGAGCCTTGACCTCCACATTTATTTAATTTCTTATTATTTTTTTGGCAGTCCCAAATTTTTTTTCGAATTCCAATAACAATTGATGTACATAGGAGACTTAGCTTTCCCACTTTAATTGTTTAGCGCCCTGTAGTTCCGCCACTGACTCAAATATTTCAAGTTCAATATGTTTTTGAGTTCACCTTGTATGAAATTTTTACACAGTTTTCATTTCCTTTTTGCTTCAATTTTTTTGTGATTAGAAAAACGTAAAAAAAAAATTTCAATTTCTACATATAGTTAAACATAATATTAAAAACATGAAAGTATTATATATTAAGGTGAAAATTGCCAACTTTCACCTCCAAGGTTAATTTATTTAATCTTGTTTTTATCCTTGAAATGAACATCGGATCATTTTCTTTAATTGATTTGATACGATTACGTATATTTAATAACAAAATGCACTTACCTAAGCCAAACCACGATACTTGGGACAATATTAATTAAGTTTAATGTGTAATAACCGTAACGAATTATTTCTGTTACGGACCATGCAATTAAAACTAAAGGAAGTCCATACGAATTTTTAGCGGCTATGGTAGGCACAAGTACACCACACACCAACATAACTCGAGAGAACACTTGTTGGGTAGTTATGACCGGATTAGATTTTACAATTCCAGTTGCAGCATGAAGGATTTCCAAAACGGCCGCATTTTGGAAAACCAAGAGAGGCCATTTAACATTTTCATACAACGATTCGTTATTATCTTGTAGGCCAAGTGTACAAATAATAAACTTGAATAATACATAGGACCAACTAAAATTAGAACAAAATTCGTATCGAATAAAAACTTCTCGACATTATTCACTCACCCTACAGTTTCCACTGCGTTATATAAAAATAAATATATTTTAATCAAAAGGGGAGATTCTTTCTTTTTATCTGCCATCGTAAATTATTTGAATTTTACCAAATGGAATAAAATACTTGTATGACTTGCAATAAAAATTTATGGACTGCGTGATGCGCGCGTAGGTAATACTGTAAATCGAAGTTTCGACACCTGTAATTTAAATGAAAATTTCTACAACCTTTGTACTTTCCTTTTTTTGTAAAAGTTGGACTCTCGGTTGTTGTTAGTAGCAAAAATTAGAGGTTATGTTAAATGTCAAACGTATTATAACCTTAAATAAAAGTGCGATGTTTTTTTAATGAAACTTGGTGCAATTTATCGAATAATATGTCTCTGTTTAAAAAACCAAGAAAATCTATACAACGACGCGTTTTCACCGAGAACGACGACGACGACGAACAACCGGTGACAAAAACTGAAAGCGTTTCGTTCGAAAAAGAAGTGAAGAAGAAAGACAAATCGAAAAATGTTCAGAAGAAGCAGTCGTTGCTTAGTTTTGAGACCGAAGAAGAAGGCGAAGTCTTTCAAGTAAAGAAATCCTCGCACAGTAAACGTATGATGCGCTTGTACGAAAAACGTCAAAAAAAGAAGGAGCCCAAGGCCGAAAAGTTGGACAAAGAAGTTGCCAAACCGAAAGATTCCATCACTCAAATTGTTACCGATGATTTTGTGGTGAAAGTCAATGCTAGTCATAAGGTAACTCCTCCGCCTCCACCGATATTAAGTGGACGAGCTGCTCTTTGTGCTGGACGAGACGACATGTCGGACGAAGACGAGGAAGAAAATGCTGGCGATTCTCACAGGTTTTCTAAACCCGAACGTGTTAAGATTATATTAGAATCGGGGGTTATACCCGATGCTGCCATGATTCATGCGGCCAGAAAACGAAGGCAGAAAGCTAGAGAATTAGGCAACGAATATATTCCCGTGGATGACGAGGAAGCTGAAGATGTGGGCCGGATGCGTCAGGAAGACGATCAAGACGAAGCAAGTGACGAGGAACGTATCGATATGGACGCAAATCCCATAATTCGTGATCAAGAAAGAAGAAGAGAACAATTTTTAGCAGCACAAGAATCCGAACAAGAAGACGATTTAGAACTGGACGAATGGGAGAACCAACAAATTAGAAAGGGTGTGACCGGTGCTTGCCCGGTCAATATTCAACTCGAGTATACGTATGAAGACTACGGAAGTGTCGCAGCTCAGCCCCAACCTGCTCCTCCTGCAATCGATTTAAATACACAGTGCACGCCCGAAACGATAGTAGCTAAACTTCAAGAAAAATTTGAGGCGGTTTGTGTTTCTCGCGATTCACACGAAAAGCAGTTACAGCAAGTACAGAAGGATTTGGTTCGAGCAAATGAAGAATTGGAAGATTTAAAAAGCCGGGCACCGAAGGCCGCCGAACGATTTAGGTTTTATCAGGAATTGCGCGGCTACATTACCGATTTGGTGGAATGTTTAGATGAAAAGGTGGGAGTAATTAGCGATTTAGAAACTCGTGCGTTAACTTTAATGGCAAATAAGGCGGAATGGCTTATCGAACGACGACGTCAAGATGTCAGAGATCAAGCTGACGAAGTTACTAATTTGGCAAAAGGTGGAGTCGTGCGTCGCGGTTTAGAAGATGAAGAAAAGGTGAGGCGCGCTGCAGAACGAGAGGGACGGCGCTCTAGACGACGAAGGGCAAGAGAACAACAAAGACAACCCCGTCATGTGGAAGGTATGTCCAGTGACGATGAAATTATGCAGCAAGATTTGTTAAATTTCGATAAGGAAAGAGAGCAAATTGAAGGCGAAGCGGAAAAAGTGTTTGAAGATGTCGTGGATGATTATTCATCAATTACAAACATTTTAATACGATTTGAACAGTGGAGGGAGACCGACATGGGTACATACACGGATGCTTATGCTACATTATGTTTACCACGTGTGGTAGGTCCTCTATTAAGGTTACAACTTATTTTTTGGGATCCTCTTGCGGATTCCGTAGAAATTGAAAAATTGGAATGGTATCGTACCTTAGCTCTGTATGGTTTACACGATGACGAAACGGAAACCGATTTGAGCGGAGATCCGGATATTAATTTGTTGCCCACCATCGTAGAAAAAATTATAATTCCAAAATTGGAAAAGTTGGTAGATCGCTGTTGGGATCCTTTGTCCAGTTCGCAAACTTTACGTCTAGTGGGAATTTTAAGTCGCTACATAAGACGTTTTCCGACGTTGGGTCCTGCTAGTAAATCGTTACAAGTTCTATTTAATGCAGTCTTGCATAAATTGAAAAGTGCACTCGAAAACGACGTGTTTATTCCTATAACGTTTAAGTTGTCCGAAAGTAAGTCGTCGTTTTTTCAGCGTCAATTTGCAAGTGGTTTAAAATTGCTTCGTAATATAACCAGTTGGCAAGGAATTTTAAACGACAAAACCTTGAAGGATCTAGCAATCCATGCTTTGCTCAATCGTTATCTCCTTAGTGCAGTGAAAGTTTGCCAAGTTACGGATGCCGTGTCGAAAGTTGGTTTAATAAGCCATATTTTACCGAGGATTTGGCTCCAGGGAAATATTCCCCAGTTGCAAATGTTTAGCACTTGCGTCACAAATTTAGCTCAGCAGCTCGATAAGGAAAATCCTTTACATCTGGAATCCATTGAGACTCTGTCGAATGTTTTAAAATCACTCAAAAATAATTAATTTAAGTGCTTGTTAATAAATCAAATCTTTGTTTAGAATAAATAATATTAATACCTACTTATTATTGTAAAGTTTATTTATTTCTAGATTTCTTTATTCTTAAAATTCAAACTATTTTAATTTATATAAACTTGATAAACAACATTAAAATATTTAATGAACAATACAATGTTTTTGAAAAAAGTTAACAAATTTGTATTTTATCCAAAACACTTTACTTTAGAACCTAATCTAGCTTGATACGCTTTTTTAAATTTTCATCCATTTTATTTTGGAATGCATTTGCGACGTTTGGGTTGGAGATTTGAGGTTTAAAAATAATTCGCTGTGGAGTCATGTTTATGGGCATAGGCATTTGTGGCATGGACGATCGTAAAACTGTCGAAATGCCTCCCTGATGATGCTTAATCGTGTTTAACGTAATCATTTGGTTTTGCCTATTTGATGCATCCATTAGGGGATAATTGAAATACTAAAAAAATTAATAATTTTTGGTATTACAAATTTCTATTTAGTAAACAAACCACTTCAGTACCTGATACGGAGATTTCAGTTTATAATTTGATTCCTTAATAATCGTTCCTTGTGGCGGTATGGCTATACCTTCTCTGGGAGATATTTTTGGCAATTCTGATTTGTTATGCTCCCGTGCCAATTTTATAAGTTGCTGAAATTTAAAAGTTAATTTTCCCTAAAAGAACTCATTTTATGTGGTCTTACTTGATACGGTAATCTTTTTGGAATTTCCATGTCAAGTTTTTCTAGAGTTACTCGAACATCCGACTTATCAATTGTTTCTTTTTTTGCGTGTTTTGCAAAAATTAAAGCATTTTCAAGCAGAGACGTTGCATAAACTACAATTTTGAAGATGTAGTTAGCCCTTAAGCACACATTAATTACACTAAAATCTGGAGCTGTTATCGAATGTGATACCATTCCGATGTTTGTGTGAATGACAACTTTTTTATCAGGTGAAATTATTTAGGAAGAAAAAAACTTACAATTAGCGAAATCAATTAAATGATTTATCACTTCACGATCGCATTGAAAAATCCCAACCTCTCTTAGAATATTTTTAATTGCTTCAAGATTTACCAAAGTATCATCACATGCTTTGGTCGCATCTTTTTCATCTCCAATTGAATCTTCTTTTTTGCTTGTAACTTCACTTGCGACCTTTTCCATTTTAGTAAAACTTGATTTGTTTTTTCTAAGCAATCTAGACGAATTTATAACTATTCACCACTGCTAATTGGCATCGACGACTATTGGCCTCGTGACAATAATCTTTGCGTTGGTCCTATGATAATTGACATACGCGACCGATTTACATAAAAAACACACGCTATCATGCGGGAGAATTTTAAATCAGTAAGCGACGTATTAAATTAAAATAAGAATAACAAAGAGTGAGTACTAATCATTATCAAAATACATTATGATAAATTTAACAAATCACAAACTTTCACCATAAAATGGTTCGGAATATAATAGTGGTGCCACCAACGGTAACGTAAATCGCGAATTGATCGTGAATCTAATCTAGCTATCTCGACTTTTTTTCTTTTAGGAGAAAAAAATACAATTTTTGAAAAATAAAAAAATATGTAGTAAAAATGAAATTTTATTTTCCTGCGAAAGTTGCAAATCGCAAAGTCCATCTTATTCCATTTTAAAGAAAAAAAAAGTTTATTAAACACTGTTGCAGTTCTACCGAATCCACAATAGTGGGTTAAAAACTTTGAATTTTTGATCAATAAAAAAATGTTCTGTTGATTTGCGTAAACCGCAAGTATTTGTCTTCCCGTTTTTGAGAAAAAAAATAAAGTAAATAATTGTGCATTCCACCCCATTGATGGGGAAGCGAAGGTGCTACCGTGGGCTTCCGAGGTGGGCCTGCCCCTAATTCTCTTTATTTTGACTTCAAGCGAGGTTAAAAGGATTTGAAAGGAGTGCCTACATAAAAAGTCCAAAAAAGAATATTTTATTATAAGACTAATCTTTAACGGCGACGCATTGCGGAGTAACGCAAAATGACGTCTACTCTGGATGGGAACCGGACAATTGGGTACGAAGTGAATTTTGATGGTTAAATTTGAAAATGAAATGAAAAGCTGATTCGATTCATCATATCTGTATTTTTACGGATATAATATTACCTAATATTCAATAATAGAAATGTTTAGTACATCAATCACAAATCCATCGATGCTTCAATTCATACGGATAAATCAGTTTTCAATGGGGATAAGACCGAATTACAAATCAGTTGTTGTTCCTGACTGTGACGAGGCTGCCACTGGAATTCGAACCTGGAACCCTACGGTCCGGGGTGGTTTCCCATTCATTGCCTTCCCCATAGATTGATAGTGAACTTGACGCTACACTGCTGGTTTTCAGCGATACGTGACGTAATATTTAGAGGGGATAAAACATTGTTAAAATTCTGTGATGCAATTTATGAACAATTTTTAATTTAAAATAAAATAAATGGCATAAATTCATATCTGTATTTCTTATAATTTAAATTTTATTTATACTTGTATCAGTCGCTTAGATGCAAAACCCAACCAGTCCAGAGAAATATAAAACTAGATTACGCACAAAAACTCTTAAAATCCCCATGCGACCGAATTAAGTAACGATTTTTTTTTGGCATAGTTTACTACTCATAGAGTAAAATATAGAAATCAATTATTGAAAAAATCGTTACTTAATTCGGTTGCGTAAAGATTTTATGAGTTTTTTTGCATTATCTAGTTTATTATTTCTCTGGACTTGTCGAGTTTTGCATCTAAGTAAACGACTGATATAATATATTATATACATTTACATACAAGAATTTGCACTTAAATCCTCTTACTAAGGAGTCTGGTATTTTCTAAATTAGTTGCCTAAATTTCGTTTCTCTTTGCTAACTAAATGTTATTGAATAGGAAAGCTAAGCAAAAACAATAAGTCATGATATAGGTCTTCAGAAATCTTTTTAACACCTTGCTAGTTTTGTCCTTTTTTAAAATTGTTAATGTTTGTAATTAGAAATTCAATAGATCTTTAGTTCTAGTTTACTATTTTAAATTATCACATTTTATAATTGATTGTTTTTGTTGCAGAACGGTGATTGCCAAATGGGGGTCTTTATAGCAGAAACTTGTAGCCAACTAATACAGGTGAGAAATTTATTTTTCTTATACTATGACTTGACAATTTTCTAAATTTCACTTCTTGAAATCCAATACGTTACACAATTGTTGTAGTCACACATTTAAATCTTTTGTTTAAACATTATTTTGTGATTATAAGTTGGAGTTTGAATTAAGTAAATAAATTAACTTATATTTGTTGACAAGTTAAAACTCAAATCTTATCGACTAAAATTCTTTTATTCAAGATGGAAGGTGTTATCTAAAAGCATAAATTCAGAATATATTTCATTTATTCATTCATCCTTATAAACCTAACAATTATGTCAAGTATAAAATTTTTAAATCGCAAATGAAACATGCTTAGATAAGAGTCTTAGTGGAATTATTAAAACGGTAGTTAAAATTACGATAAAACACAAAAAAATCTTATAAAAATACATGTATCAAATTGAATTATTCTAAACGTCCAAGTCAGTTAATATAAATAAAAAAGTTTACATATTAAAACAAAACAAATTTAAATGAGTAAGGAATCTTCTGTGCTCCACTGTGACTTTTTAGGTATCACTTTAGGTTCTGTATTTTCGCACTGTATACCCTTTCTTCCCGGCTTTTCTT
Organism: Podabrus alpinus; assembly: GCA_932274525.1. Taxonomy (NCBI): domain Eukaryota; kingdom Metazoa; phylum Arthropoda; class Insecta; order Coleoptera; family Cantharidae; genus Podabrus; species Podabrus alpinus. Next base: position 1,719,215 of record OW026451.1, on the reverse strand, counting down.
TAAAAACGGGGATTTTACTTAACGATACCTTTCCTCCTTTAGTTGTCGGTTTATCACTAACCTTTAGGATAGGTATCGACTTGCGCTGGTGATTTACATTGCGATCGCTTAATGGGGTACGAGTCTTTTGAGGTTGAGACGACAGCAGTTTTCTAGTGGTTGGACTCGACATGCATTGCTTATCTTCGTAGATCAAATTTGATAGTTTTCTATCAAGTTCATCCACTGCGGCAGATGCTCGCGTAATATTTTCTATTTTTATCAAGGCATTACGTTTGGCAGGCAAGATATCATCACATTTTTTGTTTGTATTATTAAAATCTATTGTCTCTTTTTTTGGCGTCTTAATATCAGGTACTGTTTCTTCTTTACTGTTAACTTGATCTGTTTCAATCTCTTGTACTTTTGGTTCATTTTCGTCACATTTGATCGATTGATTATCCTCTTCACTTCCACTGGTTACATCATCTTCTGTAGCACTTTCACTTGTCAGTTCTTCATGTGCAATCGACATATCTTCATTTATTTCTATAATTGGTTTTGGTGGCAACTCCTCTTCTTTTTCAACTTTGTCGGGATTTATTTCGGTTTCTTCACTTGGTAACTGCTCCTCTTCTACTTCCTTTGGCGCATCCAGTTGTGCTGCTTCCTCCAACAATCGGTCTCTTTTAATTTGTATCACATTATCCAAATCAGTTTCTACAAAGTCCAAGTTGGTTTCCAACAAACCAACAACCGAGTTACGCTTATTTGTTGCTGGTACGATCGCGATGGGGCTGCTGTCGATCAACTTGGGTGGAATAGGACATTTGTAGATTCTTCTAGTAACGTGAGCTAAATTGTTCATCTTGCCAGGAGTTGCAACAACGTCCAGCATACGAGCGTTATCTAAATTCTTGTTACGTAAAGTGATGGGTTTCGGTTCTGCACTTTGTTGTACCACAATGGGGGTTCTGTGAAACTCCGTGGTGGGTGAACGAGGATCTAAAGTAAGGGGAATTAATTCTTCATCATCGGTAACGTCATACAAATCGTCATTCAGAGCGGTTATTTTACTATTACCGAGCGGAGTCCTCAACACCTACGAAACAAAATTGGTAAATAAATAATAAAATTCTCTTAATCACTCTCACCTCTATCGGGGTCCGCGCAATATCACAACTTGGAGATCGAGGATCCAAATCTAGTCTATTAATTTGTGGAGTCGAAATTGAGGCCGTCAAAGCGACGTCTTCGTTTGGTAATTTTTCGACGAGAGTCATCGCTTTACTCACCGAACTCCCCATTTTTTTAAAATCCACGATTATCTTATTATCTCGTTTTATCAAATTTCTTTCATTTAAAAGACGTTAAAATAATAATTCGAATTTGACATTCGTTCGAAACCGTTGATGTCACTGGTCGCGTTGCCAACTTAACGCCCAAATTCCCCTAGGCTGGCTAAATTGCGTTCTACACGATGCGTAAAAAAATAGTTTCTGTGAACATTTTTAGTACGATCCGACTGGTAGAATAGTAATAATTAATTATTATTAATCCATTATCGATTTTATCAAAGTGAATTATTTTATTCTTACAATATCGAAAAGAAATGTTATGGAAATTATTAATGAAAAATAAAAAGGAATGTAACTAAAACTCCCTCATAGAGGTATTATATTAAAACTACTGGAGGCAGTGTTACCAACTCGGAATAACATTTACCCCCTAAAAGTACAACCAAAAGCCCCTAAAAACCCCTAAAAAAATTTTTTTCAAAAACAATTATGGTGAAACAAGGTAAAAACGATTGATGACCTTTTTTTTTTTTTTTGATTGTGATCGAATTTAAAATGAAGTAAGTACATTTCGGCGAAAGATTAATGACCTTACTAGCTTTTAGTAACTTGTGCAAGTTACTGTCTCCATGTAATCACGTAAAATTAAAAAATAAAAATAATTTGAAAAACCCCTAAAAATACCCCTAGACATATTACACCCCCGTTCCACTTAAAAAACCCCTAAATCTGGGGGGAAAACCCCCAAGTTGGGAACACTGACTGGAGGCACCACTAGATGCAACAAAACGGTCCGACGTAAGTTTACGCTTCCCCCACTCCTTAAAGGATTTGGTTCAAATCTTGTAGTGCATAATCATAGGATAAATGATGTTTAAATAAATGAATTGAAATTAGGATGTGATAAATGATTAAAATAATTGTGGTTTTAATAAATGTGGTTTTTAATTAAAAATTCACATATTATTTTTAAAAAAATATATAATTATTTTCTTATGAACACAAAAATAGAATTACAAAATAAAAAATACATAGCAAATAAATTATAAAACACTGAAAAAGAAGCAATTATACATTTTTGAATAAAATTAGTTTTGTAAGTTTACTTCTTACAGAACTGTCCTGCAATACTTTATAAATTGTCAGCCTTTTTCTGTAAGTATGTAATCTTAAATTAAAAAATAATTTACAAATTAAATTTGTTAACTCCCATTCATGAGAAATGCCACTGTCACATATCGGATGGGCATATATTCCAAACAGATTTTTGTCAAATAATTTTCTTTTTACATCATTAATTAAAATAATGCGCAAGTTATTTTTTATCAATCCATCTTTTTTTATTAGAGTAGCGAAGGGTAATATGGAATACACCGGCTAATGTGGAATACCCTAAAATTGGCCAAATTAATAGCGCTATCTGCGAGGCGATAGCAAAATTATGTTCATACTAAGCAGAGATTTACACCCAACCACGCGTGTCGTTCTGCTACTGTTCGTTAAAGAGCATTTCCTGTTTTATCGTTTTACAACCGTTTAGAATTTTTATCGGGTCTAACAAAAATTTAGTTTTTGATTAATTAGTTGGTGTTTTTGTATTCTCGTTTTCACTGGAAGGACAGGTAAGGACTGTAGATTAATATAAGGTGTAGTTATTGGACATTAATGTTAGTTAAAAATTTTCACAAAGTCCTAACCCCAAAACCACTAAGTGCGGCTAATATGGAATATTCCATATTATGGAGAAATTTGGATCCAGTGCGCAAGGTGCGAACTTTGGGCTCATGAATTATGCGCTGACATTCCAAAGGACATTTACATTTGTGATTTCTGTCGATAATATGCTTTTATAAGTAAGTTTTTTTTAGTTTAAGCACTATTCTTAATTATTCTTAACTATTCCATATTGAACTATATGGGTATTCCATATTACCAGACCATTTTTTGTCAACGTCAAAATGTACTTTTTTTATAAAACTTAAAATATCAAGAAAATTAATAAAGTTTTTGAATGTGTATACTTTTATTTCCTTAGATAGATAGTTTATCTAATACTCTATGAGGTTTCTAATGCGTTATACTATACCTAAAAAAATTTATAGCTATAATAAAAAACAGTATTCCACATTACCCTCCGCTACTCTACTAAATAATTAAACGAACTTTCACATGATTTAATTATTTTAAAAGTTTCATCTGAAACTAATTTTAGTTTCCCTCTGCTTACATATTTTGTAAAAGAACAAAAGCCATCGTCACGACTATAATTTAGATGATCTGTGTTTGATTTACATTTTAACAATTACAGTTGCACCCTTTTTCTTAACTCTTCATCTCTATTACTATCTCTTTTGATTTGTACTCCCAGATAAACAAATTCACTCACTTCTTCTTCTGTCGCATTTCATATATGTATTTGGTCTTGTTTTCGTTAACAAAAAGTCCCATTTCCTTTGCTGCTTTAACCATTTTCTTGAACATTATTGTCATTTTATTACACGATCTTGCCATAATTAGCACGTCGCGTCGTCTGCATAGGCGTCCAAATAATATGCCTGCATAGGCATATTATTTGTCCTTCTCTTGTAGTTATTGATCCATTTTCATCCATCTTACAACAGTATGAAGTTGTTTGAAAAAATTAATAGAAAAGCAATCCAGTGCTATAGTTGAAAGAGTGGAAACAATTATGAGTGAATTTAAAAAAGAATTTAATTACAAATTAGTGCAAGGAAATGTCAGTGATAAAAATAGCAAAGAGATAGGAACGTATGCGGATCAGCTTAGATTGCCCGTAATCGTTAAACCCAAGGAGAAACTTCAAAAGGTAGAGAAAACATTAAAAGATGTGAAGGGGACTATTAATCCATCCTCACTCTCTGCAAAGATAAATAACGTCGTACAATTAAGAAATGATGGTGTTATTGCGATAAGTTGTAGTAGTAAACAGTCAGCTGATGTGATTGGGAAGGAAATTGTTAATAAACTGGGAAATGATTATGAGGTGAGAGTTTCCAATTTGAGAAGGTCTAAAATTTTGGTGGTAGGTATGACTGAGGAACTGAGCAGTGAAGAGATTGTTCAAGCAATTAAGTCGCAAAACGAGATTGTCTTCGATGAACTAAAGTGTATAGATCATACAAGAACGATAAGAAATATAATGCTATTATAGAGCTGGACGGTAGGGCCTTTGAGCAGGTAGAAAAAGTGGAAAAATTAATATAATGTGGGATAGATGCAATGCATACGAGAGTATTGGCGTATTAAGGTGCTTAAAATGCAACGGCTTCAACCATAAGGCTCTAGATGTCTAGATTGTACGGTGGGTGCCCTATGTTACAAATGTGGATCCAGAGATCATATTTCGAAACATTGTGTTGAGGTTGCCGTGAACTGTATCAACTGTTGTATAGGGCTAAAAAAGACATTCGGTTGCGTGATCTTGATGTAAGCCATAATGCATGGATTGTCCATTATATAAGAGGAAGGTCAATATTGTAAAGAACAAAACTATGTACTAGCAACGACAGAATATTGAGTGTATATATTTAAATATACAAGGTGTTATTAACAATTTATGTGAACTGGAATTATTATTGATTAAAGATTGTAGTCCGGAGTTTGTATGTTTGAGTGAGACGCATTTGTCGGAACTGGATGATGATTGCTTGATTCAGATTAGCGGATATGATGTGGTGAGAGTCGATTCTGCATCTCACAAATACAGGAGGCGTTATGATTTATGTTAGAGATACTTGTAAGTTTGAATTGATTAACAGCATGGTGATTGATTTGGATCTGTGGTGGTTAGTCGTAAAGGTGAATAGTGGATGTGATGTAATAGGTACACTTGGCGGTACTATACAGGGCACCTAAATATTTGAATTTTGACTCTGATTTTTATACGTATTTGGAGAGTTTTATGGATGAATCAAGCGAAATTACTGGTAAGGTTGTAATAGTGGGTGACTTCAATGTCGACTGGTCAAGAGATTCAAACTCGACGAGTAGGATAAATGATATCGTCAGTGATAGTGGGTTTAAACAAATAATGAGGCAGACTACCAGGAATACATGCGAATCAAAAACTTTAATCGATTATGTTATAGTGAATGATGAATATAATATTAGTGCTGAAATTAAGAGTCACTTTAAAATAAACGATCATGAGACAATTAGGGTAGAAATTAAACATGTGAGTGTTAACAGATATAAAAATATTGTGAATATTCTGAAATACGACAGAGATAAATTTAGAAGCAGGGTTGGTGGGAGTGACATGATGGTGACCACATATTATAAGGATTGTAATTTTAAGGCTGATGTTTTCAATGAGTGCTTGCAGTCGATTATAAATGAATTTGTTACAATTAAGAACGTGTTGGGAATGAGTTGTCCCAGGTTTTCGGAAAAATTGGATAGTTTGAAACGGCGTAAAATAGATCAGTATCGGAAAGCATCTCAAACAGGAAATCCTTTTGAGTGGTCAAATTATTAGAAATATTTTTAAGGACAAGATTGTAAAAGCCAAAGCAAATTATATTAGTAAAAAGATAGACAATTCTTTTAATCAAAAATTAATGTGGGCATCTTTGAAGAAATTTATTCTGAAGAAACAAAAAAGTGAGATTAAAGAGATTATCTTTGATAATGAGAAGTATACTGACAGTATGGTAATCGCGGGCAAGTTTAATAAATATTTTGTTGATGGCGTTGTCGATATTAACAATAGCATTCCTATGAAGCAATATGTTAACAATATTATTCGAGTCGAATGTGGTTTTAGTTTTAAGTTAGAATCAATTGAAGACTTGCAACAGGTTACAAAACTAATGAATAAAAAGAAAGATAATAATTTTATGAGTGCTGATATGTTTCACGATGTGATTGACCTCATTGGTGGAAATCTGTTGTCAATTATTAATATGTCATTGGAGTCTGGAGTGTTTCCCGATTCGTGGAAGAAGTCAACAGTCGTTCCTATTGGAAAGGTGAGGAATTCAATTAGACGTGAAGATTTTCGGCCCGTTAATATGATAATGATCCAATCCAAAATTTTGGAAAAGATAGTGAATGCACAATTGGTTGATTATTTGAATAAAAATGACATAATCTCGGAATATCAATCGGGTTTTAGGAAGGGTCATAGTTGTGAATCGTTGATAACTTTTGTGATTAACGAATGGAAGGTAGCCCATATCATGGCAATAAAGTAATAGTGGCGGTATTTTTGGACCTTCGTAGAGCATTTGAAACGATAGATGGCGAGATTCTTTTGGAGAAACTTGAGAAATATGGCATAAGGGGAACAGAATGGCGTTGGTTTAAGTCATACTTGACTAATAAGAAACAGATGACGAGGGTGAGCGGAATTGTTTCTGAAGAGGTAGATGTTCCATTGGGGGTTCCACAGGGGACGGTTCTGGGTGTCTTGTTGCTTCTGCTATACATTAACGATATGAGCAAAAAGTGTCGCAAAGTTGGTGCTATTTGCAGACGATGCGCTTTTGTATTTTTGTGGAGAGGATGTGGATTATTGTATAAAATTTATAAACGAGGAGTTGGGGAATTTATGTAGTTGGTTTGAAATGAATAGGCTCAAAATTAACGTAGAAAAAACAAAATGCATAATTATTAACGACAAGCGGGGTAGAAATGATAAGATTGTAATGCAAGGTGTTGAAATAGGGGTGGTTAAGAAATTTAAATATTTGGGCGTCGTTATAGATGATGCACTGAGTTTTAGGAGTCACTTTGATTATGTTTGTAGTAAGATAGCAAAAAAAATGTATTTTTTTATGAAAATTAGAAAGAATGTATCGATAAGCAGTGCTAACAAAATATACAATACCATGATTAGACCACATTTTGAATATTGTTCGCCTGTTCTCTTTATGGGCAACAATAGTATGTTGCAGGGGCGACTGTGCCGTTACTCTGACAGGCTGAAAAAAAATTTCTTCAGCTACACACTAAAGAACAGGCTTATATTTGTCTAATAAAACAATAAAAAGGCTGAACGGAGTAAAAACAACCCCAAAATCGACTTTTGAAAAGAAGGGAAAGTAAATTCATGTAGCCGGTCGAACCCGGGGTCTGCACATGTATCGGGTTACAGTCCCTTGAAATGGAGTGAAATTTTTTCGGTCCGATTTTAATTTTTCTTTGAAATTCGGGTAGGGGGGGGTGCTTAGTAGATATTAGTATAAATATTCGCGAAAAAATGGAAAATAAGGCGGTTATTGCCGAAAAAGTGAAAAAATTAAATTTTTTTTGCCTTCGAATTTTAGGGGTGTGCATTCGAAAAGGAGGGTAATCCATCGTCAAATCCTACTCCTCCGGGGCGCCGCTCCGCTCTGCACCCCTACGGAGCGGATTTGACTCTGGTTACTAGGCTAAACATACGAGAAGGCGCCACCGATCAAGAACACCGGGATCTATGCAACCGGGATGTGAGAGACCCTCGAAATAGCATTAAAAAGTATAGTCGCGGTATGGGGCAGTAAACTATTACGTTTCACCCCCTAAAAATCGCGTAAAAACAAAAAATAAGCGATGTTACATGTAGGAGCGTCGAGCTGCATCTGCCGGTGCGAAATTTTCTAAGTGTAAGAGTATATCCCAGTGCACGTACCGTCAACAAAATGCGCCGGCCGGCCGATGAATGTGGCATCACCGGGGTCTACTGCATGATTTATGCTACTTTTCCGTACTTTTCAAATTCGAATATTTCGGTCATTTGGACCCGATTCATATGTTTTACTTTTACAATATGCTAAAATAAGTGTGTTCTTTAGTGTGTAGCAGAAGAAATTTTGTTTCGAGCTGTCATAACAACTGCACAGTAACCTGTTGCAGGTTACAGAAACTACAAAATAGAGGGATGAAAATAATTCTAAGAGTGAGTAGATTTACATCAACGCATATTTTACTTGATGTGTTGCAGTGGCATAGCGTTCATCAGAGAATAGTGACAAATGTTCTGATTTTTGTATTCAAATTAAAAAATAATATGCTTCCTAGTTATTTGTGTAATAGCATAACGTATGTGAGGGATAATACTCATGATCACGCAGTGCGCAATAGGGGTGACTTTAGATTAGACTTGTATCGTAACAATAGAACCCAGAACATGATCATGTATAGTGGTTTGAGATTGTACAATGGGTTACCGTTGCCTCTCAAGATGGAGACGAAATTAGCAAGTTTTAAGAGGCAGGTTAAAGAATATGTGAGCTTGCAAATTGTTTGAGTGGGTTTGATTTTGATGTCTTTGTATTATTTCCGGTGATGTATATAATGGTATTTTACCAAATAAAGATTGTTTATTATATATCATTTTTATTATTTTCTCCAGCACTACGTTAAACAACGTCGCCGATAGCGCATCGCCCTTGATGTCACACACCACAATTCACCTCTAAGAAGTCCGTTTCATCTTCCCTCACTCTGACGCATGCGGTGGTATCCTCCAACGTAATTTTTATCAATCTTATCAGTTTAACTGGTATTTTCACAAAAACATTGTTTTTAGTGATATAAATTATTATTAAAAAAGTGAAAATATCTACATTGTAACATTCAGCGACTAGAATACACTTTAAACTTGACTAAAACTTAAATAAAATTATTGCAACATTTACTAGGTGCAGAACTCCAGTCATATAAATACGTAGGTCTGTCGTTTGCTTCAAGTTGGCACATACTTCCAAACTTGACAACATTTCCATACATAACTTCCATTTCTTTGATCGATAAATTATGTACTATCAAGTGAGTGTTTTGACATCCTCTGGAATTCCATTCCGTGTCGAACCTTACGTCGTGAACCCTCAAAACGTTATCCACATTTGATAACCACGTTCCGATACTAACATCTTCTGAATTGTAACATCTACAAGAAGAATTTATTACATTTTAAACTTTTTGAAAAAGCATGCATTTCACCTCAAACTTTGCGAATTATTAGCTAAAAATGTGATCAAATTTTTCGACAACAAATAGCCTCCACCCAAAGCATACGGTAAATAACGATCACACAATATCCAATTATTTTCCTGCCACTTCCCTTTGGTCTTGATTGGAGCCCTCCCGTTAAAATATCCCCAGTACAACTGTAATTTATTTACGTTCGTTAAAGCATTGGATTGCACATTGATTCGTAAATAAGGAGAACCGTTGTTAATCAAAGTTCTAGGATCCGATTTCAAGTAAATCAATTCAATGTGCTTCAATTCGTGAATCAAATTATCCAACCTCACAAAACTGTCGTCGTCGCATTTTAAAGCATACTTGAAATTGAAACCAACATCCAACTGATCTCGCAGCCACACAAAACTCGTTAAAACTTTCAATGTCAAATTAGCATAGCTGTCCTGCATTGGAAGTATTAACAAGTCGTTGTACTGCGATTGTTCCGAACTTAAACGTAAAATGTTGTCGGCATTCAAACTCCAACTTCCAATCACAAAATAATGTTTAAATCGTTTCTCTTTGCTCTTCAAATTATCCAACTTGAGCCACGTATTTCTAATGGCGTTTCGTTTGTTAAAATTTGTGGGTGCAGACAACACTAAAATTATTAAATCGGGAAGTTTTAATTTAGAATTTTTCATTATATTGTATTCCCTATCCTCATTATCCAACTGGCAAGTTTTATTTATCGGAATTAAATTGACGGTCACCATGCAGCCCAATAGAAATGAAAATAACGTTATTATTAATAATTTGACGTGCCGCACCTGAAATTTGTTCAATCTTTTCATTTTTCTTTAAAAATGTAACATTTTAAGATGTAAACGATGTAAACAATCTTATTTGTAAACTTTAGGTTATGTTGGGTTATGTTTATAATATTGAAACTGTCGCTGTTTGCCGTGTTGTTGTAGTTTTACTACTCTGTGTTAGATGGCGAGCACCGCAAAATCGCGTTAATTTTTATTAAAAATTGTAAGGCAAACTAAAATGCCATATTAAGAGCGCGCTGCGGAAAGAGAGAGAGGGAATGATGTTGAAAGAAGCCTCTAATCTTTTGTACAAATTTAAAAAACTAAACGTCGTATCAATGTAATTCTTTTTTTATATTAATAAGAAAAGACTATTGAAGGTAATAACCAATTTTCAGCGCTTTAAATTAAAAGTAAATAGGTTAATTTAATTTATGAAAAAGGACAATTTTGAATTTTTATGACAACCGATCTTAATGAAACTTCGTTATTGCCTTCCGCAGATCATTATAAGGACAAAACCTGATTTTGAAGCGATTTCATCATCAATTATAGAAAACTTGTACAAAACTTGCAAATCAAAAAGTGCCCTTAGTGGAGTTTTAAACTATATAAAATCAACTTAATGCACAAAGGGTTCAAGGGTTCCCTTAGATATGGCGCAAATAATTTTTTTTAATTTTTTAAATCTCTACAAAAGATTAGAGGCTTCTTTCAACATCATATCTACTGCTTCCCTCTCTCTCTTTCCGCAGCGCGCTCTTAATTAATATTCTTAATTTCTTTTCAACTTCTTCCCGAAATCTTTTACTCAATTGATTAAATAATTATAGAGAAAGGCCCCGTCCGCGTCTATAAACTCACGTAGCGCGTACATTAACGCATTTTTGATTTAAAATATTGAATTACATTATTGATAATAAATTATTGTTTTGTTAATTTCAGGCAATGGATGTATTACTTGCGCCTACAACATTTTCTAAGGTAAGAGTTATAATTTTAAGCATGTTTAGGCACTAAGCTAAATTCTTAGATATTCATTTTTAAGTAATAAATCAAATTCAGTCGTTTAATCAGACCGTCTCTGATTAATTTATGTAGGTACTATTGATATTTTTTCTACTGAAGATGATAATATTTTAGATTCTCGAAACGCGTCTCGAATTATTTAAAAATTAAAGGACTTTGAGAAAAAGATTTTTTAAGTTTTGGAAATGTTATTTGGCTTCCTTACTATAGGATAGCTGATAAACAGATAAACTCTCTGGTAGATTTTACCAACTTCCCGGCAAGTTGTATACAAATCTTACAAAAAATTCAATTACCCATCAATTATTGGGTTGTACTTGATCATAAGAGTGGTATGACCGGAAGTAGGGGGGGAATTGATCATACAGCTCAAGTCGATTGATTACGAACCGAAAGTCGCGATCCGTTACTTTGGATTGTTAATTATTAAACAATTTTTTGAACTTATTGATTGATCGGAAATGAAAAAAATGTAATTGATAGCATTATTACGTTACTGCTAAATTAAAAACGCTACTTGCATACGTTTTGAAAAGCTCCACCACAATCTTATTTTGTCATTTCCACATAAATAAATACATTTTTGTTTTATTTTTTTTACAATCAGTCATATAGAAGTTGTTGTCATTTTTTTCATTAATGACAACTACCGAGTTTTTTTTTTAAATTATGGACAATTTATCCCACATTACGATTTTAAAACCTAGAGATGTACGTACAAGAGAACGAATAATTTAAGTGCAAATTTAATTTCAATTTTTAGGCAAACTATGGCACTTCTTCGAGATTAACAACTGACTTTCTTTTACAATTGGAAGTGAGTAGTAATTCGCGAGTTTGATTCTAATTTTAATTGCATCATTTGTAGACCACAATTGATAGAGAAAAATGGGAAAATAGGAAAGAGTTTCTCTATCAAACTTTAGCATTTTGTTTAAGTTTACCAAATTTATGGAGATTTCCTAAGGAAGCTTTTATACAAGGACAGGGTTAACCCGACACAACATTTTCTTTATATTGTATTAATAATTGTTAATTAATTTAGGCGCTTTTGTATGGATTTACATTTTCTTGATGGTCAGCATGGGAAGTGCTTTATTATTTTTTGAAGTTGCCCTAGGCCAATATTCTTGTAAAGGATTTGCCAAAGTGTTTTCCATGTGCCCATTATTTGAAGGTTAACCAATCCATAAAATGCGTTTAATCACGTACATCGATCGACAATCTTTTTTTAGGGATAAGTTACTCCATGGCGTTTTATTGTACAATTGTATCCATTTACTACAATATGTTGAACGCATATTCTTTTATATACATTTTCGCATCTTTCAATAAAACTTTGGAATATTCGACGTGCAATAGTTTTCCTGACTTCCTGTGCAACAAAGTCTCCACTAATCAATCCCTAGCTCCCGAGAAGGTCTTTTTCAAGTACGTTTTTATAATAGCCATCGAAGTACTTTTAAAGCCTAACTTTTTTAGCCATCGAATTATTTATTATTCGATCGAGGATTTTGACGAAGCTAATTTTTTATACAAACCCAATTGGCGAAATATTGGAATTTTATTTTTCTTGTGGGTTTTAATATGCATCGCGATTTTAAGGGGGATAAGAACTACCAAATGGGTAAGCAACACTCGAGAAAATTAAATTACACGAGAACATAACTTTTCAAAAATTTTAGCCCGCCATGATGTATTGTCCCATACCTTTTATAGTTTTAACTTTAACTTTGATATCTGCCATGACCCTTAAAGGATCCGGTGCCGGTATTAAAGCAATGTTCTCAATGCGCGCTCGAGATTTTTTAAACATACGGGTAAACGACGTGGTTGGTCTTTTCGTGATGAATTTAAATCCTAATTTTTACTTCCAATTTACAGATATGGCGGTATGCTCTAGAGCAAACAATTGTAGCATTGGGATTAGGCATGGGCCCTTTAATCACGTTAGGTTCCTATTCAAAATTCCAAAGTCCCGCCGATCGGGATTGTTTCGTGTTATGTATTTGTACGTTAATTGGTTCGCTACTCTCCGGAAGTGTCTTTTTTGCCACACTTGGTGCCCTGGCATACGAAAGAAATCAAACCATGAGCACGGTTTTAAGTGGAAAACATGCCTACGGTGTTTCAGATATCAGTACTCACGTAGTCTTTTCTCAGTTATTTACTCGTTTAGATAATGGCATAGCTCATGTTGGATCGTTTGTGTTCTTTTTTATGTTCTTACTGGCAGGATGGTATTCGTTGGTATTTATTCTTATGGTTTATCGATAATTAGATTGACATTAAAATTTTAATTGTTTTTAGATAACTTATACCGAAACTTTCATCGTGTCCTGTTACACTTTTTTTCCTTCAAGTTTGAGACATAAAATTCTGACCAACTTGATACTATGTATAGGCTGCTACATATTTGGATGTACGATGGCTAGCAGGGTGCGATTCCGTTGGTTTTTACACACGGGTGTTTTATAATAATACAATTTATCATTTCACTAGGCCGGATACAATATTTTGATGTTACTTGATCGATATTTGGTTGCTTCTGGTTTAGCAGCGATTATTTTGTTCGAACTCTGTGCAGTTATTTATATATATGGTGTACACGATTTTTGTGACGATATCGATTTAATGTTGGGTTTTTATCCGAATGTGTATTATCAATTTATTTGGATATGTGCACCCGTGGTGTTTATGGTACCTATATCGATGGTTGTTTATAAAAGATTTACTTTAACCCACCTTTTTAGGGCCTTTTGATTCAATTTTTTTATGCAGTCCTAACTGAAATTATAACACGTGCTGAAAAGTATACGATAATCGGATCAGGAGTTACCATAATACTGCCAACAGTTTGTGTTGCTGTATATAATATCTACATTAGTGTAAAATCTGGTGTAAGTACTACCTACCATTGCGTGTCTTATACCATACGCACTGCAAGAAAAAAATTGATTATTTGTGCACAACTTGGTCTGCATTCACAAATGTTTTAATTATTGTTGTTTTTTTCGAATTCAGCGTAATTAATTTTCAGAGCCTTCAAGCCGTATTGTCGCCTCGCGATGTTCCTATTCACATGGGTGGTGATGATAATCATCCAAGTTTTTATGGTAATAAAGCCGCCGGTCCCTCGCGTGTGTTTAAAGAAATCATACCAAATATTTAGCCATTTTAGATAAATAAAAATTTAATAATAATAAATTGCTTATTTATTAGGAATACATAAAAAGTTAAGCGTTACACAATTTTTTGAATTTGTTTCGGCTGTCTAATGTATAAACCATCAGTCAAATATGATAAACGATATATGGATTTCGCTTTTTACCATTACAAAACAGAACTTCTGAATGGTTTGAAGACGCAGTACTCAAAGTCTAATGAAAGCCATTTTTCTAAAGAATAAGTTTATTTTTTTGTCGGTTTTGTGTGGGTTGGTGGTTCTTAACAGATGACTTGCATAAAAAAATGTTGATGCAGGGTACTTTTGCTATGAAAATATTAAGCGATTGATGTCGAACAAAGCAGTTTGAAAAATCACTTTTTTGCAGCAAATTTTAGGCTAAAAGTTGGGAATATAAATTTTGTTCGCGTATGTAAAGTAGAAAAATGTTGGTCGTGTGTGTGACACAAAAGAACCATTTTCTAAACATTTTTGTGTAATAAAAAGAGGGTCTTCTAGTGTGCGCATAGTTTCCCCTTAGTTAAAAATAATATAAAAAGGGAAGTCGATAGGTTGCGCTTAGCGCGTGTAGACCACGTTCCAAAAAGAACGAAGAGCAGGGAAATTTTTATATACAAAAAAAAACGAGGGAAGGTTTTGTGCGAGCGCATATTTATCCTATTACATAGGGGTAGTTTACATAGGGATTTTTTTCAAAAAAGTCGATAATACCTTCGATACACTTTTTTAAAACGTTTTTTATAGGCGTAACTAAGATTATTTATCTAATAGGGGAAGCTTTTTAGGAAGTAACAGGTTTGATGTTATGTCTAACAGGTGAATTTTGTTTTTTTATTTAAGGAAATTTGCTTAAAAAAATATTTGTGGTGTGGTGGTCGTTTAATTTTTATCAGTGGTTGTTATCGGCGCGACATACATATAAATTATATGAAGATGCATGACCACATCCTCTTCTCGGTCGCCTGAAATAATCGCATATTTACTTATTAGTTTAAAAAATTAATTTTAATTCATTGGAAAGTTCGATTTTATAAAATAGTCTCGATTTTTTTAAATTTCGAAGTATAGTAGTTACTGTTACTAATCCTTGTATTATTGAGACCCACATTTGCCCCATATTTAAGCAAAAAAATCGTTGACCACGCGTTTGAGGGTTCTTAGAGTAACCAACAACCACCTGGCCAGTATTGCAACGTTTTTATAATGCGGCTGAACAAAAGCTGTGATCATGACAACCTGGCGAGTGTCACTGATATTTTATTTATTGGTTTTTTTCGGACACGAGCTACTTTATATTGAACTTCTTGATACCTAATATTGGAAGCTTTAACCATTGACACGTCCATCATTTCATATTCGGCTTCATAATTTTCCAGTTATTAAAAAGTTTTGAAAGTTGATATTGTTCAGTGACGAATAATAAAAATTTTGCAATTTATTTGCTATCGAAAACGTTCATAATTTGCAACTTTAAAGGTTCAATTTAAATTCTTCCACTTGAAAATCTTTCATCAAGATAAATTTTCAGCTGTTTAGCCATTGTCAAAGAAAATCAGATATATTTATGTAGTATACTTTTTAACTAGTTTGTGTGTTTACTTGTATGACATTTTTATTTCGACCATAACATTTTGATTGTAAGATTTCCAAATTCGATAACAGCACTAATTCCTATCAGTGATTTTACATTATTACAATGGATATTATGCCGGGCGGAGGTAAATGTGCCACCAGTAATGTTATTCTACCTGCTACGAATTTAGGATATTAAAAGTACACAGGTATTTGTGCCACCGGAGAAAACGGCATCTACCTGATGCATCTCCTACATGTAACATCGATTATTTTTTGATTTTACACGATTTTTTGGGGGTGAAACGTAAAAGTTTACTGCCCCATAGCGCAACTATACTTTTTAATGCTATTTCGAGGGTCTCTCACATCCCGGTTGCATTTATCCCGGTTTCCTTGATCTGTCGCGCCTCTCGTATGTTTAGCGCCCGCCGCGTAGCGGCTCGGAGCACGAAAAACCGCCCGGAGATGCGGAGCATCGGAGGGTAGGTTTTTTGATGCTCGCAGTTCTGGCCAAGCCAAAATTTATTATTTTGCCGAGTTGGTCTATGTATTTCCAGGTAGAAAATTTGGACCCGGATTAAATATCTGACCATTTGCCGAGCTGGCCTACAGCCTTATCGAATGCACACCCCAAAATTCGAAGGCAAAAAAAATTTAATTTTTTCACTGTTAGTGGCACAAATACCTGTGTTTATTTAAAGAACCCTTTTGGTCGGTGGCACATTTACCGGTACCCTTTTCTGGTCAGGTACATTTGGTGGCACATTTACCTCCGCCCATTATGCCACCACAAGGCAAAACCATATTCGGATTACATTTTATTTATAGAAACAGACAATTCCTTCATTAAAAAAGTTACTTTGATAATATGATTTTTATTGTATATCCAAGAAGGATATAATTATTAGCGTTGTACATCCATCTTCCAAAAATTTTTAAAATATTTGAATTAAAGTTAAAAAGATTCTACCGTATATTTTAGTCGAACAAAAGAGTTTTCAATAATGGTACCTAGAAACCGACAATTTCATTGCTTTCTACTTCATTTTTGAGTCGCCAAAAATGTGCATCGACTACTTCAGCGACTGGACCTTTTTTTCATTCATATTCACTAAGTACCTACCTCTTGCATGCGTATAGGGATTAGTAAAATACAATAGAAACTAAAATTTTAACCCCAAACTTGAAAAAAGGAATTTGTTACAATTAAATCTTGCAAAAGTGAGATTTGGTATCGAATGCGTTTTCCAACTTTATTAATTTAACGTTACACTCACCCACTAAATCTGTCAAGAAAATATCAAAATATTGCTGTCTGTCTATCATCGAATTCGATTTTTTACGAATCATTGTTGACTTATCCTTCCTATTCGTTCCTTTCAACTTATTATTCACAATTTTGTCCTTCCGTTTAGTTTAACTAACGCTAACCAACATGAAAATACTTCGACGTTTATAAAGGGAAGGTAGAATAATTTATTGAAAGTAAAAGTTTTTATATATTGAAACGAACGACAATCCATCTATCAAAGAACTGTCCGCCTTCGTTTTACATAAGACTGTGTTCTTTGTCGATTAAAAAAGAGCTTCTAGGTAAAATTCTAACTACAAAGTAAATAGTTGAATTTTTTCGCCATTATTGAATACCTATTTTGCAAAACTCGACCACTTTTCCTTTACACTTTAAAACTATTTTAAGTTTGTTTTTTGTATGACGGATTTCGGTGGCGTCAGACATATGGCACTGAAAGTTTATAATGTTAAGACCTTACTTCCTTTTATTTTTTGGTCTGTGCGGTTGGCCAAGTACTTTCTTGAAGTAAATAATATAGACATTTCACGGTACTTACATACTCAGATTAATACCCTAGATTTTTAGTAGCCCTTATTATAGGCGATTATGTGAATTAGGACCCAAAATGTCTTATTCTTTTAAAAATATTCACCTATTGATCATATAATTTCTTAATTAATTTTCAAGAATATTGACAGTTGGATGGTGGGGAATGTGAAGGGATGACGGTAAGCCACATGTATGGCAAAAAATATATACTAATAAAAATTATGCACCTGTCATTTTATTTAAATAAAAAACTTCCTATTATATAGTGCAGCCCCAATATGTAAAAAAAACCCTCGAATTTTGAACAAAAAATAAGCCAACCACCTTTATATATTATATAGACTTATTAGGTTGTTAATAGCAGCAAATCTCTTTGTAATACGATCTTAACAAAAAAGTTGTTTACATAGGGGGGTTGTTTTTTTATATCATGGCTACGTTTTTTACCAACTACTTTTGGTAACAAGTGCGCCGACGGTTTTGCCAGTGCACCGTGTCATTTACTTTGTTAATTTAACTATTTCGTTCACTTGTTAAGTTAGTTAATGAACTTTTTCCTTGCTTCGTACAAAAATAGCAAAACACGGAACAGAAGTTGTGAAATATGGAGAACTGTCAGAGATTTAGTTTTATTGACCGCAGACGTCGATTTTTTTCTTACGGCAGCTGCCACCGAGTTCCAAAACCGTTAAAATGTCTAAGAAAACCGAAATGAAGTCTATGGATTTGTTCGATTCCCCTTCAAGACTTTAAACGAGATGTGTCTAATGTATGCATTGCTAGAAAGACATTTGTTTTATTGTCACAAAGTGCATAAAAGCAGCAAATTTTTTATAAGTATATAACAATCATGTTGACGATATTGACAAACATTTATTACTTTATTCCGTTTTGGCAATCTTAAATTTTGAATTAAACCAAAACAACCCTATATTTATATGAGGGGGTTAAAGCCATAGTGGTGTAAGTCACATTTTTGTAAAAATTTTGTAAAATTGCCTTTCAATAAATTGACTTTTAAAGATATGCCTACAATACATAACTCAAATTTTACAAAAATGTGACTTACACCACTATGGCTTTAACCCTCCCCCTCATATAATGCTTTTAAAATATGTGTACTGACTATTATGTACATAATTTACTTCCAATAAAAACTTTTACCTTCAAAATGATTATCTGACCATTTCCAAATTTTTTTAAAAAAAGACAAGGTCTATGTTTATGTAATTAATAAATAAATTAGAATTTTGTTTATTTTCATATTATGCGGAGACCATATGATACTATATTTAGACAAAATTTACAATAATAATTATCAATTCATGATTCAGGGTGCACTGCAAAGAAAATATGATGTAAGTATTTTTGTTGCGATTCTGAAACGTCATAATAATTATGCTCCCAAGTGCGCAATTCTTGAGGTGTTATGTAATTGTTTATATTTTTGTATTATTACAAAAACCGTATAATAACCCAACACACAGGTTTAGCTAAAAATTATGTTTGTTGGGAAAGAAGTTGAAAGTATATTGCTGTACAATGGAAGCCCCAATTCCAAAGGAGGCGCGTGTGATGGACTTCATTCCGATTGTTTCTCGTTGCGCGTTGAGAGTTGAATCTCAATCATAACCCCGGTGTATAGGGATGGGCAAATGCAAATTAACCATTTGATAGATAATAAAGTAATATCTTCATAACTCCTCATTCGAAAATGTGAAAATGCTACGAAAATTGATCTACATTTCAATTTTTAAGTTAACCGGTTAGTCACAAACCTTTTGTTTTGTCTATAGAAAATAACTGCCGATTCAAAGCAAGTGATTTACATGCGTATATATGACAAAAATTAGCAGGATACATGGATTAAAATCATGTAGATAAATCATTTCGCAAAACAAAATAGTGCAACTTCGTGGATTCTTGAAATTTTTACCGCGCATAACTCGAAAACTCATACGTCTCGAATACTACAGGGCCTATTTTACCATAAGGCACATAAGGCCCGGGCCTTGGGCCCGGTGGAAAGGGGGGCCCGAAAAAGGCTTCAAAAAAATAATTATAAACCATTCCAATTTCAATTTGAACACACCAAAACAAGCCAAATCTGATAAAGGAAATTAAATAGAATTAGGCTTAAATTGGTATAATAATGATATGATATGATTTATAATTCAGCGTCACTAATTCTCAATTAGTAAATTCTGGCAAATAAAAAAATGCATTAGGTACCAAACGGCACCGGCGCTGGCGGATCTTTTCGCGGCGTTTTTGTTTATGCCGCAATCAGCCGAAAGAGCTTTTGACGACGAATTACTTGGAAAAAAATGCTACGGCGGTCGCCTAAGGCGATCTTTATTGGCGGTATATGGTACATTTTTGCGCGTGTTTGACAATACCGACCAAGCGTATTTTTGTTGCGTTTAAAAGGCAAAAACATGATAATACCAAGCAATCTATGGTGACGACAGTATTATAGTGCTATAGTGGGGTAGTTTTGTAGATATCATTTATTTAGATTTTTGTTCTGTTCAGTCTCAGCTCAGTTTTCAAGTGATGTAGTGATGTTCATATTGTCCAATCGAAATTCAACTTAAGGTAAGTTTTGAGTTATAATTGATATATTATTTTCGTATTTTTAATACCTTGTGCAAAATTTCAAAATAACCATAATCATTAAACAAGAATATAGACATGTTCAATCCCAAAAATAAATATTAATTGACACTATGTATTGCATTACCCAAAAATTCAAATCACTCCAACATTAATGTATTTTTTAATTTTAGAAGAACATGAGTTACAAATACCAAAGTGGTAGTGAGAAGCGTAAAAAGGCAAAAGTAAGGGAAAATGAAAAAGAAAAACATAGAAACGCAATGTTGGCATTCCTCAAAAAGGAGCCAGAAAATCAACATGATCTTCTAGAACAAAAACAAACGTGTGTTTCAAAAGATGAGGAAATAAATGCTTCAACGAGCAACATTGGGAGTACCATCGAGATACAAGAACACGAAGACGCGGACGTTGATGGTAACGTCGTCGTAAGTACTTTGGAAATGATGGAAATTGATGAAGAAACTCCTCAACAAAGTGAATCTGCACCATTTCCATGTGATCTAGCAGACTAGCCTCAAAATATAACATCAGAATTTCAAGAATATGTTCTTAAAAACAGACCTGAACAAAATATTGACAGAATAAGTGGGTGTCTAAAACAATTGGATGGGAAAAAATCTAGATGCTTACAAAGTTCAACATTCTACAAATCTAAAGAAAACGGCGAAAAAGCCCTTCGTGAATGGTTGGTTTACAGTCCCAAATCGGACTGTGTTTATTGTTATGTTCGCAAACTTTTTTCGAAAAAAGATGCCAAGTTAAGTACCGATGGCTACACTGACTGGAAAAATGCGACTCAGTACTTGAAAAACCACGAAAGGTCTTCCGAACACATAACTTCCATCAGTACAATGATTACTAGAAGTCGAATGGAGGGAAGGATAGATACAGAAATAGAAAAAAGTTACTTGCAGGAGAAAAACTACTGGAAAAATGTTTTTTTAAAGGTTTTGTGAGATAAAATCAGCGTTAGTAGAGCTAAATGACGATGCAAACCAAAAAAAATCCACCAGAACAGAAGCTGGAGATCTACTTCACAAAATGAACACATTTGAATTTGCCCTGATGACAGCAATTTGGAAAAGAATCCTAGACAGGATAAACTCCACCAGTAAATCTCTACAAGAAAATCAAGCCAATCTAACTGCAGCTTGTACACTATATAGTGGATTGATTGATTTTGTCAAGCATTTTAGAGAACAGTTTGATGAAATTGAGGAAGAAGCCAAAAAAAATCAGCCAAATAATAATGTTTATAAGGATGAGATTTCAAGAGTTCGTAAGAGAAAGCAGTGTTTTGATGAAGGCCCTGCACAAGACATCACTTTGAGCGGTGCTGAGAACTTTAAAATAAATACTTTTTTTCCTATATGTGACAAGTTGATTTCGGAGTTAAAAATGAGAATGCAAGCCTATGATTGTGTAAATGAAGTTTTTGAGCTATTTTTTACTGAACCATCGGATGATAGATTTTATGTATCTATAAAAAATATTGAAAAATATTACCATATGGATGTGGATGCTACTGAAGATTTAGTGGATGAAATTGTACAATTCAAAGCCCTTTGTGATTCAAATGACATTTCCTCTAAAGACCCTCAGGAAATGTTGAAATTTTTAATCGATAACAATATTTTGTCAACCTTTTCTAATGTTGAGGTATTGTTGCGTATATATTTAACTATTCCTATCAGTAATGCTTCCGGCGAGAGATCATTTTCTACGTTAAAAAGGGTGAAATCATATTTGAGGAACTCACTGAATGAAGAAAATGTCTCATCTTTGGCCATTCTTAACGTAGAAAGCGATATTCTGGACACATTAGAAATTAATGGTATCATAGATAAGTTTTCTGAAATGAAAGTACGTAAAAAAAATATTAATTAGTTGTTTCTTTTATTGATAATTCTTTATTTTGTTCGTTGTACCCCAAAAGCAGAAATTTCTATTATTTTTATTTTTTGTTGTGTTGTTGATTTTGTTTGAATATTGTTGAAATATTATCAGTTTTTTGTATTACCTATTTTATGTTTTTGTCCAATTAAAGTTCTTATTTAATTGTTTACAATCATTGAAACCATTTTTCAATTCATTTGAAAATTTAATTTTCATCAAACATTTTTTTCATGAAGAAAAGGTGCCAAGGTAAACAGAAAAATTCTTATTGAAAGTCGTATATATAGGATAGGGGGCCCGAAATTTTGCTTGGGCCTTGGGGCCCAATTGAATCAAAAATAGGCCCTGCGAATACATGGATATTCAGGAAATCTAGAAATGTTCAAAATTTGGTTATATAAAAAGTCAGGAAAGTTAAAAATTGGGACAAGGAAAATTATTTGAAACTGGTGAAAATTATAATAAAATCACTTTTATTTATTAAAATTCAATAATTTTTTCATAGTTTATATTATTTTTGCTTTTTAAACCCCTTAGGTAAGGAAAGTATTGCCATTATCGGGCAAAATTTGAACCCCCAATTTTTTGACAGATTTTCATGTTTTGAGGTTCTCTGAATCTAAATTTTGGAAGAATATACGTATCGTCGGTCTACGATGATACAAATGACCTAAGTATCAAAATAAAAATTTGATAGCACAGACGGGAAACGCATCCAATTAACAATAAAACATAATCAAAATATTTTTTGTCAAAAATGTCTGAACACGATGGGGTTCAAACGAAGCAACCAAATCATTCCAAATTTTGAATATAAGCTTTTTTCTGCAGTGGCAGGAAGTCAGATGAAAATAAATTAAATCGCTTAAGGGCGCCCTTTCAACGACGAATATAGATATAATATTTCAATGCAATAGAAAGAGACCGCAATAGTGATTCATTTCTCAACTTTCAGGCTAATTACAAATTATTTCAAAATAACTGAAAGAGAAACATAAAATAGAAGATTAAATTTTCCTACTAAGCTGATTTTTATTGAGAAATTTATTATAGAAATCTTTTTTTATGGCATTTAAAAAGATGCATTTATAAAAATAATTGGATTTCAAATTTTACCTATTTATGTTGCTTTAATTGTATGGAAATCAGTTTTACATAAATCGGAAACAACTTTACTTTTATTTTTCCACTTCAGTTTATTGAAATTATTTGTAATTAGCCTGAAAGTTGAGAAATGAGTCACTATTGCGGTCTCTTTCTACTGCATTGCAATATTATGTCTATCTTCGTCTGTGAAATTGCGTCCTTCGGGGGGGGGGGGGGGTTACTTGTTTCCACCAAACGCGCACCATGTTTACCTACAAATGTTAGCAAACATTTTGCGTATTTGGTGGAATCGCTACTTTTAGACATACTTCATTTAAATTTTAATTATTATGGAGGTTATTAAAATACCAAAAACCATCAAGTACCCTTTTATTGTTAATTAAAAGATGCGAACAATATAATATATTATTAAATCAATTTTGTCAATGACAATAATAATAACTTTTCTTTTGTAATATAATCTAGTATATGAGTATTATGCGTGTATATGTTCTTCGTTAGCCATTGTAAGAATACAAACACAAGTTTTAAATGCAGATTCACATAAATCATCATGTTGTGGCTGTTTGCAGTTTTTCTCAATTTTGTCAAGAAATGCTGGGCTGGTGGCTTTTAGAAGCGATTTCAACGTATCCATATTAACAACTCCATTTTGATCTGTCAATTTTGAAGATAGAAACGAACACTTCAAGTAACATTTAAATCTCATATCTTCAGAAGCTTGTGCAGTTTGTTCTGATGTTTCCACAAGTTCTATAGGGACGCCTGATTCCTTTATGCAGTTTGCTCGTAACTCTGCACCACTACTTGTTAGATAGTTTTCAATTGTTAGAAATACGCTCTAAAATTGTGTAATAAGTATATAATTTATTTAAAAATCAAAAATAATAATAATTGGTATACCTTGTCACCACCTTGGCAGTTAGCCAAAACTATTACACCTAGCAAGATACAAGTAGCGGATATTATCTTCATTTTAAGAAGCTTGTTGAAACAATGTGCATTCAGTCGGTGTCTGCATCTATTATATGTAACTTTTTGTTCAAATTAATGTTATTGTGGGTACTTGGTTTATTAGTGTAGCGTAATAAAATTATGTATATATTCGGTATGATTAACTTTTTGTGAAGGACGATTGTGTCATATTTTTGCAAAAAACTTTAATCTGAATATCGAATTTCTCTTGTCTAACTTTAAAATTCTATTACAAATGTTTCGTAACAGTCCTTGCTCATGGTCATAATCGAGATTATTATTAAAAATTTTAATAACTATATCAATGAATTTTATATAAATATGTTTCCCTCTTAGGGCGTGTACTCATTTAGCGAATTAACTTTGAATGATGAACGCCCAACATTTGCTGTTTGGTAGTTTATGGTTTAACACTTTATATATTCTAATTTTCTGCGATCTACTATAATTTGGGAGAAACCTTTGTGTCGAAATTTTTTCCGAAAAATACATTTTTTTTAAATAAATTAAGACATGTTTCGAATCTTTTCAAATTTATAATCAATAGCCATTTCTCAAATTTACTCTATCTTCAATATTGCTAAGGACTAGTTAATATGCATTAATCGACAAAACTTATTTTTATCTGTAGTTAATTTATCATTAAATAAATTATTTTTATTCAAACGGAATATCGCACATCATACACATGTTGAAATTCATTCGTTATTCGCTGTTTGTTCGTTCGATCGTTCACTCTATGGTGACTCTATGTAACAATGCGTACGTAGTAATACCTACCTAAACATGCATTTCTTTGCAAGCTAAATATCACGCCAAATATCAAGAAAATTTTGTGGGAGCAGCTTTTTAATTTTCTATTATACTAATAGACCAATGATTAGATTTCTTTTAAAATATATAAAAAATTATTGCATTATAGCTACACAATACCCGTTAATACGTTATAGAAAGGTTATAGCTTCCAATAAATTTAGGTTTTGCAGTTTTTTGTTTTCTTATTTGACCTTGACGTTTTGTCAATTGGCCAGACTTATGTAAATTTAGAACCAATACTTAAATTCACATCGTGTCTCATGCATCGTGTCGATGTTTACCGAAGGGCCGAGCTATGATATTCGTGGAGTCCGCAATTAGAACCCGTAATTTTCCGCCCTTTAACTCAACCACCCAATAAACATTTTAGCTGTAAATGGGCTGTTAAGGGCTCGCCACATAGCCTGTGCTGTGCTATATGCCAATGTCAAACATTGAAGTAGAAACATAGGGTTTCAATAGTGACGTTCACATAGTTATGAGTTGCTATGTTATTTTGCGCATGACCATGACATTGTTCAACGTTTGTGTTGACATAAAGGGCTCGCCACATAGCCTGTGCTGTGCTATGCTATGCTCTGTGTTATGTCAACACAAACGTTGAACAATGGCATGGTCCATTTTGCGCATGACCATGACATTGTTCAACGTTTGTGTTGACATAACACAGAGCATATCATAGCACAGCACAGGCTATGTGGCGAGCCCTTAACACAGAGCATAGCATAGCACAGCACAGGCTATGTGGCGAGCCCTTTAAAGTCGCTTTACATCTCTATGTTTTCACACAGGACTTCTCATAATATGAGAAATATTTCGGTGTTTACACTATATGTTTTCTCATAGCCGACCACTCATAAGAAAAAACATACGTAAAAACATAGCAAAACATAGGACTTTTTCAGAATAGAACGCCGTCTATTCAGCTATGAGAAAACACAGAACATACGAACGAAAGGTGAACATACACGAAGATAGTTGTCAAAGTTGAAAAAAGGAAGGTTAGAAAAAATAAATGTGTAAACATTCATATAAATTTATTAATTTCATATTAATTTATTTTAGAAAATAATGATTTGATAAGAAAAAAATCAATTTAATGTAATAAATACATTTTATTGTTAAGTTAATAATTTTTTTAAATCTTTTTTTCTTCCTACGCACAATAAATTTAATATAACCTTATTTGTTATAAATAATTGTTACTATTATTCATCGTTACTAATAAATTTTTTAAAAAGTAGGGTTAACTTCACTCAAAACCAAGCAAATTCTTACGTAAACTCTTTTATTTCATTTTGGTATCATAACCTTGTTTTTTAGCACGGAAATGGGGGCATAAAATGGCTTTTATAGCCCGAGGGCCTATAAAGTTGCTAAGCAATGACAACAATATCAAAACAAAATAGTTAGTCCAGACTCTGTTTTTTATGCGCGATCGATCTGAAATTTTGCATATGCCTTCCTACCGACAATTCACGGAAGGGGTGTCCCTTGCGAGGGGGGGAGAATTTTTTGCTCAGTTTTTCGATATCTAGTGCCGTTTTCGAGTTATTGCTAAATAAAAATATTAATTCTCGCCCCTCCAAGTTTCTCGCCATAGGAACCATGGCACACCAAAAATTCATAGCACAAACAAAATGACATGATATTTTTTCTCAAAATACTTAATTCTTCAATTTTGACAATTCAAGTACCAAGTACCAAAATGAAATAAAACGTTGTATGTACCACGGGCACAATCAGATTATAGCCCTCGGGCAATTTAAAGCCTTCCGCTAACGCGTCGGGCTTTAAATTACCCTCGGTGCTATAATCTATTGATTGTGCCCTTGGTACATAAATAACTATTACAAACTCATAAAGATGTGAACGCAAATCTTGAAAAACATACAGTTTAGTCAACCCCGAGAGAAATCGTATATTTTCTCATATGAGAAGTCCTGTGTGAAAACATAGAGATGTAAACAGGCTTTTAACTAGCTGACAGCTATGTTTAGCTGCTAAATTAACAGCCGATTTACAGCCAAAATGTTTGTTGGAAAGCCATTGCTGTGGTTTCAGGTTTTGCAGTTAGGCGAGGTTCATAAACATTCCGATCCGTGAATAAACCAAGCTAATAATATAATAATACTCCTCAAGTCTCTTAGCCATTTCTATACTGATGAGTCGTTTTTTTAGAAATACAACTTCGTAAAATATCCTGAATCATACGTGCCGATGTTTACCGGAGGGCCGAGCTAAGATATTCGTGAAATCCGCAATTAGAACCCATAATTTCCCGCCCTTTAACTCAACCACTCAATAAACATTTTATCTGTAAATCGGCTGTTAACTAGCTGACAGCTATGTTTAGCTGCTAAATAGCCATTTAACAGCCGATTTACAGCCAAAATGTTTGTTGGGAAGCCATTGCTGTGGTTTCAGGTTTTGCAGTTAGGCGAGCTTCATAAACATTCCGATCCGTGAATAAACCTAGCTAATAATATAATAATACTCCTCAAGTCTCTTAGCCATTTCTACACTGATGAGTCGTTTTTTTTAGAAATACAACTTCGTAAAATATCCTGAATCAAGCAAATTATCAATGTCGTAAATTTTTTTTTTGGCAGTTTTGTTAGTTTACAGTGTCTTTTTGTAGGCTTTGAAAAAGATACCCCCGGGGGTACCGTTTTTACGACGACATACAGTGAAATGTATTTTCTTTGTTCTTATTAAAACACAAATAAAATGCATAACCAACACGTGATGATATATTTACAACATTGATTTTACAAGATATATTTACTATGTTCATTCAATCATAATTGTTATACATAAAAAATATATTTACCACGAGGTAACATTACCTTATTCATGGTTACCAACTTTTAACCAATCACAAGACATTCAAATCATTAAATAATACTTAAGTGGTGTAGACACTGACTTAGGGAGAACAATAATTACCTTAATGGACAGGGCCGTGTTAAAGCCAATTCTGCAAGATGTGCAGATTCGTCTTAACAGATACCATGACTTCAGCTTACAATTTTTTTGACAAACTGGGAACAGAAAGCCCCCCCCCCCCCCACCCTTAAGGTTTAGTTGTTCAGTATCCGGTTATCTTGCACTAAAAGGTTACTTCCATTGATAATAGCAAATTATTTTCTCAATAAAGGATTTTTATATTGGTAATGCTTTAATTAGGTACCGCAATTTAATTTTTTATTAATATTTAATAAACTGATTTACAATAATAACCCCATTATGCCTTAGTAATACTTTTTAATCCCTCAGGTACACCATCGGCGCAATCTGTATGTTACCCTTAATGACCATCGGCGCAATCTACAGGTTGCTCATGGTCATTTACCCAAAAAAAAGGATTAATAAAAAAAAGTTTATTAAATATTAATAAAAAATTAAATTGCGGTACCTAATTATCATTAATATGACAATACTTATTGCAGATACTTTTTATAAATTCCAACCTTTCCCTTCGAATCGAGTGAAATTTTTTCGCTCCGATTTGAATTTTTCTTTGAAATTCGGATAGGTGGGGGTGTGATTAGTAGATATTAATAATAAATATTATCAAAAAAATGGAAAATAACCAGTGATTGCCGAAAAAGTGAAAAAATTAAATTTTTTTTCTTCGATTTTTGGGGTGTGCATTCGATAAGGATAGTTATCCATCGTCAAAACCTACCCTTCCGGGGCGCCGCTTCGCTTCGCTCCGCTCTGCACCCCTGCAGGGCGGTTTTGACTCTGGTTACTAGGCTAAACATACGAGAAGGCGCCACCCATCAAGAAAACCGGGATAAATGAAACCGGGATGTGAGGGAACCTCGAAATAGCATTAAAAAGTATTTTAATAATGAAAGAATCAAAATAATGCACTTATTTAAAAATAACCTCGTCAAATTACTAACCTAATTAAAAATCGCACATAATGTATAGTACTCCTGTAATAAATTAAGTACCTTAATCCTCTAATGGGATTTTCACTCCGTCGTTACCCAAAAAAATTACCTATTAATTGACCATCGGCGCAATCTACATACTAACCCTAACCGAACCCGGCGCAATCTGCATGCTAGATTATGAGACCCTTCAACCATCGGGCGCAGTCTACAACCTCCCATTAATTTATAGTATCTATCTACAACCTCATGCAACTATTCACTTCTCGGTGAACTGATATTTTCAATAGTTGATTCTTGGTCACTTATTTGTACTATCTTTTTTTACATTTTACCACTTCCTGGTGCAATCAATTTAACTTCATATTCATGATGCTATTATTTACTTTAAATAAATTCAATTTATGACTAGTAGTATAGTTTATTGTGCATCCAATTATCTAAAAATAAATGAGACTTTAAAGTTGATTGTAAGATTTTGGTATAATTTAGGCGACCGGCCGGGGGTGTGGGTTAAATTGAACTCTTATTTTTATTATTCTTAAAAAAATTGTTTAAGATTTTATGTTTTCCAGTCTGTTAGAAAAGTATCAACGAATTTTGGTAAATAATTTTGTTTATTATTTTTCTGAAACGCATTTAATTTAATATTAAGATTTAAGTGTCCGTCCACTCACTATAGCGAATAGGGTACAGCAATATCAAAGGGACAACAATAGAAATGGGGTGGACATTACTATTATTTCCAATGTTACATTTATCACCAACAATTGTAAAATACAATTTTGACCATTTGAAATTTTGTCATTTAAAGAAACGAGCATAAGCTGGGATTACGAACCAATTTAATGGCTTAATGATGGAACTTTATTTCAAAGACGTTAAGGGTGAATATTGGTGATGTATGTAACATTTTTCAATTCTTTCTTTGTATTTATGCGTGGGATGTTTGTCGAGTGCAATAACTAACGGCAGTTGTAGGATTAAATGGAATGGTCAATGGCCATAACTGTATTCCAATTGTATGGGAAAAAGCGTAATTATGGTAGCTTCCTTCATCAACTGAAATTTATTTTTTCCGCTTTTATTGACGGATTTACGAAAATCAGCTACCTGAAATTATTCACCTATCTAAAAAATGGCGCGTGCGACCCTAATTTTTTAAACGAAAGGTTGAGTATTTTTAAATTGGGGGAACATTTAGATTACATGATACATAGTTTAGAGGTTTTTTTTTAATACTTTGCAACTAATAGCTTTGACTTTAGAGATTGGGATTTCCCCCTTTATTATTTCTTTTTTTAGTTTAAGTGGGCTGTGGATAAAAAAAAGCGTGAATGGGGTGGCGCGGCTTGTTGACTGCGAGGGTTAAACGTTAGGGTGTTTTTTATGCAATTTTTAACCACGCCTTTCAATTTTATAAAATGGACGCGAATTAATATTCAAAATTATTGCATTAAATAGTAGTATCTATGTTTTAATTTAATAAGAGAAATAATCACTTTCTTTTTTTTTATTATATCCGTAATTACACACTTTATTTTTAAGTGTAGCATCATTCTAGTTTGTTTAGAATATAAATGTTTTTTCCCTCAAATTAGTAAGATAGCGGTTCATCTTTTTATAATAATATAAAACTTTTTAAAAATGAAAAGTTTTATATTATTATAATATTATCAATAGTTAAAAGTCTTATATTATATATGTTCATCTTTTTATGCTGATGGGACCAGCGAAAATGGTGCTTGGGACAGAGCTAATGGTTTTATTATGTATGGTCAGTGTGAGAAAATTCGGAACAAAACAAAAGAATACAATCGATATGAACTTATGTCCGGCAATTTTTGTGCACCCTTCGTTTCACACCCCCGAATAAATATCATTTATTTATCGTACTTACAACAAAGTGACCGCCATATTTCTTATTTCTACTATGGGATGAAGTATTGTTGAATTAATACAAAATTGTGTTTTGCAGACTGGGGAACTTTTAGGGTAGAAATCGGAATTTTTGTAATGAGAAAATACGAAATGAGTCATACTGACCAGTGGTCAGTTGCGAGGGTGGAAAAATAATTACTATTCCAGCATCACTGCGAATAAATGGGAATATTTTTTTTATTTTAATGTGTCAAATTTAATAGAAAAATAGACACACTTTTTGCTAAAAACAATTCCAGATGGTGTTGCAGAAAATCTATAATTATTATCGAAGGAATTGGGCGGGTTTCGGCATTTCTACTCTTGTCATGTGCTCAGGTATTTTCAAAATGATTGATTCATTTATTAAATATTTTTAAATTGCAATTTATTTAATTAAGAATAACGACAAATATAAAAAAGTTTTTATGCTGCGCTAAATATGGGCGTTATTGGTGGTAATGTGAAAACATCAAGATCGGATGGATCCACGTGCTGAGGGGGTCAAATGTCGAGTTTTGTCACACAAGGCGGAAGTAACTAAGAGGTTTTGAAAAAGAATCTCCCAGATGCGTTCACGAAGTTTACTCAAAAAAGGAAACATTATAAGAGGGGCCACAGTCCACCACACTTTGCTGTATACACATGAAACTTTTTTTGTTAGTTTTTTTTATATAGGCAGCAAAGTATATGTATGAATGGAATAAGGGCATGGGTGCACCCTTAAAAAAATGGTTTTCTTAACTGCAAACTTATGGCTGAGCAGGTGATAAGAATGAAATTAGATTCATTAGAAGAATATACTTATTTAAATAAATTGCAATGAATTGAATAACATGTTGTAAAGTTTCTTTCATTTATATAAGTAGGGCAGGGATCATCAGGAATATTTAAAAATTACTTCAGAAAGGGTAATAACTAATAAGCATTGTTTCGGTTTTGATCATCAATATTAGTTTTTATAAATAACATTTTAGTACATGATTACTTAAAGGACTTAATATTCATCAACGCATACCAAATTGGTCTTATAATATTCTCTTTTAAAGTATTCACCAAAAGCTTCATATTGAATTGTTTAAAAAGATTTTTTAATTGAAAGAAACAACACATAAAAGATAAATATAATTTTATTTAATTTGATACATACACGTACTAATTAAAAATGTACAACAATTTACATCATAATAAACACATTTTAATAATTTATTTTAAATAAAATAGATAGATTTTTTATTTTCTATCAGTCAGTCCAGTTAATAATACTTTATATACATTAAAAAATATACAAGAAATTAATGAAGGAAATCATTAATTGACTAGAAATTCTAATTTTAAATAAATTAATTATCATTATTATTCGAAAACCTTAGAAATTACTTGACAGTCCTAAAAATTGGTTCGAATTCTACAAAAAAGTCTAAACTACACAAAAATATCGAAGTTTACAAAATATTACGGAGTACAATAAAATAAGAGAAAAATATTTAAAACGACAATCGGTTGTTAGGTAATTCCGAAAAAAAAATCGGCCCAACTTTAAAAATATAGAATTCTGTCGATTTAAATATTTTTGCCATTATTACAAAATTTTTCAATATTTCGAATTTAGTGCGAAACGCAAAAGCTTAAAATAGTAGTTGATAGAATAAGCACACATAAAAAAATTGTATTTAGTTAAGATAACAAAAATTCACAAATGATTTGAGATGACTTTTTCATTGCAATGAGCGACCGGAGAAAGTACAAAGCAAAACTCTTCTTTGGACCCCCCCCCCCTGGAACTGTGCTCGTGTTATTTTGACAACAAATTTTTTCAATCACAAATGATCGAATTCTATCAAGTGGTGACACTTGTAAGTTCTTGTCAATCTTTAACAATCTTTGTTTTTCATTTGATTATTAAATTATTGCATTTCATTGCTTATGTATTTTTTTTATTTGTGCGCGTCCCTTATTATGTGCAAGTAAAATGCAAGCCTATCCTTGCAGTGTTCTCCACACATATTGCAAGTATAAGGATCGTTGAATCCGTGATAACCCATGTGCATGGTATACATTGCCATGTCGCCAAAGTTGATATTGCAAAACTGGCAAGCATAACTTTTCTCGCTCTCGTTGTTGTTGTTCTCTTTACTTTTCTCGTTATTATTCTTTTCAATTGCCTCATCTTGAGTTTTAGAAGGAGGTGGCGGTGTATTGGGAAGAGTTTTTTCGCTAACTTCGGAATTTTCAGATTCTTCGCCAGAGCTTTCGTTATTAAAGCGTAAATCTTTCAATTTGTATGCCGGTCCTTTACGTCGATGGGTTTTAGTTGGTTTTGAAGTAACGCTCAAGTCGAGAACTCCAACTTGTTCCGTTGGCAACGATTCGATTACTTGCTGTTGCTGCTCCACTTGTGGTTCGTCTTCTTGTTGACTTTCATCGAGAGAATCGTTCGTGCTACTTTCTTCTTCTAGATTTTCTTCGTGAAGTTTATCTTGGTGCAAAGTGGTTTCTAATTGTTTGTTTAAGCTTTCAATAATTGTAGGAAGAAAACTTTTGTTAGGGTCGTGGGGTAAATTAGCCAGAAGATGGTATGGAAAGGGTAACTGCATTTGATTCATCATTAATTGAGTTAGCGGATTTTGCCAGACGTTGTTTGGAATTGGAGAATGTTCAGATGATGGAACCGATGACTTTTGTTTTGGCCCACGGCGAGTTCCATAAACGTCGATAATTGGTAATGGATTTGGAGTACCGTCGGCGTTTAACACGATGTCCGGCTTGTGGTCGTATTTACGTAGATGCAATTTTAACGAATGACAGTATTTTGTTGCATAACTGCAATTGGCACAGCGGTATTGATAAATATTGGAGTGCGACTTCATATGGGAACTCAGCATGGATTTGTTTACACAAGAGTACGAACATTTCGTACATTTGAACGGTTTGGACCCATCGTGATTACGCATATGATATTCGAGATGGTGTTTATATTCGGTGATGAAACCGCACGCTTGACAACTTAAACGTTTATCTTCTTTTATATGGATCTTCAAGTGCTCCCAGTAAGCGTGCTTAGTAATACCTATATAATTACAATACTTGCATTTAAATGTTTTAATTTTTCCATGGGAATTAACTCGTGGCGTGTCGGTTTCGTCATATTCTTTATTTTCATAATCAGACTTTTTATCATCATCTCCGGAATGTTCGCTACTTCGAGGTGACATGTTAGGCGAAAAACTATTTTTATCTAAGCTGGCTTGCAGACGTTGTAATGGATTATTTAATTCAGAATTGTTTTCGTGGCTATTGTTCTCAAAACATGCATGTTCAAATTGGAATTTGGTTCCAGTCGTAACAGAAGCATCTGATGACATTTCTTGTACAGGTATTTCTTGCTTTAATTTTTGAGGGTTAGCTTCGTATCTCGTCAATTGTTTGAAATTTTTTCCATCAACACTATTTTCACTTCCGGGCGAAGAGGAATGAAAACCCGAATCGTTTCTATCCTCTTCCATAGGCTCTTGTTTCTGAAATTAAATATTTTTTATTACTTGCAAAGTAATCCAGTATGGGAAGGTTAAATAAATATTGGTTAATTAAATCTAACTAAATTCGATAAATAAAATTTTTTACAATTTGAAACGTTTAAGGAAAATTTTAAAAGAATATTTAAATTTACCGGAATAACTGTTGGATTTGATTGATAATTTGACGGATTTAAGTAATTCAATTTTTCTACCCCCATCGAGTGGTATGCATACGGATTTGCATACATAGCTTGCATACAGGAATTGACATCGCTAACTAACGCAGTATCTCCTTTCATTTCGCAACCAAAACGCAATGAAAACTTATCTAAAAAATTAAAAAGATTAAAAAAATTTAACGTGCAATTAAAGTAAAGTAAAATCATCGCTAATTTAGGGTTAAATTAAATTTTCAAATCAATTACCGTTTCAATAAATAATAATCCTCATATACACTTAATGGCACTTAATTCGAATTATAAAATAAAATTCCAAAATTGTCGAACTTCACCCGCAAAAGTTTGGCAAGCAACTGAATGAAAAAGCTGGATACAAAATCCCTTCAATATACCACAATTCCCCACCCTTAATATTGGTTATCCCTTCCACGTTTTTCATCCAGTTTTTTTTATAGAAAACAATTAATAAGGTATCGATGTATTTACATTTTTTAAACAAAAAGTTACAACATTTGCAATAAATATAAAAAACACATTTTTTTTAAATATTTTTTAAGCAGTTTTACTGCTTTAATTTTCAACTTCATAATTTTCATTTAGTTTTGTACAACATTTGAGTTGAATTGGCATTAAAAAATAACAGCAGAACGGCTCTAAAAAATTTTAAATTTTGAAAACTTACCTAATGTTCGTTTACCATTGACACTGGACCAAAAACTTTTCTATGGTCGTCTGTACAAAAAACTTTATGTCTAGAGGATTTTCGTTTTCAACTAAATTTTTAAATATTGAATGTGTATAATGAGTATTGTGTCAATATTAATTATCAACCATAATTATTGATAATTTTCATTGTATAATAATGGATTTTAGATAAGGAAGTTAATTTAATCGAATTAAGTTTTTATGTAGGTACCTATCTACTATATTTTTTTACGTAATTATGAATGAGTTTCAAACTTAAAAATTTGCAGTTTAAAAATTGTCGTTAGGTAATAATTGCTCTTGCCATTTACCTGCAATTATTCGTAGAATCTGAAGAATGCTCTCTTTTTTAATTACATTCCTGTGATTGTTAATCAGCAGCTTAAACCCTTCTTCGCCCAACAAAGGTCATACACTCGCCCAAATATGTTATCGATCAGTAAAGGCATTGTGGGCTTACCATCTATAGAAGTATTTTCGCTTTTAATAATCAATTTTATTTTATTTTCTGTACCTTGGGGCTCCATAATTTTAACCGTGATGCACCTACAGCGAGTAGGTCCCGTCAGATCCCTAACCAGGTTTTTTTGGAAGGAAAAGTCGTGTTTTTTGAAGTCAGGGGCGGACCTAGGTAACTTTTTTGAAAAGTAATGTCGGGCGGTGTGGGAGTAATCCCTATTTGAACTTAATTTGAAAATTGAGGGCTAATAGGAGCTTTGTGGAGGTTTTGATATTTCGGGCATGATGCTCACCTGGCCACGGACCTGATTAACGTGACGATAAATTGGGTGGGTTAAATAAAATGGAAATTATGTTTGTTTGCTTTTCAATATAAAATTGTTCTTGCTGCAAGGTAGTTACTTTTTAAATTAGATTACTTGTTAGATGAGCCAATGGCTGAGCGGTTCGCGTGTTAGCTTCTCGTGCCAAGATTCACGGGTTCGATTCACGGATTCGCGGGTAACATAATACGGATAAAAACTTTCCTAATCAGAGTGGACGGTGTAAAAATCTTATATTCCTGTGGTTCGGAATCTACGTTAAGCTGTAGGTCCTCTGTGTGCTCGTCACACATTTTCAACACGCAACGAACACATAATATATGGAATCGGACAATGTTGCAAGACGTTCAAAGTCGAATTTGTATTAATACTTGTTTAGATTCCGTTCCTCAATAAAATATGTTTGATATGTCTGCAAATCGTCTGCAACGAATGTGGTTTATAGGGTATACAACCAAAATTGAAATCAGCTATGAGCTGTATTAATCAATTTTAAATCTAACCAAATATGGCAACGGGTTGATGTGATCGCTGGTTGGTTATAGGGCAAAAGTTCCGGGTTCGTATCGCGGACTTGCCGGAATTTCTTACTTACATAAGTCTGTGTAATATCAATAAGGCACACACAGCCATTGTTAATTATTATTGGTCAGTCATGGCGCGTAGATTGAATATTTAAAAAACAGTTTTTTTTATCCCAGTTTGATGTTTAAGTAATTTATTGTATTGCTTCAAAAAATTTTAAATAGCGGACTTCGTCCAGTTTCACTTTCCGGATTCAAAGCTGTCTCGAATTTTTAATTTATTTACTTCTTTTCTCAAAATATTGGTATTTTTGCAAAAATTGTTGGTGGGTGCTGTACTGTTTGTTAGTTTTCTAGTTTTATTTTTTCACCCCTACAAAATAAATGAGTATTCACCCTCGGCTGGCAGCTATTGGCCGTATATGCTGGACACGAAGCCACCCTCTCGAATCGCCGCTATGTGCAGCTCTCTACCCTTTGCTATTTTGTTGTTTACGTCAAAAAAGCTTCGTCATCTGCTCGTATCCCACATGTCAATCGGATATAGAAGTATTTCAAATATGCTCACTTTTGTCAGATCACTTTTTAATCAATAAAATTACCTGATAACAAAAATTTTATCTAAAAATAACAAATTTTATTTTTTCGACGAGACCGTCTTAGATTTTGCTGGGCAAATAATACAAAATGATAACACAATCTAAGGGTGCGGATGTCCGATAATGCGTTTAAACAAAAAATGTTGATAAAATAATGTGGTATCCTTAAAATAGAAAAATTCTTAAAAAACAAACAACAAAAGTTAATAAACAAGCGTAATAAAAATAAACGTATTTTCCATTTCGTTTATCATAAATTTTATCATCATTAATATTATCAAAAAAGCTGTCCAGCATCGCAGTTTAGTGATTTAAATATATTGAAGAATTCTCTTTTTTTTCTAAATTCTTTGGAAAGTTTCGAAATGTCGAGTTGAAAAAATGTTTAAATCATGTGATTACTTGAAAGGGTATTTTATTTAGTTTTGTTATTTAAAAAAAAGCTTTCAGGTACAAAATATTTTTTCTCATGCATTAATATTACCTGACTTGCATAAAAAGCTCGGCTATTTTTGTGAAAAATTGTAACTATGTAGAAAAAATACGAAAGGGTCACTCAGCCCTTTAGGTACAGATTTAAAGTAACTCTATACCTTTGGGCAGCTGTGGTTCTTCTGCATACATCATGCAAAAACCTTTTCTATTGTACAAAAATGTAAAGGCGGACGCTTGAAAAGTAAATTTGACACTTGAATTTTATTTATTTTATGTAGGTAACTAAAAATTTTCAATATTTCGGTGTCTTATCTTTAGTTTTCTTTCCATTTAAAAATTAAATTAAATCTGTTTCTTTTGTAATAGTTTTTAAACAACGTATTAAAATTTCAATAAAGAGAGTTTATGGCGATTTGCATGCCCTTAGTCCCTTAGATAAACGATTAGGACTTCCATTGTATTAAATCTTATTGTGAAATCTGAGTAGGTATTCCTTGATTATTTTCAATAAACAGTAATGTACAAGGAATGGAAGGATTAATAAAATTTGTACAATTTTTAACTTGACTCACCGTATCTTCTTTCTAAATTAGCGAAAATTCGAAGCAGGATTTCTATAAAAAATTCTCATCCATATTAATTAAATAATTCACCTGACGTGAAGGAACCTTTTTATAAAAACATCTACAGGTATTTGCTATGGTAAATAGTTTTTTTTGCGTTCATTTTTTCACCTTTTTTATGGTAGATTTAGTGGGGTACGATAGTGCATTTTAAGGGTGAGAAACTATAATAAAAAATGACTTTTAGGGATCAAATCAATAAGTAGGTTACTAAATGCTTTACACACCACAAAAAAGAACCCCCATAAAAAACAGGTCACGTTAGTACCTATGCGGATAGGTGTTAGGGGAAGATCTTTTATCTTTATTTAACTTGAGAAAAATAAAGACATTTTCTCATTTTTTGCAAATAATAGGTACGAATTCCTTTGTAAGGTGAAAATGAAACGTAAAAAATATCATGGGATCTAGTTCGCAGTGATGGTGCATGATGAATGATGATGGTATTACTGATAATGTATTAAATAATAGTAAATCTTCGTTCTGAAGGTGATAAACTTCGACAAGTTTGACATTTTGAAAAAATTAAATTTTTGATTTTATTAAAATTTAAAAGTTGTACTGCAAACTTTATTTGATGAAGATTATTTATGCAAACTTGCTCAGAAGTCTATAATTCATGTTTAATTATTTGCTAATGATTAAACAATATCTTTTAAAATAACAGATTAGTTGCAGATTCAAAACATTCCCAAGGGAGATTAATTTAATCAATCAGGGGGGGGGGGGGGGAATCGGTAAAACAATTTAAGGAAAATTATCTGTAAAATAATCTACGGAAAAAATTAAGCAAAATAAATTTAAAAGCATAAATTTAGCAGTTCAATTACCTATAGAAAAACTATTACATAATTAATCACGTACATACTTATAATTACAGGGTGTAGAATTATTTCAGCAATAAACTATAAATTATTTTTGTAGAGAAAAAATACTGCATTCGTACATAATTATAATGGTTTGTATTTCTTCTTAAAACATTTTGAAAATTTCCCATTAGCGCGCATTAATTATGTAAGGACGATTTTTGAAGTTTTGGATCCCCCCCCCCATGTAAAGGTACATAAAATTTTTGAGACCTCGCTCACCTTACAAAATTTTCAACTTCCTTCATATTTACCATAAATAAAATTCTTATTTGATGTAATATTAATGTTTTATGCGAAAAAGTTATTTCTAAAGCAGAATATAAACTGGTTCTATGAATATAATTAGAAAAAACTTTGGTAGGGAACAATTTAGATTCCCCCCCGGGAACACATAACGATTCTTAAGATTTTCCATACCGCCCTTCCCGCAAAAACTCGTATTATTGTTAACGGCTTTTTCTCAGAAAATGTTAAATTCTTATGGGAAATTTCAATGAAGTGACTTAAAATGTAATCTAATCCACCATAAGAATTTTAACATTGAAATCCTTATGAACTTCCCTATACGCCTATACCATGAACGACTTCTACACCCTGTATATACGGATATTACGGATTAATTAAATTGATAAAATTTATACACTTTTCAGTATTTTACCTGTAGATTTTTTCTGTCAATTATTTTCCCTGGATGTTTTACCGTTGAGTTTTTCTCTTGATTATTTGTCCTATAGAAATGAAGGGGTTAACGTAGTAAGACATGATTTTTTTTAGTTGCCCTGTGGTTTACAATCCACTATAATTAGCTTTCTAATTAGTTTTTCTTTTATTGTTTTATTCTAAAATAATTATTGTTTACGCGACGAAAATTGGTATTTTAAAACTTTTCTTTCATCTTTATCAATTAACCCTCACGTGGATATTAGGTTAAATAAGCACGTGCTATTGAGATATAGCTGATGTTTGACAGAATTCCGTACTTGAAAAGCTCGAACCTCGGAAGTCTTACATCTTTATGACCCGTCCCGTAAGAACCACAATCGCAGTGTTGTGAACCAAAACGGTAGCTTCGTAAGTTAAATGTGTGTCTCATTAGGCACGCCCGATGCTGACCTACGATCTCTTACATTTTATGAAGCACTTGTGAAAAGAATAGAAATCTAGCAGTGTATTCAAAATGTTATGATACCTTGTCAACTTTATCAAGTTCTAACATGACAATATAAGTTTATTCATTTTAAAAATTTTAAAAAGCTGATCTGAAAAATTGAACATTGTGACTTTTTTCTCGATAATATGTATTTATTGTAATACAGTAATATTGTAATACAGTATTGTAAACAGTAATAATTTAAAACAGTCTTGCGCGACTGCATTTGCGTTCGTCCATTCATCCACAGACTGCATATTATGCGAATCCAAAAATGCCCTTTCCCCCAGTTTCTTCTTTGTTGTGAATCAGTTTCAGTTTAATTTTTGAGATTTGAAAATCCTAAATTTTTGGAAAGTTTCAATTCAATTTCCTAATCATTTCTTCGTCTTAATTAATAATTTTTCAGTAGAACCAAAAATTGAAAATTTGCTTTTTCTTGCAAATTGGACGTTTATTTTGAAACGTCCATGCACGATATCGATTTTTGATCTGTCACTGCAAAGTTGGACAGAAAATAAATGATTCATTGCCATTTTTGTGAACTACCGGTATGTGAAGGTTTATTATCGAAACACTTCCACATTTCGTACATACCAAAAATGGGAAGAATTTGAAGCTTCCGACACCTCGCCATTACAAATGCACTAACAAGCAGAGAGCCTTTTAAAACTAAGTAGCTCCTAACGAGTACCAGACTCATGGGACCCGAGTCGATCACATCCTGTTTTTAGCTGGACATCGTCTGGTGGTTGGACAGGATATTTAAAACAAAAAAGTTAACGACGTTCTTTTTAAAATCTTTCCAGTGTAAACTGTGATTTATACCTAACATAGTAAATATATTGGATTGGCAAAGTCTGCATGTATTTGGGGATATAGAAAAATTAATTTAACCAACCCTTATTTTTGCATGGGAAAGTTGATTATGACCAACTGGAAGTAGTAGCTAAAATAAATAAAATAATAATTATTTGACCCCTGCACTTGAACCACGATAGGGGTAGTTTCCTTTTTTCTTTACAAAACAATATAATTACAAGATAGAGAGATAAAAACAACTGGTAAATTAATGATAAGATTTATTTAACAGTGATACCCATATAATGTGTAGTGTCAGAGAAATTACTCGTTTGTTTAAAAAGTTTACTTCTTGACGTTTATTATAATTTATGAGATAAATTTTGTACTAATAATTAAATTGCAGCGCTCTTTGGCTGTGGTGTGGGAAATGAAATTTGGCAATATTTCCATCGAGCTTCTGGAGTAAAATTTTTAGAGAATGTGTATCGAAAAAGACCTTGCACATTAAGATTACAATAGAACAATTTAAAATAGGATTATCCTAACTCTACATTAGAGCGAAGCCAATTTATTACCAGTAGGCAAGAACAGATGTAGGCCAAAAGTCAACCGCACAGGTCAAAAATACAAAAGCCAATACTTGATTTATACCGCCTTATTTTATTGAAAAAGTGACCCTTGGTCAATGTGACAAAAGTTTTAAAGGTAAACTTTATCATGCAAAATTTTATGTCTGCCCTTTCTCTTGTTCTCTAACTATTTTTGCTTTGTACTATACGGCCTAGGGTTAAATGTTTGCTCCCTAGTAATTGTAGCGTAGATAAACACGTCGGTAATTTTTCAATACTTTTATAAAATCTTCACAACCGCTCCCATTTTTATTGTTCACAGAAGTGCAAACGAAATGTTCACAATATACAATTTTGCATTAATTATCATAAATTACCGCTCTTACAAAATTGCAAAATTCCGAATAATCCCACTTTGTTAATTAAAACGAGAAAAGCAGTTTCCAAAAATTTTCTTTAAATACAATTTAATCGAGTCAACATTTTTATATTAATGATCTTTTTATTTACAATCGAAACCCTCGATACTTTTCACTATAATAAATGATTTTAAAATTGTTTGCACAAACCGCAAGTCTTCTTAATCGATATTAAATTTTGTAAAATCATACATTTTTGCAAATTTTGAGGACTCGGATATGGGTAACACGACATAGCATAACGCCCCATTTCGTTTCTTTTGTAGTTTGTAAATAAAAGAGAAACGGTTACACCCCCGCTTTACAATTTCGATTATTTATTCTTCAAAATCTGGACACTGGTCAGTTTGAGTAGTAATAAGTGTGCAGGATGTCCTCGAGAGCTATTTCCTGATTTGTATGACAGATTTTCATAAATACGTTTACGTTTGCTTAATCCCGAAGTGTTATTATATTACAATTGTTGAAATTAACCATTTTCTCTATATCCCAGCTGTTGTAATGTATGTACATAATATGTATCAAATTTATCTTCTACAAGTGGTCGTTGGTATAATTTAATTTAGCAACCTCTTCTAAAATAAAACGACAAACTAATATAATAATTAGGGTTCAAATAAAACAAAGGGGGCAACGAAGACGAAGTTGAGAAAACAAGCTCTCATCGCCAATATTTG
This sequence comes from Podabrus alpinus, assembly GCA_932274525.1. Classification (NCBI taxonomy): domain Eukaryota; kingdom Metazoa; phylum Arthropoda; class Insecta; order Coleoptera; family Cantharidae; genus Podabrus; species Podabrus alpinus. The sequence goes on along the minus strand of OW026451.1, from coordinate 1,676,487 downwards.
GTCAAATCGCATTATCAAACTAAATTTTATTATTTCTTTTATCCCAAATGATTAAATTACGTATTTTAATTTTAAAAGTGTACTAGATTTGAAAATTTAAAAATCTGTAATGGACAGTTGATGAAAATTAAGTTGTTAAAAAATTATCTTTTTAGGCATCGATTTGTCTCAATCGTAAAAGTAACTTGTATCTTTCATTTTAAGTGTAAAAATGTATCGAAATGGAACAAGCATATGCTTAAAATAATACATCTGCCAGATTTCCATCATGGTGACAGTTTCTTAACCAAAAGGCAAAAATTTGAATACCGAAAATCCAAAAATAACAAAAAAATAAATATAACTTCGTCTTCTTAGAATTTTACTTCCGATTTGAAAAATGTGTCCGCACACTTCTATATTATTATAGCGATTATGCTAATAGACTTACATAGACGTTGTATTTTTCATTTAAGGGTGAACACATTAATAATTTTGAAAGATGCGGCTTATAAAAAATTGGGAAAAGAGTGCAGATTAGTTATCAGGGTAGTGATGTGTAGATACGGACAATTCCGCATTCAATTCAAATTTTTTAAAATAAATTACTTCGTGTATTAAATTATTAATTCAAAACATACTATCTTACAGTACATGCCCTTTCAGCCCACAGACTGAACGTGACGAAGTGGTTTTATTTTTTTTAATGTTGCTATTTTTACTCAATACAGTTTCTAAATTTCCGGATATTTTGTCGATTCCTCCTGTATATTTCCCGCCTTTTGAGTTTTTATTTTGATCCTCTCGAATTTCGTATTATAATTTTTGTAGGTCGTCACCAAAGTTCAGCATTTTTAAAGAGTGCCAGACGTTTTCTTCCAAATCTTCAAGCACTTACAGCCAATTTTATAATATCCACCTTAAAGAGTCTCGTTAGTTAAAAAAGATTCAAGTGAACTATTGATCAATTCGTTCAAATTAATCAATGAACAGCATCGGATTTTCTTACAGCTGACTTGAAAACTAAAATGACTTTCAAAAAATATTATGAAATTGGCTGTTAACCTATTTTTAATTTTATAAATAATTAATGAATTAGATCCTGACTTGATCCACGTCAAACTTTGGAGGAAAAGGTTTTTTTAAATAATTACAATTCATGCATGTTCCAATTACTATTTATAATAACAATTAAGCTATAAATGTTTATTTTAATGGTGTTGTCGTAGCTTATATTAGTTTTTGAACTATTACTAGTCAAAGTTAAAACAATAAATTCGATATTCATTTATTATTGATGTACATTTGGTGGTTCTGGGCACGACCTAAAACTGCATCCCATGTTCTTCCGGAAAAGAACAAGTCCGTCAACTAGTATGGTCATTGCTAAAATAGCAAGTGATTATCCTGAGACATAATGCCGTGGTTTGAATTCCAAGTTAAACTGTAGGTTCCTCCATGTGCCAATTTTATTTCAAACTTTATTTTTCTGTCTTTTAGTGCGACCTACTAGTTAGCAGCACAGTTTTTATTTTAAAATGCTTACATTTTTACAACCAGAGTAATTAATATTATCTTTAGGTTTTGACTCGAACACTTTCTCTAATAACTCGAAAACAGTTAACCATTAAAGATGCAAAAAGTCTTCAGCGTTAAAAGACGTCCATTTTTTATTTTAAACATAATATTTGATAACTTTCACCGTTTTTGAGTTACTACAGAAAAACTGAATTGCATTGAGGGTGTTTGCATATCTGTGTTTGTTTAAATTCATAATCTGGTCATCCTGGATAGAGCTCTAGTATTTGTCCTCTTGTGAATGTACTCGTATGACAACTCTAGTTTAGTGCAATTTTTGACGAGACGGCATTGACTACTACACCTGTATGATTATAATAAATTAAGTATAATATACGATATTACAACACAATATTTTCCAATTGTCTAGCTATTCCATATTGCTACTCTGCTTCTCTGCAAAGTCTTCACGATCAATTTTTTGAGGTGGATCAATCCTCTACTTCCTCTTTTATTTTCAACTTAATTTATTCACAATGTTGATGTTCACCAGAGGGCTGCACTAAGAAATTTCGGTAAGTCCGCGATTCGAACCGACAATTTCCGCGCTGTGACTCAACCAGCCACTGCTGTGGTTGTTTGTTTGATTATTGTAATTAATAATCGTAAATAATATCAATATTAATATGATATTCATATAGGGTCTTTAATAAATTATGTATAGTTATGAACTGGATTGATTGTAATATCAAGTTTCATTACGCTAACCACAAATCCATTGAATACGATTAGAAAATTTCCTTTCCACACAATACTTCTACAATACTTTAATGTAGGTATGTATAACTTGGTATAACTGAAGAAACTGGCAATAAAAATAACCATTATCGATGATTATAAGAGTTCATATTTTACAAACAAAACTTGGCGACAGAGAAAGCAAAATAGAAGACAAAAAAATCAATTTTTTAAATGGGTAAATTTTTGGAAGCAATTAGAAAATTTTTTAAATGTCCGAAAATTTTTAAAAGCACTTTGTTCTTAATTATATGACCATTATGGAAATTATTATTTACAAGAATTAATTTTTGAATAACTTAATTATGCAGTAATTACGTATTGTCCATTTTCGGTACTTAAAAATGTCAAACTTCTTTTTAATTTCTTTTTTATAATAAATTGCACCAATAGCTTTTCTAATGTAATAAATTTGTTAATTTTCAACGACATGTAACCGTAAGTGTGAAGACTATGCGCAGTCATCACGGTGGTAGCAATGTCAGTGACTTGTGCAAAAAACGTAGAAATCCACCCCAAGATTAGGGGTCGCGTTCCACATGTTTCGATAGGAAGAGGATGTGCTTAGACGGACATAGCTTTTTACTGCCGCATTTGAAATTTGATCTTTTGCGTTAAAAAAAATTGTTCAACTTGCCTCATTATTAAGAAGTAATAAGCTATTTTAAGGTCGACCCAACCCTCAATGGTTTTCTTTTGTAAAATGCTAACGTTTTAATGGAATTCAAATTACTCATTTTCATTTAGGGTACATTATTTTAAAAGAAAGTGTGTCTTGTACAGGACGTACGGTTTATCGATCAGATCTTTGTTATTAGATAATTCACAATGAGACAAAATTGAAATTTTTAAAAAATATTTTAAAACCCCCTAATTAGATGGATGGAAACCATCTGCAAAACTCGAACGATATGGCCATTGAAATGAAGAAATAGATTAATGTATTGGCGATACGGATTTCTGAAAATTTGTGAAGAGAATGTTTTGGCGCAAAATTAATGCATGATTTATAGTTATCTAAAAGAGATCGAGTGACTTATTTCCTGGTTTGTTACTACACGCAATGCGAAAGTTTTTAAACATTTTTTCGAAATTTGCTGGATGCAAATGTTGGTTTAACACACCCATTTCCTTTAAATTATATGAAAAGCTTAAATCAGCACATGTTGGGCTATACTTACGGTCATTTTTGACTTTTTCTTTAAAAAAATGTGGCCCTTAAACATATCCTATATACAAAAAGATCTAAAAGGCGGTTCAAAAAGTCTTTGTTATAAATCCATTTGTAAACATTAATTTTTTTGTCCAGTTGGTCACTTAATCTTTCAAATGACATCGATTTTTAGTGGATCCATTCAGTTAAAACGAATTCGTAGAAGAAAGATTTTGTGTTACACATGCTCGTAAAAGGGACTTTTTGTTAATAAACGATATTTTTTCAAATACAACCACGATCGTCGTACTCTTGTCTAAAAAGCTACGGCAGCAGGCTTAATTTTTTGAAAAAGTTTTCGAAAATGAAATTAGTCGACGTTACATTTATGATATTTGATTTCAATTTATTGATGAATTAATCGAGGTAAGTGGTCTCATCACAACATAGGATTTTGATCACTCGCTTTGATTAACTTATAAATAAAAATGATGAAAAATTGGCCATCCTTTCATTTTTTATTATGAAATGAAAAGCTCAATAAAATACTCACTTCTTGCTTTATTACTCTCTAATAAAAAAATGTTATAACCTAGTTGACTATGTTATTAAATTTTGTGTGCAATAGCCCAAAAAAGTAACTCTGTTTAATTTTACCGAAATCGATAAAAATCGACAATTTATTTTGGCACTTTTTAGCACAATAGACGGGTCGGCATGACCATTCGAGTGACCATAAACCAATAATTATAAAGGACATTCGGTAGCGCAATATTTTACAAAATTTAACAAAACGAAAGTTTTTACTGTAATAAATAGGACAGTTTCACTTTTTAGGTAAAAAGAATTCTTTTCAACTTCGTAATACGTAATAAAGGCACTTATTACCCAAAAAATTTCTTGCGCAAAATTGGACCAAGTTGGTCGTAAAAAGCCTTTGTTACAATCACAAATGGCTGTATCGTTTGAAAAATGGTGCAGTTTTAGAAATTTGCATACTTTAATCTATGACTTTCTTTTTCTTTGTTCGATACTGGAGTTTTTACCCAAAGAGACTTGCAGCATTTTTAGCTCTGCAAAAGTTTTTAAATTGGTTGTAAATGTGTCATTTTTTTACAAGTTTCTATAACAGCATTCTTGCAGTGGAATTATTTGATTTAAATGCATTTTGAACTTGAAAAATGAATTTGAAGAAAAATTGAGAACTCACCGAACGAGTGCGGTAACTAAGTTGAACGACAATCGAGTTTTGTGACTCGAAGATAATTTAAATTTTTGTGGTTTTAATAACCAACAGACTCGGACAGTTTCCTTTGGTTTGTAAAGGAAATGCATAACAAACAATTATCTTTTTTTTTCAATTTGAAATGGACTCGAAATACTTTTTTGTGTCATGAAATAAACAAAACGTTCTAAAACATTTTTTGCTTCTACAATGTTGCTACAAAAACTAAACCCATTTTTTTCAAAAAATTTTCTGAAACCATTCTGGGATTTACAATCTGAACATGTAAGGTATCGTAAACCAGTTCTTTCATATTATGAATGTCGTACCCAACGAATGACTGTTGTCGAAATTTGAAAGATGCAAGTCTGCATTTAGCATTATAGATACTCAAGTGTTCGAATAAAAAAAAAATAAGTAATCAAATATCGTACACCGCCGAGCGGGATAGCATTACACCTAAAGTTATAATAATTTTTCTTATAGTAGCATTAAATAAGGAATTGTTTTTTTATTTGTTTTTATATGAAAAAAAAAGATAAGTAATTTAATAGGAACTGCCAAAAAAGTTGATGATTTATGAACGTGTTATTCTAAGTCGGCGAACAAAAGAAAAAACAACCCCATCGCAATATAACTCAAAGTCGACCACCCTCCAATATCAAATGACAGTCTCCGATATGTTTTAGTATCGAACGGTAATAAAATCTAAAATGGCTGCGAGATGCGAGGGTTGTACATCTCACCCTCAGAATCCCGTTTTCCCTGCACGTTTTTCTCACCCCGTGCCTAGGATCTACTGCCCGTGAGTCATTGTGGGGGTGGACTCCTTAGATTTAGAGCTTGACAGATGTATTGGTTTGCAGTAAATTAAGTTCTGTTCAGGTAGGGCTTAAATTTATAATACATACACTTATAGTATCAAAATTTTAACGTCGTTAGTAAGTAATTTTTATTTTTATTTGAAATTTGCGCAGGTTCTGTCCAAGTATTTTTTTTATATCGTTAAACGTATAAATCATATTAAAAAAGGTTTATTGGAAGGTTTGAAAATGTGACAACGAAGTTTGTTTTTGTGGCGATATACAAATAATGTGGGACTAAAAATAATTAAATATAAATTTGGAGTATCATATTTTGTAATAACAAATTGAAATTTTATACCCAAGTCTAATGTCGTTTTATTGGAGTAAATACTAAATTTTGAAAAGAATAATCAAAACATGAGAAGGGCAGTATAAAAACGATTTGAGCTAACGTAATGTGGGGGGACTAATGGGTTTTCATACATCACAAGGTATGAAAGCTAATCTGAGGCCATCGGTGGTGTAATAATTTGAGATGTGGAAAATAAGATTCATGCTAAAGCGAAAATGTTAATTAAACAAGAATTTATCCTGCAGGATTTTCAAAATATCAATTGCTGCGTAATTTAATCGAAGATTGAAAAAGGAACTTGGCTTCATATTGTACGGATTAGTCTTGTCAAAATCAGAAAAAAAGTTAATATGAACATTGGTTTGTTTACGCCTATTAATTATTTCAAAACAATCAAAATTGGTTTAAAATATGAGCGCAAGAGTTTAGTACTGCAAATAAAGTAATTTAAAATTCATTAAATTTTTTAAAAACAACAAAAAATTATCTTCGTTGTAGTCATCGTGTAAACAAAATTATATCATAGATAAAATTTTAACCAATTCGAACCGGTTAATATGTTTCAATAATTTTATTTATCGCTTTTTGAAAAATTCAAATTTGTATTGTGACAAACAAAAATTATCTTAGGAAAATAATAATTTTTGTCAAAGAGTCGTCAAGTTTCTAATCTTTTTAAATTGAAAAATAAACGTTTCTATTTAGATAGGATATTTTTTTGTACTTTATTTGAATCGGAAATATAATAATCTAAGAAAATGTTTGAGTAAGTACAACAAACGTTTTGTTATACCAGGTCAGTTTTGTTTTATTTATTTATTTAGCGATAAGTAAGCGTTACTTTTTTTACATGGGATAACGTAAAGCTCATTTTGTCCAAAGTGTTTTTGCCAAAGAAGTAATAATTTTTCAGTTACTGTTAAATTTTATGAATATTTATATTAGGTAGGTCGTAAAGCAATACAAGTTTACCCTTTTGGGCAAGTTGCGAAAGAGCATGCTGTTACAAAAAATTTCTTAGAAGTTACTTTACCGTTATTTAAATTAGAAGTTACAACCCTAAAAATTTGGAAATTGAAGCCATAAAAGAACAAAAAAAAGTATTTATGTAGCAAAAGTCAGAATTGTACACCGAAAATATTTCAAGTTGGAACTTTCCTCTAGAGAGATAGCGGCACGTTTTTATTGCTTTAACCCTTTTTACATTATTTTAAAAGAATCCCATATTTTTCTAGAAAGTACAGTTAGGTACTTATTAAAAAAAATAAAGAAAGAAAGCATTACGTTGTGGGCTTTTAAATTTTCCAGTAATTTTAATTCGTGTTTTAGTATCGGTTTGATCGATCGATTCAAAGGTGAAACCCATCACAGGGTGACGTGACATTAAATCAAACAATTTATGAAAGGTTATCGATAATACATTAGAAATTATTATTTTTTTTAGTATTAAATTTTAATTGACTATTAATTGATTTGCGTGTTCGAGTGCACCCTCATGTTATTTTTTGGTTCATTGCATGTACTATATCCGGCTGCTTATTAATTTTTTATTAAGGGACGACGTAACCTTTACAATTTTGTCTGAAAATTGCTTATAATTTCGGTCTGCATACCCGATTTAGAATACATTTATATAAGAGGGTTAAAAATAAATTGTAACAAGTGGAAATTAAAAAATCTTTTCGTTTGAAACCTGCGAGTTGTCGAGAGAAATGTGAAAAATACCGCAAGTAAAATACAATAACTTATGGTTCACTGAGCTGTCATTAGAAAAGTGCTCCTGTCTCATCCGTGGTCAAGAAAAGCAAACCCCAATTCGGATTTACGATCATAAAATCAGATAGAAATATGTATTTATATGAGATCTTCTTTCGTGGTAACTATTAAGAAAATCTTAATTTAAATTAACAACTAATATAATATCTTGATAAATTATTGTTTTACACAAAAAGTTTCAAATTTTTGGGGTTCCGTTAAGTATTTCCTTCTTCTTTTTGTAATTTCAATTATTGTTCACACGGCATAGTTAAAATTACTTCTTGACATTTAAAATTTGTTGGCTTATTTCTAAATTTAACTTTTAGTTTTATAAAAATAGCTACTGTCATGTATTTTAAAAACCAGAAGCTGGCATAATATAACTGTGCATTTTGTAATCCCATTGTTTGAACTTGACGTCAAATTTGAAACGAATACAAAAAAGAATTATTACGAGCAAAACTCTCGGTGCTCAACACGCCTTCAAAGCATTTACATAGCGGTATTTCATCTTATAGTATTCTTCTGCAGGTGTAAAGTAACGGGGTAAAGAGTTACATTTTTTGATTTTTTCCCAACGAATTTTGTGCCTGTTTTATTTTCTGAAATTTTTTACAATCTAGAAATAATTTTCCGATCTTAATATTTTACCGTCAACATAAATTGAAAAGATACTTTGCAAACGTTGGCTCGTAAATTTAACCATAACAAGGTTAATCGTCAACAAAGGGTTTTTAGCAGATAAATGTGACACTTTTACAATTTAAAAAGAAGCAAAGGGATGCAAATTTGCTGTTACATATTTAGTTCATAGAAGAAGAATGTTTTTAAAACTTTTACTTCTTTTATTGCCCCGTTCTTCGGAAATCTATTTTAATTTTTATTGGCCAAAGTAACAAATTTGAATATAATGCACCCTTTACGGCACCATGTCTGCCGTAATGCTGTCAAGTATTTCAATAAAACGCAACCCAAATGTTTTGTGACAGTTGTATTTTGGACAAAGTTACAACCTTCAGTTTTGATATAACTACTCAATGAATTGATTTTATTATTTGCCAAAAATATAATAAGTTTATTCTTTAAAATAACCAAGTTTAATAGATGAGCTTAAATCAGAGCAAAATCTCAATAAAATTATTGATTTAGTTCATTATTATCTTCAATGTAATAATCGATATGTTTTAATAAATTATAAATTAGGCATGGTAACTAACCTATAGTGAAGTATCAATCAAACTAATAAGTTATTTTTGAGTACATTTGCACTGAACACTTACTTGGGTATCCTGACTAGAAAGTAAGATTATTGCAAAAAGAAAATTGTACTAAACGTGTTTGTTTTTAATATTATGTATATGTAGGTAACTAAAAACCGGATGCATACCTAATAATAAATGATTTTCAACATTTTATGTAATTATCAAAATCATTGTGTTACAGGGTGATCTGTAAAACAACACAGAATATGTATGTCTCATACTTGGACCTATTCCACAAAACAATTTGACACTTTTGCATATCAAAATTTGATATGCGCCAAATCGTAAAGTGCTATAGTTTCAAATATATAAAAAGGGAAACTTGTAAAACACAGGTGCATGGTGATAGCTTCATATCGAATTTTAGATCCAAAAATTTCGAAATTGTTTGTATCTCTTTGGTTTTCGAGATATTATTCCTTGAATTATTTGTATTAGAATTTTTTCCTAAATAATTTAAAGAATCTCGTCATTGAAGAAATCTAATAAGATCGAAACATGCGTATACGTATAATATTATGTCCATTATTGGAATTCTCCAGTTATAACTTCTTTAAATTGTTTTAATCCACACAAACTGATAAGTTTGTTTTGGCTCAACTCTTTTAGATAGAAAATTACAGAATTTGCTTTTAGAATAAAATTGCAAGACTAGAGAGGATATAATTTTCCAAGCGCATTCCAATTTTTTATCAACATTATGACGAATGTTTGATGGCTTAAAAATTAGAAATATTAAATATTAGTAACTTGACTAGGCGGCAAATCAGAACAATTTACATAATGTGGAAATTATTCTAATTGGATTTTTTCCATATAAAGGTTCTTTACAGTGTCATTAACAAGTTCTGAAGTTCTCCCCCTCCAACGAGATCCGCGTCACCTCCTGGGGGGGGGGGAGAGGACAAAAATGAGTTTTTCTAGACTTTCTGTCAACTTTAGGGCAAATTTAAACAAAATTAAAGATAATTAAATTATCTACAAAAAAGTTTTATACAAATTTTTCGTCAGATTTCCTCGAGTAATAATGGGAACCATCTAAATTTTAGCCAAGTTTTCAGATCACCGATATTTTTATATAAAGGGGCCGGGATTAATTAAATCCATGTTCAGCATAAATATTTATTATATGAATGTCAGTTAAAAAATTTGTAGTTTCTTGGGTATTACAGGGCATTCCATAAAAAATTCTGAAGGATAAGTTATTTGTAGGTCTTCAGTTCTGTTCACATTGTCAATGTCAATTGGTTTGATGTCCTTAGATTCACCATTATCATTTTCTCTGAAAAAATGCTGGAGTTCTACTTATATTGCTTGATTGTAGTCGAGGAAGTCTTTATCAATATCGACATTCCGGCATGATGGTCCTCGACAGCTCCCACAAATTACTGAGCAATACAACTGCAAACTCTTGTGACCTTTTTCCCCGTTTGGCCGTTGAAACCAACGGTTCAATCGAACCACATCTACCAATCAAAAATTATTGGTAGTAAAATTTGCCGTAAGAAAAAAGTACCCTGGTGGACGGATAAACTAAGGGTACGTTTATGTTGGAGCTGCGATAAACGATAAGAGCGACGATACTAGCGAAGCTAAGAAAATAAATGTCATTATTTTATATGCAGTTGTTTATATTGTAGCGTTGCGTTGATATAAACACCTGCATATAAAATAATGACATTTATTTTCTTAGTTTCGCTAGTATCGTCGCTCTTATCGTTTATCGCAGCTTCAACATAAACGTACCCTTACTCGCAGAGCGTCGGCGGCGAGTCGTGAGTCGCTTACTTGAGGTGATTGCTGCTATAAGAATAATAAAAAAACACGAATAATTAAAGCTAGTATATTCGCTGAGAATCGCTACAGTACTGGCATAAACAACAAAAAAATGAAAACAATAGGCCAGTTTAGCTTATAGTCACCCCTAGCAATTGCTTGTGGCAATTGTGAAACAAAAAAATTGGGGTGTTATCAAACAACTTCGCATCAACCAAGAACAAAAAATTAGCACTCACCCTCCTAGCTATTTAGATTTACAAGAAATGCTTGTGATAAGCGCTACAAGCGCGTTCCTTAATTGATGCGTGATGGCCTCGTTGAAAGAGAACGTAGGTGGAGACGATGGCTTCACCGGCTAATGTTGGAATGAGGAAGCTGATAAAGTAGCTTGATCTACCAGGAACAGATGATACTGCCGGCTGAATTGCTTCCCAAAAGGAACGTTGCGGGAAATTGTACTGAGGTAGGTTGGTCTTATCGGTTGCTACCAAATTAGCATCAAATAACTTTGTCCAAATACAATCAAAATCAAAATTTACAGTCAAAACTGACAGCTCTGGCAAAAAAATTTCGTTTGTATTTTCAGTTCCTGATAAGGGGAAATACAACAAAAATCAGATACAAAACGGTACAAGAAAATCATGCTACTCACGATCAAATCAGAAAACAATCCGCTAGAAGCGAAAAACGACACCAATAAATCATTAACTATGTTAATTAAACAAATTGACTTTAAAGAAGTCGGCCGTGTATCGTCACACTCAAAGCAAAAATGATAATTTTATATAGCGCCGCAATATGACCAACTAACAAATTATCGCCGACAAAACCGCTATACAAGGCACAACAAAAGTTCTCGTAACGCAATTGCAAATGTATGTTACACTCTTTGAAATCTTTTGTAATTTGCAAGATATTTGAAGTAAAAGCTCATGGGAAGCGTAACTTAACTCAAATTTTATTCGGTCATTACCTAGAAGTACAATCTAACGAAAGATTTGTCTAGATCTTTTTTGCAAAGAATTTAATTATATTTAATTTTGTATTAAACAATATTTTTGTTTTTGAAAAACTGTTTTTGTCCCCTTTCCTACCCTATAGAAGCTGACGATGACGCCGATATCGTTGGAGGAGGAAACTTCAGAATTTCTTAATGACATCCCAAAGAACCCCAAAGAAAATATTAAAAGTGTTAAAAATTTGCATGATTCAGTAATATTTTAGATTTCTTCGTGTTAAGTGAAAAATTTTAATGCTTTAGTAAATATTGAAGTCTCTAAAAATGTGGTAATTATTCCAGAGCAATTTCTTTCTTAGAGGGGATTATTTTATCACATTTTCCCTTAAGTTAAAAAAACATTGACCATTCGAGTTTTAATAATAAATTATTACCGTTTAAAAAATTTAAACGATTTTTACTGATTTATGCAAAAGAATTTTAAAATTGATTTCCGTATTCCGAAATTTTCAGTTTATTCTTCTTCTTGTTTTCCTTCCGGTAATGTAAATGTAAGTGCATTATTTGATGTGCAGAACATCTGCCAAATATATGAAGAGGTCCGGAAAGGAACAATCTAAGTCCATTTTTGCTTCACCCCCAACCGCAGTTTTACTATGATTAAAAGCACGCTTAAAAATCGATCCAAGTCCTTTATTTATGTCTGATTTTTCAATTTTTACATATATGTACAGGGAGCTTATAAAATTTTGAACAAATTGGATAAAATATTTTAGGGGGATTTTCTCCTAAAATCCTCGGACATGTCAACCTAATTTTTTTAGTTGTCACTTTTAGGCTTCTATACAAAGTATAACAAGAAGCCTTATGATCTGGCTCCGTGTCTGTCCGTCCGTCCGTCTGTCCGCATAATTCAAAATCATACAGAGCGTTTCAAATCGTGTTGGAAATACTCTGTGTGTATAGAGGTCTAAGAACTGGGTACCCAGTGCGCTATTAGGCTTCTATACAAAGTATAACAAGAAGCCTTATGATCTGGCTCCGTATCTGTCCGTCTTTCCGTCGGCATAATTCAAATCTAATCAGAATCCTCAAAATTGTGATTGTAAACACATCGTATGTATAATAAAACAATAATTTGTTTTAAATTTATTTATTGTTAACCACAGCAGTGGCTAATTGGTGAAGTTAAGTTGTAAGTAAGAGAGAAAGAAGAGGATTGTTCCACCTCAAAAAATGGACCGTACATTACAGAGAAGTAAAGTTCCGAATGGAATGGAAAAGCTTCATTATTATTAGTTATATAGTGAATGATAAATACCAACCGCAAAAATGTAATTAGTGCAGATTACCTGATTATTTTTCAATGCAGACCAAATATAAGTTATATTTTATTTAGACAATTTCGTTCATAATATTTCAACCAATAGGATGTTACAATCTCATCAATTTGAACCAATCATAATCTACTTCCTTTGACAATACAGACCACGGTGGTGTATTGTCGCGGCAATACGACCACCGTGGTCTGTATTGTCAAGTAACGATGGAAACTACGTAAACGCATACTATAAATTTTTTGTTGTCAGAAAAAATTGAAATTTTATTTACGAAATTGTCAAACGAATTCCACACGATACTATAAAATTGTCGGTTAATTTTTAAACCATGGAATCTTCGTGTTTGTCGCCCTTAAAATCACCATTCGTGCTAAAGCACTCATGATGATTTTAAGGGCGACAAACACTCAGTTCCAGTTTAAAAAATTATTGCCGACAATTTGATAGTCTCTTGTGGTATTATATATGACAATTTTTCACCTATATAGGAAATTTAAATACGTTGATCCGTTGATACGTTGATCTGTTGATACGTTGATCCGTTGATATGTTGATTCGTTGATCCGTTGATCCTCTGATCCGTTGATTCGTTGATCCGTTAATCGTTTGATCTTTTGATCCGTTAAGACATTGATACCCTAATAAGAAGTTATCTCGAAAAATTTAATTGATGCAGATTATCGGATTATCTGATGGTACATTATAAATATTATGTCGACCAAAAATAACTAGCAATAACAACTTTTCACACCAGAAAGGTAGCTGTATAGAAGCCTAGGAACTGCTGCTAAAGCGAGTTCCATCTTGTTTTCTGTCATTGACGTTTTTTTGAGCTATGATGTCATCGTAAATTTTTTTAAATTGCAACCCTTTTTGTTCTTTCCGGATTTGGATAGAGCGCAATTCTGTGAGCATGAAAATTTAAAAAACTGTAACCTTGAAGGGAAATGCTTTTTTGTAACTTTGGGACCAATTACCTTGAAAAATTTTTTCTTCAAGATCAGGGTTTCCTTACATTTTCACACTCAAAAAATTGTGTTCTTTCCAAATTTGTAAAAAATATAAGGGTTGCCATTTAAAAAAATGTATGATGACGTTACAGCTTAAAAACAAAGCACCATAAAAATTTAGCACACATGTTTTATACGCTAGTTGCGTAGCTCAAGTGGCGCTGCCCTGGTGGCCAAATTTAGCGTAACTGGGATGGTGAGCGCAAACGGTTTTAAATACAAGTAATAGTTTAATTACGAATTAAACATTAAGAATTAGAATTAAGAAGTAAATTTGAATTTAAATAATATTCTATAATATGCCCTATATAACTTAATAGCATTATGGTTGGTAGTGCTGGCGGTTTTATGTGATTTAAAAATTGACATAAGTAGTAGATTCACATAGAAAAGTTGATTTAAAAATGAGTGCAAAAAGGTATTGTTGTGTAGTTGGATGCATTAAATCAGAGAATAAGAATCCTGATTTAACATTTTATCGCTTTCCTGGAAGACCTTACCAGATTAATTTGTATTGTAATTATATTTACTTGCCTTTTGATAACGATATACCACGAAAAAAGTCAATAATGTTTACATATATTTTGATAACCACATTGAATAGTAACTGGACTGAATTCATAATGTGAAAAGCGAATTATTTCAACTAAACACTTGGGTTTATACGCTAATTGCAACTTGTAAATTTTGATAACAAAACATTGTTTGTTTTATTTTATAGGTATAGTAAAATTCATCTTGGTTATGTACCAACATAAACTTAAAGGATCGACTAGTACAGTTTATAATAATTATTACATAATAAAATATTTTAAATTAATAAAAATAATTAATATATTTGCTAATATTACCATATAAACATGAACATTCGGCCATCCCAGTTTTGACAAAATTTATCCACGAGACGGCGCTTCGTACGCTTTTGGGAGCTACGCAACTAGCGTATAGATATGAAATTTTAATAATTTTCAAATTTGGTATCAGACAATACTCGTATATTTTAATGTTAAATATATTAAAATAAAATTATTATTTATATTTTTATATAAATTATGATTGTTAAAATTAATAAAATTATGGCACATAAGTGACGCATTGATTTGTATAATTCATAACTATACCTATTTAATTTTCAAATACATTTTATTTTTTCATTCTGATAATTGAAACCTATAATTTGAGATTTTTTTTACACAAGTTGTGAAAAATTATGTCCCATAAACAATCGCCATTTCTGTCTCACAGAAATAGATTATTTGAGAGCATGTTTCATTAACATTTTTAAGAATATGCAACGTGGTTGCAAGGCTACAGTCCCCCTAAACCACCGCGAACCACCCATAGCCATTAACTGAAATTTAAAGTACATACGAGTAATCGAATTAAATAATGAAATGCAGTACTATAACTATGAGCCTTTCGTCAGAATATCTATTGATCGATTTTGTGGAAGAGTAAATTCTCGACAAACTTAGCTTACATATTTAATTCTGCGATAATTAGTTTTCAAGATATTTAAAATTTTCAGCTCTGGTGATTACTAGTTTGTTATTTCCAAATTGTTCGGAAGTTGTTTGATAATGGGCTGCAGTAAGATTTCGGCCTAACGTTTCAACTTCCGCTTTGAATGTTGGATGTTGATCTCAATGGTTCCCAATGGCTGGCTTATTTTCGTAGACGCGCTCTTTATTGCTAAATATTCCATAAGAAAATAGCCGGTCGCTGTTAATTCCGGTGAATGTGAAGGTCAATTGTTCAAATTAGCAAATCTCGATATTAAATTTTGGCCAAATATGTCTCTCAAAAGTGTCATACTTTGTTGCGTTTTGCGGAAACTACAGCTTCGGATTGCTTCAAAAGCTGGTCTTCGAAAGTTTTCAATATATCCGTTTGCGATTGATTTGTTCATGTTATGATTAGTTTTTTGTTGTGGCTGTTACATTTACGGATATAAACTCAAAAATTTTAAATAATAATAATTATGAATATAGCAAAAAATAATAACAAATTACGTTTTTTTTGCCAACTTTTAAGTGCAGAGACATCTGGGGGCTTTCACTCATTGTGAATACTACAATAATTGGTAGATGGCAGTACTAGTTCAAAACTGAAAAACTCGCATATTACATAAACTGAAAATAGGTATAAGTAGGTATATCAAAGGTCTTTTTAGATTTGAATTTTCTTTCCTTTCACTGCATTCAAATCATGTGGTGGGAGAAAGTCTATCGTTAATTTATATTAAAAATGTATTATTTGCATTATTATGTATTATAAGTTATCCCTGACTTACAGTGATATTGTATTAAAATTTAATCAATAGAATTTTCCTATCTATTTTTAAACAACAGTCCAAATTTATCATGAACAAAATCAAACAAAATAGAAATAATTTTAATGTTTCCTAAAAACTCGGAATTAAATAGCACTTAATAATTAATTATTACGAAACATGTAAGTACCCAAACATTTAATTTGAAATTAATTATTTGCATTCATGGACAGAGCATTTTATTTATGTGCATTTATTTATTCATTTAATGAAAGATTTGTATCTCGATAGAAACGCATCCGTCATGTTTTTCCAAATTATTAGTACTTTTTTGAAATAAAATTGTATTTAAGATAACCTTGATTATGTTATGTAATATTAATTTAAGTGCTAATAATGAAAATTAATGAATTACCTGTTAAATAATTTAGGTTTAATTATTGCTATAATTATTTTTTGTTGCTTTTAAAATTTCTAATTTACATTTATTAGTTTATTCAATGTTTAGTTTACTTCTTTCGTATTATTAATTTATTTTTACTTCACAATGCTCCATTGTTGATGAATTTTTTATTTTAAAAGTGTTTTTGCGGATTGATGAATTCTAAAACGCGTATTTTAAAAATTCTTCAGGGTATAGTTTTGAAGCCAGCACCACGCCAGGCAGTGGCCTGGTGTGATTGCTTGTTGAGTTTAGCGCGGAAGGACAAAGGAAAGAAAATAGTTTTTGATATGGGCAGTGTATCCTCTTGTTACAGAAACATTCATCTTCTTCTTTAACTTATTTGACATCCGTTGATCTGTTTTACCAAATTTTTCAAATCAATTCTGTGAGCATACTTGGGTTTCTACATCTTTCGTTAGCTTGCTAAGCTGGCCCTCGATGTGCCTGTTACCCCGCTTTTTTATTGTTATGAAGGCAAATCGTTAACACGAAAGCATTATGTTCTTCAAATTCTGGAAATTTCACTGATACAATGGACGAACTGCAGGCCTATGTCGTAACTTTGTATGATAGAACTGCGAAAAGGAAACTGTGAGCGAGTGTCTTACATGGAATAATAGACAATTATATGTAATTTATGTAACACTGGATGCTTTATAGCAGCATTTGAAATGGCTTACCAAGGGGGTCAAATATGGGGCCATTATCATACATCGCCCAACAAGTTTTACCAGGTCCATTGTTTTGGAGACGGCAAAGGTATGAGAATGAACAATATTGTAAGTCTGTATGGACCATTATTTCTTTAGTTCAAGAATAAAGCTTACTTTAATTATTTTGGGGTTTTTGCTCATCGCGGTAGAATAGGCCTATTTCGTTTTAAATAAATGGTGAACCATGTATGTAAATACATACCTAATGGTTAAAATAACCATACACCATACATACATTTATAATAAAATATTATAAGATATTAATTAAATTAAGTAATTTTAATAAATATTAATATAATTACCAGTAATAAATACAAGTTGTCATAGTATATCGTTAACGAAATATTTATTATTGCCATTAATATTAACAATTTAATAAGAAACTTAGGTTAACACTTATTCAAACACAATAACTAGATCTTAAAATATGATAAAAATACATATTGACGAACAAGTCATTCACACTACAGATGCCCGTTCCTTATTTTCTATTTCAGTAAATTTTCACATGAAAGCAACAATGGTAGATAGGATATTTGTCAAAATTCTGCAAGTCTTGCAATGCGCCTTATATTTGACCTTCATGTACGTGCCGATTTTATGGAAATGGTAACTGGTATCAAAAAAGTCTGAACGACCTTCTTTGATTAAAATTTAATTATAAATTTATTTATTCTGATGTACATATTTTTGTTATCTGATCAACCTTTTATGGAATAAATAGGATAAACTAAAACCGCGGGGGTGGTTTTGCGTCAAGAGGTGGAAGGTAGAAAGTGAGGCGTCTCATTTAGTTTTGTAAAGGAGCGCATTTATAAAATTTATGTTTCTATCACAAAGTGCAAGATTGTATAGTAATTTTGTTCCTTATCATCCAGACTAATCAGTAATCACACATAAAAATTAAACAATAAACTGCACTATTACAATAAAATTAAACATAATATGGAAGAATTTAACATAAGTTAAGTCTGGAAACACTCGTTATCCTAGTCAAAATAAGAAAATGACATATAAGTTGCTACCTATATGTACACCCAAATGCACAAAGTGTTATATCTCTGTTTCTGTTATATCAGGTTATATCATGTGTTTAAAAAAAGAGACCATTTTCTGAAATAAATCTACTAGAAAGCATTATTTTCTATAGTCCTGAAAAAAAAACATTTCTGAGTTATTTCTATGCAAAAATATCTATCGAACTATGGGGGTCGGAGGGTACAAAATATATATCAACTTGTACAGGTGCTGCAATCTAGCTGATACGGTACTACTGGAAAATTGTTTCGGTTTATCAATACCAAATAAATTTAAATTAAAAACTAATTTTAAAATTAAAAAAAAATTAAACATAAAGTTAGTTTTAGCATATTTTTTATTTTGTCAAATAATAGAACAAATTTATTACAAATAAATTCATTTACAGTATTTATTTTCAATCGATTAATAAACGTGTAAAGTGTTGGATTATTTTTTTCAGCATGTGGTTTGCAGTGTAAATAATTGTCTTTTTTAAGATTTAATGGAAATGATGTTGTTCCGCCAATATTTGAAACACACAAATGGTGCCTTCATACGCTGCTTCACAAATATCGGTACTTTTAGGATGTTTGCACTGTTTCTCGACCTGATCGACGAAATCTTGATTGCTAGCCTTTAGTGTCTCTTTTACGGCGTTTGCATCAATGATGCCCTTCGAATCGATTATTTTCGAGTTCAAATAGTGGCACTCTAAGTAACATTTTAATTTCTTATCGTCAGCCATTTGTGCTCTCAGTTCTAGATCTTCAACCACTTTTACATCAACCATGCTGCTTTTGATACACTCGTCACGATATTTATTACCCACATTTTGTAAGTAGGTTTCGATTGCTAAAAAGACGGACTAAAAATTTAATTAAATACAAATGTTAATTTTCCATCAATTTACCTCTGGTCCCTGACAGTTAACCGATGCCGCGACACTCAACAAAACCAAAACTATTATAGCCTTCATGGTAGTAGCAAAGTACCTACAGATAGATTATGGTTCAACTTTTATTTTTGGCAACTTTTATATTCGTTCATTTTCCTTTACATAATGAAATTATAATATATTATTAATAATAATTGTTATTTATAATTAAGTTTTTTTGTGTATTAATTTTATGATTGAATCATCAAAAAACCACATATAGCTAATTTTTTGTTCATTATGTAGATTTTACGTTACGGCTAATAAATGTGCTCATAAATAATACCATAATCTATTGACTATTTTAGAAGAAACCAAAATTTCTACTAAATTAGCGGTGAATTTGGTTAGTTTATGATGGTACCAAATTTACTATCTGGTATCCTCCTGTTGATAAAGTTTCCACCCGAAATATTTCTTAATTCAAAAAATAATCGGCACACAAAAGAAAGCGAAATTAATTTACGGAGTGAGAAAAGTAAAATCTTTACTTTCCGACCCCAACCCACCCTCAACAAGTTTAAATCATAAATAGCACCCTATCCTTTTCAATATCTCAAACGCTAGCTATAAAGAAAATGCGAAGAAAATGCCATCTTTCGACACACAACAAAATGAAAATTCCAAAAGGTATTGTTTAACAACAAATCATGTTTTGTAAAAACTACTTAAAAAGCAATTCTCAAATATTTAGGTGGCAATTTAGTACGTATTGAAAATTCGAGAATTTAGACAAAACACATAACTAACATACAATGGAACTTCGATAAATAGATATTTTCGCGTCTAAAAAAATTTGTTGGCATAGCGTCTGATATCAATGAGAATATAAGTTAAAACTCGAAGCCGTGGATAACTTTTTTCGAGCATATCGCATTTCGAGTTATCGAAGTTTCACCGTATTTGAATGAACTGCAAGTTTTTATTTTAATTCTTTAAAGAATTTTAAAAAAACAACTTCACGGGACAGCGCACGCATTCAAATGCAATTATGCATTATGCAAGAATGCATTGTGCAATAATGCATTATGCATGTACATAGTAGGGGTGCGCGATTATGAAATTTCATAATCGATTATCGATTATAAAAAATAATCGATTTTTTTCGATTAATCGATTATTGAAAATAATCGATTATGAATTCATATTCGATTATGAACTCATAATCGATTATGGACTCATAGTCGATTATGAACTCATAGTCAATTATGAACTGATAACTATAATAGGTAGGGCTATTAAGGGTTACTAAATTACTATATAATTTATTATTTTGCTAATTGTGTTACGGTGGTGCTGATAAGAAGTGTTGCTAAGCACCAGTTGATAACATAATTGTCTTTTATTTTAATTTTTCATTTATTTAGGATATACCTAAACAAGTATTTAGAAATACATGCATTTTGTCTAGATTACGAACACTTTTCATTTTTAAACCTGTTGAACGTAACTAATAAGTTTTATAATGTAAATAATAATGAATTTACTACGTCACGAAGAAAGACGGACAACCAGACATAACTTTGTAATATTATGTAGTACCAAAGATAAACATGTCGTGCAATCTCAAAAGTGCAAACCCACAGTAATTCTACCCACTAATTAACGAACTCGATCAAATTATGAATTGGAATTAAATTTTTATTTAAAAAACATTTAAAAATTATTTTGATCTGGAATTGAAAATATTCTAATAAACTTACATTAATTAGTTAATCTACATACATTAATTTAATTTGGAAAATTTTGTAGATCATTTTATTGAGTTTGAATTCTGGAGATTCGTATTACCGTGGGTTCAAATTATTCAGATTGCACCACATAACCTCCAACCAAGTACTACCTGGAAGCATATTATAACGTTGCGATAAAAAAATTTGTAATTGCAGGTTTATTTTCATAATCGATTATTTCCACAATCGATTATTTTCACAATCGATTATTTTCACAATCGATTATTTTCACAATCGATTATTTTCATAATCGATTATTTTCACAATCGATTATTTTCACAATCGATTATTTTCACAATCGATTATTCTCACAATCGATTATTTTCACAATCGATTATTTTCACAATCGATTATTTTCACAATCGATTATTCTCACAATCGATTATTTCTATAATCGATTAATCGATTATTATAAATTATCATAATCGATTATGAAATAATCGATTATTCGAATTACGGTGTCGATTAATCGATTATATGCGCACCCCTAGTACATAGTATATTATGTAGTACTACTTATATAATGGCATCTGAAGTCGTGTTAAATTATAAGACAAGAGTGGTCGCGTAGGGTTTCAGAGACTATATTAGTTAATTCACCGTTAAAGGTGTAACTATAAATTAATAATTTTTTTAATGTTTAATTCGGTACCCGACAGCTCGGCACCGGGACAGCTGGGCACCGGGACAG
The DNA here is from genome assembly GCA_932274525.1 of Podabrus alpinus. Classification (NCBI taxonomy): domain Eukaryota; kingdom Metazoa; phylum Arthropoda; class Insecta; order Coleoptera; family Cantharidae; genus Podabrus; species Podabrus alpinus. The sequence goes on along the minus strand of OW026451.1, from coordinate 1,654,741 downwards.
CTGGGCACCGGGACAACTCGGCTCCTGACAATTCGCCACCGGGATAACTCGGCATCATCGGGATCACTAGACACCGGGATCACTCGGCACTAGGATCCCGCTCCGTATTTGGTCACAATTTTGGAAGCCACTTTCACCCTATCATCAGAAATCGTCACTCAGGTCTGAACCCCCTCTACCCCCTACTTCATTACTTGTAATGATTTGATTCAATAATTTGTAAATTTGTAAATAATGAAAAGTTTATTTACAACACCTGGATTAAATTTTGGCCACATATTTTTAATCATCCGGAAAAGTTTAGAGTAGCTCATTGATAGCTTGTTTGGAAGTACTAGTAGTATTAAAAACAGGTGGGATTACCATAATATAAGAACCATAACACCATAAGATATTGTTTCTCCTCCACTGAGAGGCCCGGTTGTTAAATATCTCTTTTCCATGGTCATATTTAATCGATATTTGTAAAAAAATTTCCTTTTCAAACCTTATTTCCGGATTATTTCATTGTTCAAAGAATTTTTGTATTTGATTATTCCAATGCCATTTGATCTATAGTGCACCCAATTAACGTCGTGCAATTTAAATTGTTTTCTTTTTAACATTTTACTTCCTACAGGCTAAGGTGTTAGTTAGGAAACCAGCACAACCAAAAAAGTCATTTCCTGGCATTATCCAGGAATCTGGATAATTTAGAATCTCCACTATCTCAAATTTATTTATTTTTTCCAGCTCCCCTGACTAACTGAAACCAGTCGTGAGGTTGAAATACAGGGCTGTTCAACATCGTATTTAGTATATTTTGGTAATAGTATACCTTTACCGAAATTTTGAAATTAATATAAAATGATCATTACTATCAAACCAACTAAATATCAAAACGCATGATATTAACCTAAGGTTTTCAATATTGCATATTTCGACACTTGATATGAATAACATTGTAACTCTATTTTGATTATTTTACAGGAGAGCATTTTAAAGATTTTTTGCTACATATAAATTTATTGCAGTTACAATGATTTTATTTTGTTAAATTACAGTATTTTTAATTGTATACGTAAAGTCCTAATCTAAACTTAATACTTTTCATTCTTAATTATTTGGAAAGACGTTTTCTACTGATGCACATACATTAATCGTTTTTGCGAGTGGATAGGTTAATCGAAATGCAGAATACAACATGAATAATAATTATAATTGCAGATGTTCGATATTCATGGCGATTCAAGCTCGTTGTAACTTGTAAAATATTTTATATTTTAACTCGTTAATTGTATTTCAAATTTAAAAACTTTGTAGGGCTTTACAGTATTTTTAATGTTTTTAAAAAAATTTCGGTGCCTTTAGGTCGTTGGTCGATTATTATATAAATAGAGAATACCTATTATATTACATATAATATATTGCGGTGATCCAAAATAGGGTCAGTTCATTGCAAATTAATACATCCACCATAATATAAAATTAAAGTCATAATATTAAGTTTACTGATAGTTATACTTGGAGCTCTGCACGTACTCCCTGAATTTAGCTGTTTTGTTTAATTTACTGAGCCGTTAAAAAATAGAATTCCTGTACCAGATAATCTGTTACCCAAATGTGTATGATGAGAGGCAGAATTATGAAACATTCAATTTGGTCAAAGCAACAAATAACAAATTAAGTGAATCAATTTGTAGATAGTTAGGGTCGCATTAAATCATGTGATTACGCTTTAATTAACAGTGAGATGATGTAACTTAGATAACTAGGGAAAGTGTGAAGAGATCTGTGTTGAAGAAATTTTGAATTTCAAAAGTTTTAAGTTTGCGAAATGCGCCTGCTTGAATGGGAAGGGAAGATAAGATGGTGCCAACAAGAGCGATGAACGAGGACTCTCCCCACGTCCATCAACAAGTGAGGACGTATTGATTTTTGATTTTGAAACTCTGCCCGAATTCGTAAATGGGAGAGGATGTGTTGTTTTTGCTAATGAAGACTTGGATGACGTCCGTAACGAGTGAGGACGCAATTTTTATTTCATTTGGCTGGTGAATTCTGATCACGTCCGTGAACGAGGGAGGACGGTTTTTGGTTAATTGGATTCCAAAGTAAAAGGAGAAAATCATTAAATCATTACCTGTGATTGTTTGGAAATTATGATTGGGTCAATGACGCAGATGCAAGCCTTGGAGATGCTGACAGCTGATTGCATACGAGAACTTCGGATTTCCCTACGACGATTGAAAGTGTTATAATTTTTCTGTACCGGTAAGACTGAGAATTTTTTAAGTTCATAATTTTTAAAAAGCGATTGTAAACATTATTAGATAATTGAACAGTGTAATTAATTTTGGGGATATATTATTTTAGATTAGGTATTTAAACATTTGTAAGCTTGATTTGTTGATTATTCTTATGCATAATTCTGTTTCCTTCTTAAGTTTTGTAAATGAATAAAAACAGTTTGTGGAAGAGGAATTTTATTGATTTGAGTAATAAGTTTCCACGGCATAGGGGTACACGTAAGTTCCAGGTGTATGATATTTAATTTTTCTTAATCATTTACGATTTGTTTACAAGAGTGGAGTGTAATTTTTGCAACTCCGCTAAACCCAATTTTTTTCGCCCTTATAAGAGTCTTAATTTTTGAGTTGGCCGGAGTAGTTAAAAAAGAGCCGTACATTTTCCCCGCTATACAAATTAAATTTTTTCGGTAGCTTATTATCACGGCAATATATTACTTTTTTCTACAATGATGTAATTTGCTTTTCCATTTTACAAAAAGGCCAACACATCATTTGAGGATGAGTCTGAGCATAAAGCATTATTATTACGCAGTATAGTCTCCCCATTCTTCTCCAGAAAATTGACATTTGCATTTTTTCGATATTTCGAATAGTTCATAATGGTAATCGTTTTACCATTGTTAGTACTTGAACATTCGAAAAATCGCAGAAAAATAATTTTGTATTTTTTTTTTCGCAAGTTTCTTACACTAACTATGTATTGACCTGTTATTTTCCTCCCCCAGGTATATTTTTGTATTTATTGAATTTATGATAAACATTTTAATTTTGCGTTCAAGTGTTCAAGGAGATAAGTGAAAAATGTGGTATCAGACAGTCGGGTCCGCGCGTAGCGGATAGAAGTTGAATTTTGTATTTTGGTCGAAGTTGAAAATAAATTTGAAATTTATTAAAAAGTAATAGTGTTTAATTTTCCTTCGTGAAATTTTAGGAGCGTAGGAACACCACATCTTTAAATTGCTCGCCCAACGTGGCGCTATTTTTTTAAAACACCACAGTATAGATACAACTGAACACTTCAATAAAAATTAAGTAGCTTTATATTGGATTGTCAAATACCGATCTTTCAATTTATTTAATCATTTCAACAACCTTCGAGCTCTAGTACATGATTCATGAAATTCTCCCCTTCACTTCTTCGCCTATTCAAGAAAAGATTTTAAGTCAGACTCTGTCATTTTTGGAATAAAAAATTTGGGTATACGAGAAGCTAACCTCTCGGCCATGCCAAGATCCCAACCTACAAGTTTAATAAAATTTTAAACAATTTTGGATATATTTTCTTTATTTAAAAAAATTATTTTTTGCATATTGAATTCAAACAAAATTTAGATTATTAAAAAACGCAATATTATAGGATATTTTATTCTTTTTTTATCTTTAAACAGTATAGGTACTAAGTATGTATTACAAATTTTTCCAACAATTTCAAGAGCGATTAAATTATTAAGTTTATTTTTATTTTGTAAGAACCAATTATGACACATCCATAATCAATTTGAACCCGCATTGGGTGATTTGGTACGCAGCTTCACAAATATCGGTAGTATTAGGAGTTTTGCAATGGTCATTGAGCTTTTGAATAATTACTGGATTATGGAGCACAATTTGATGAACCAAACTATCCACTAATAGCACTCCATTTTCATCCATTATATTGGTTTTTAAGTAGGAACACTTGAGGTAACATTTTAATTGTTCATCATCTTCTCCCGTGTATTCGTGATTCCAAAATTTATCCACCAATTCTTCCGATATTTGAGTGTCTTCTATGCAATCGATTTTATGTTCTAAAGAGATGTGCAGAAAGTTTGCGATAATTATTTTCAAATTCTGTGAAAATAAATTGGAAATAAATATTTATCATTTGAAATTAAGTAATAAAACTTTCAGAAAAGTGTTTCCTTAGTTCTAAAATTTTAAAAGGCGACTGATTCGTGGCATTATTTCGTAAAGAAATTTCATGAAAAACGTAGGAAATAGGTTTCTTAAGGAAATTATACCCATTGAATGGATTTTTTTTAATTAAAATTTTTTCGAGATTACAATTTATTAGCTATGCCTAAATGCACATAAATTTATTCCAGAACACAATAAGACATTTCAGAGAATGAAAATTGATATTGAAATTAATGAAAATTTGAAAACTACGGTTTACTATAACTATCTTTATCTTGATTTATTAATCAAGAGATTAATAAATAATGGATAATTTGAAAAATAAAAACTACACTAAATTTTTAAAAGTGAAAAAACTAAAAATTTATAATTATAAACCTGTGATAATTAAAATTTAAAAATTAATTAGCTAAGCAGACATAATAAAATTTAAATTATTTCACAAACTTACAGTAATAGCAGATCATTGCTTTCTTCAGATTTTTAAATTAGACATAATAATTTTACTTAATTTCCCCGGAAACAGTTAACTTTAGGGACTTTTCACAATAATACTCTTTTATTTTAAATAAATTACTGTGCATTTCCTAAGTACTTTAAATATCTACATTTTTTACAAGTGCGCGGAAAAGTAAAAAGTTACCATCGAAAGACAACAATTTGTTTACAACAATAAATAACAACAATAAATATTTAGGTTATTTTTGGCAACAAGAGGAACGTGGAAAATAGGAAAATTATTTAATTGTAATAAATAAATTAAGTAACATACCTCGTGCGTTAATTGTGTCGAACTGAAAGCTAACAAAACACTTATCAAAATTGGTAGTATACAATACTTCATTTTGAAAAATTATTTGTGAAATATTGTTGGCGCATTTTAATTTATATATTGTATGTCCTTTTCCAGTATTAATTAAAATTAATAAGGTAATTTTTTATAATTGTATGGTTAGATAACTATATATATAGTAATAAATAATGTGACCATCTCTAATATCAATTATTATTAACACTATTGGAAGGTCAAAATTTTCAAATTGTGCTAATAAAAATATTAAATATATTTGATTGATTGCTTCTCTGCAAAGTATTCACGATTCATCAATCTTCTTCTGTCTCTTTTACTTTCAACTCAATTTATCCACAGAGTGTTGATGTTCACCGGAAGGGTAAGCTCACATACTATTTATTTCTGCACTGTAACTCAACCAGCGATCACACCAAGCCACTGCCGTGTTAAATATATTTATGGTTCAATAATATGTTTATCAAAACTTTTGCAAAAATTATGATTAAAGCATAAACCATAACCCAATTTTTATAAAGCCTATTTTTGGACTACAAATTAAAAAAAATTGAAGAATTTCAAGTTCTATAAGTTGGGCATAGTGTTGCCCCCGTTCTCAGTGAAATAAATTTATCGCACTAAAATCCGTTATCATTGAAAACGCCAAATAATAATTACAACTATTTAATTTTTGTTAGCTGTATTGGCACAGATAAGGACATACCTACTGTTGTGGCAATACAATTATTATTAACCTTTCTGCGTTCACCCTGTATATAGTATTTTGATTATGCAAATTTTTGTTTTGTGTTTTTAAAAGGTGGTTTGTTTAGTATATTATAATTATTAATGATTTGCATTTTATCATTAATTACTTTTTGCAATGAGCGCTTAAAAAATTAAGTAATTAATACGATATCTATTATTTATTTATAAAATTAATTTTATCAGTATAACCTTGCGATATTTAAAAATCCATTTCAAATATAATGCACCTTTAATTTAATCCTTATAATATTATTTCATAAAATAAACTATTTTTCTTGCTTAGATAATGTAATTTTAACTTAACACACAGTAGCAATAAATATATCGAGACGTGCGTTACTTAATTAGACAAAATAATTATGATGATTTCAAATTTTTATTTTTGTTCGTTACAATAATAAATTAATACAAAATAGACAAAAAATCATAATATATGTTCGTATTTAACGTTTTATTTAAATTTGTTAGTTTTCTAATACAAAGTCTAATATTACTGCGAAACTGCATTAAAATATACAATACTATGATTAAATATTTACATTACAATTAAATTCTTACTTATGTTAATTCCAGAATCCATTTGAAACCGCATTGTGTCATTTGGTATGAAGCTTCACAAGGATCGGGACTCTTTGGTGTTTTGCAAAACTCGTTCAGTTTTTCAATAATTTGTGGATTATGAGAAACAATTTGATGCACCACCCCATTTGTATCTACTAAGGTATCAATTAATAGTGTACCTTTTTCATCTGTAATTCCGGTTTTGAAGTATGCACATTGAAGGTAGCATTTTAAGGGTTGATCATTTTCTCCCGAATACGTATGGTCCCAAAATTTGGTAATCGATTCATCTGAAGCGCCGGATTCTGTCACACAGTTAGTAGTATGCTCGAAAGAAGCTTTCAAAAATTTTCCGATGGCTACTCTTAAGGCCTAAAATTTTAAATTAAATATTAATTTTATACAATAAATTTGAATTGGAGAAAAATATTAATAGATCAATCGGTGTGGGAATTTGTGAAAACTTAAAAAAATCAGAAATATAAATTAGTGGTCGAGTTTCAGCTTTTCGTTGTTTCCGTTATTTTTCAGTTTTTACAAAATCTTACAATATAAAATGTACATTACCTCATGTTTTAGTTTGCAATTAGCAGAAGCTAAAATTGTCAACAAAAGAACCAAGACACTGTACCTCATTTTAAAAACTTGAATACAACAATGTTCTAGAATTATGCGTCTGGCTATTTATAATCTAGTATCTACCTATAATTTGCGATTTTTTTTTGTTAGATAATGTAAATTATAATTTCAAAATTCAAAAGTCGATTATAAATATGCATTATAGTTTTTTGTTTATTATTTTAGCATAAATGATAATTTATTTAATTTTGCAAGATTTTTAATTCGATAAAAGTATACTCGGCTTGGATAAGATGCTTTTAAGGTTTTGTTTTATGTAACCACCCACAAGAATTTTAGTTCTGGACCATGATCTGGTTCTGTAGAAAAAGTTGAGTATAGAGATTTTTTCAGAAATACTTACAAGGGGAAGCCTAATGTAGGATATCGGCAATCAAGATCCCAATTTTTTTGGTGATTCTAAGAGCCAAAAAAATTATGACAGTCTTTGAATTTTTGCCAATGTTGCGTGGTTTTGAGTTATGAAATTTTGAAAATAGGGTAATTCCATCTCAAATCCACTGAAGATTTTACTCGATCTCCACCAAATTTGGACTATGCCCTAGAACTTTTATTTTAATTATTTACTTATATTGTTTGGTTCATAATAATTATTCTGAATGCGGTCCAGCAACAATATTTGGTGTGTTTTTAAACTGTACCGGTTGCTCAAGCAATAATTGCCCGAACCAAATTCGAGCAGGTAAGGCACTACCTTACGATCCGGTGCATGAAAATTTGCTCGAGTAATGCGTTCGAGCAGAGTGGGGGAGTTTTAAAACGACTGATGACAATTGATGCAGTAGTTTAAAACACACTTTTTTTGTTCGAGTACTCGAACAGCTGCTCGAGTAGTTTAAAAACACGCCCAATTATTAGTTTATATTAACCTGAAAATTTATTAACGGTGCCGTTCCAACTTATTAAATACAAGGTAATGCGATGCCGCAAAATAGTGTGGGGTTTTTGAGCAAAATCCAAATATGAATTTTTGAAGGCAAGCTAAGCCCTTTTCGAAAAAAATGTTATTCTACATTTCACTTTTAATTCGCTAATCCAATAGATTAAAAGAATAAAAAATTTCAAAATTTGTTAAAAATGTTTATTGTTTATGTTTTATTGTCACACCAAAATAAAGTCAAAAAAGATGGGTTTGACGTGAGCTTTTTAATTCAATCTCTGACATATACACTAACGTTTAACAAATAACAAATAGGAATCGAGCTGATGGTTCTGCCCCACAGAAAAATAATAAGAAAATACAAGTGAAAGCTGAAATTACCTTGAAGAGGCAACTCAACATAAAGCAATTAACAATTGGGGAGCTCTGAAGGAGCACACTCAATAAAACGGTCCAACGTACATAAATAACTTATCAACGCGCAAATCAGCCTTAAAACATTCGAATAAAAAATAGTTACGGATAATATTCCCACGATCAGAAATGCAAACAAACTTTCAAAATGCAACTTACCCACACTGAACAAACGGGTTCCGATTTACCTACATCTCAACAGAAAGTTCTCATTATGATTTGTGGTCCTTCATATCCGTAGTCATGCGAAACCAAGCTACAAAATACAAAATTGATTACACCCTACCCAGGCCCATCACCTGCAACACTACATCTTTAATCTTGAAGATGTACAGAAGTGATAACAAAGTTATTTAAATATGCGGTCACATGTTCTTAAAAAAATTGAAGTTCGATTTGCTGCAATGCAATGTTCCATCAGGGAAACCAAAACGAATTCGAACGTCGTCTTTTTCATCAAGTCTAAATCCCAAAAACAAACGTTACTCATTCAAACTCGAAACAGATGGTATAAGTCATTTGGCTTCTGACGTCCTCAATTGATCACAATCTTCCAATCAATACGGATAATTTAAGAAAAGAAAAGCTTCTAAAATACAAATACTCCAGAGTGGGTCGAATAGCGGGTGCCATAACCAGTGGATTGCCTATCAGTTTTCCCTTCACAAAGTCATTTACCAACGAGATTGTTCTCCATAATTAATTTATATCCAAATTTGATCATACACAAAAAACACTGAAAAACTAATATTGTAAAGATGTTATACAATGTCAAAAAACGAAATTTACCTGCAAATTATAACTTTGGTCCTTATAACAAAGAAAAACTAGGAACCATAACTAACTTGCAGTTTTTTAAAACATTAACCGAAACTTAAAATTTGAAACTGTACACAGAAATGGACAGCGGCTATCAGCTGCTAACGTCGCATATTTTTCATCACCACTATCGGTTTTCGGTTTTGAAAATAAATAGTATGCATAGGGCGAAGCAAACTAAACGTACAACTTTAAATTGAAATTTAATGTGTGATATAGGTATTGTTAAAAAATAGTAGCGCTTCCAAGATGCAATCTGAACAAATCTTTATTTACAGTTTTGCCAATTTTTTTGACAACGGTAGAAGAACTTTATAGCAAGTTTTCTAGTTATAATAAATTATCAAAAACCGTTGGTGCGTCTATTTCCGTCGTTAATTTATAATTTTCTAATTTAATTTTTTTGAAAATTTAAATTCGTCCAGACGTCCAAAGTTTTTCCACAAGTTTCGCTTAAAGTCGTCCCTCGCGAGAAAACCATCGATAATTTTGAAAAACATATCGGAGTTTCGGATACAGTTTTTAATGGTCTTTAATTTAGTATATGACGATAGTTGACGAAGAACGACAAATAACGCCATCATTTGAAAAATAACATCGTCGTCAAAATTTCAAATCGAAATCGAATGGTTTTCGGGCGAAATGTGGATTTTCGTCGCATACAAAGTTTTTTTCGCGAAAATTTCATTGAACATTTTCGATTTACATTTGTTCCCTCGACATATTAAGCGAAGAAAAAAAATTTATTTTCCAAATTTTATAAATTGTTGAAAACGTTTCTCGATTTTCCCCGCAATATTATGCGTAATATAATATATTTATTACAATATTATTATAAAAAAACGCAATATTATAGGAAGTTTTATTCTTTTTTACTTTTTAACAGTATTAATAAGTGTATATATTACAAATTTTTCCCACAATTTCAAGAGCAATTAAATTATTAAGTATATTTTTAATTTTGAAAGAACCAATATATACCAATACATATCCATAATCAATTTGGAGCCGCATTGAGTGATTTGGTATGCAGCTTCACAAATATCGGAAGTATTAGGAATTTTGCAATGGTCATTGAGCTGCATTAAAATATACATTATTATAGTATAATATCTATATTATAATTAAATTCTTACTTATGTTAATTCAATAACCCATTTGAAACCGCATTGTGTCATTTGATATGCAGCTTCACAAGGATCGGGACTCTTTGGTGTTTTGCAAAACTCGTTCAGTTTTTCAATAATTTGTGGATTATGAGAAACAATTTGATGCACCACCCCATTTGTATCTACTAAGGTATCAATTAGTAGTGTACCTTTTTCATCTGTAATTCCGGTTTTGAAGTATGCACATTGAAGGTAGCATTTCAAGGGTTGATCATTTTCTCCCGAATACGTATGGTCCCAAAATTTGGTAATCGATTCATCTGAAGCGCCGGATTCTTTCACACAGTTAGTTGTATGCTCGAAAGAAGCCTTCAAAAATTTTCCGATAGCTACTCTTAAGGCCTAAAATTTTAAATTAAATATTAATTTTTATGCAATAAATTTTAATTTGAATTGAAAAAACTAATATTCAATCAATTCAATCGGTGTGGAAATTTGTGAAAACTTAAAAGAAAAATGGTAATATATGTAAATTATTGATTGAATTCCAGCTTTCCGTTGTTTCCGTTAAGTTTCAGTTTTTACAAAATCTTACAATATAAAATGTACATTACCTCATGTTTTAGTTTGCAATTAGCAGAAGCTAAAATTGTCAACAAAAGAACCAAGACACTGTACCTCATTTTAAAAACTTGAATACAACAATGTTCTAGAATTGTGCGTCTGGCTATTTATAATATAATATCTACGTACCTATAATAATTTGCTATGTTTTTTGTTGTAAATTATTATTTAAAAATTCAAAAGTCATTATAAATATGTATTATACTTTTTTGTTTATTATTTTAACATAATTAATAATTTTTTATTTAATTTTACCAGATTGTTAATTCGATAAAAGTATACGCGGCTTGGAAAAGATGTTTTTAAGGTTTTATGTAAGCGCCCTCAAGAATTTTAGTTCTGGGCCAAGATGTGGTTCTGTAGGAAACGTTGAGTACAAAGATTAGAAATACTTACAAGGGGAAGCCCAATGTAGGATATCGGCAATAAAAATCCCGATTTTTTGGTGATTCTAAGAGCCAAAATAATTATGACGGTCTTTGGATTTTTGCCAATGTAGCTTGGTTATTGGGTTATGAATTTTTGAAAATAGGGTAATTCCATCTCAAATCAACTGAAGAATTTACTCGTCCCCCACCAAATTTGACGAAACTTGGTACACACCATCTTAGTAAGAATTAAAATCCTTAAACTTGTGTTTTTTATTTCTTACTAAGATATCGTGCACCAAGTTCTTGATCTTGGGATCAATTTTTATATAATTATATAATTAATTAAGATATAATTTTTAGAATTTAATTTTTTTTGAGAATTTCCGCAAGCTTAAAAAAATTTAAAGATTTAAATTCGGTTTTACGCCTTTGATGTTGAACTTACGAAGGAAAGTTATATAACAGCAATTTTAGATATTCGCGGTACGTTTTCGTTGCATCTTAAAAATTAAAGATCGGTCGGTAAATAAGGGCGCTACAGATGTCCAAAGTTTTTCCACAAGTTTTGCTTAAAGTCGTCCCTCGCGAGAAAACCATCGATAATTTTGAAAAACATATCAGAGTTTCGGATACTGTTTTTATTGGTCTTTAATTTTGTATATGACGATAGTTGACGAAGAACGACAATTAACGCCATCATTTGAAAAATAACATCGTCGTCAATATTACAAATCGATATCGAATAGTTTTCGGGAAAAATTGTAAATATGCGAAAATGTGGACTTTCGTCGCAAACGAAGTTTTTCTCGCGAAAATTTCATTGAACATTTTCGATTTATGTTTTTCCCCTCAACATACGTATTTAGTGAAAAAGAAGTTGTTTTTCAAAAATTTGTAAATTGTTGAAAACGTTCCCCAATTTTTCCCCGCAATATTGTTTCCCCGCAATAAAAAAACGAAATATCCTAGGAAATTTTATTTTTTTAACCTTTAAAAAAAGTACTAATAAGTATGCAATACAAATTTTTCTAACAATTTCAAGAGCAATTAAATTATTTAGTTTATTTCTATTTTGGAAGAACCAATTATGACCTATACGTTATCAATTTGAAGCTGCATTGGGTGATTTGATATGCAGCTTCACAAATATCGGTAGTATTAGAAGTTTTGCAATGGTCATTGAGCTACATTAAAATATACATTATTAGTTATAGTATAATATTGACATCAAATTAAATTCTTACTTATGTTAATTCGATAACCCATTTGAAACCGCATTGTGTTAGTAGGTATGCAGCTTCACAAGGATCGGGGCTCTTTGGTGCTTTGCAAAATTCATTCAGTTTTTCAATAATTTGTGGATTATGAGAAACAATTTGATGCACGACTCCATTTGTATTTACTAAGGTATCAATTAATAGTGTACTTTTTTCATCTATAATTCCGGTTTTGAAGTACGCACATTGAAGGTAGCATTTTAAGGGTTGATCATTTTCTCCCGAATATTCGTGGTCCCAAAATTTGGTGATTGATTCTTCTGAAGCGCCGGAACTTTGCACACAGTTGGTTGTATGCTCGAAAGAAGCTTTCAAAAATTTTCCGATGGCTACTCTTAAGGCCTAAAATTTTAAATTAAATATTAATTTTATGCAATAAATTTGAATTTGAATTTGAAAAAAAAATTCAATCAATTCAATCGTGTGGAAATTTGTGAAAACTTGCAAAATCTTACAATGTAAAATGTACATTACCTCATGTTTTAGTTTGCAATTAGCAGAAGCAAAAATTGTCAACAAAAGAACTAAGACACTGTACCTCATTTTAAAAATTTGAAAACAACAATGTTCTAGAATTGTGCGTCTGGCTATTTATAATATAATATCTACCTATGATTTGCTATGTTTTTTTGTTATTCATTTAATTCTAAATTCAAAAGTCGATTATAAATATGTATTATACTTTTTTGTTTATCCTTTTAATGTAAATAATAATTTTTTATTTAATTTTGCAAGATTTTTAATTGGATAAAAGTATACGCGCCTTGGAAAAGATGTTTTTAAGGTTTTATATAACCGGTCACGAGAATTTTAGTTCTAGACCAAGTTGTGGTTCTGTAGGAAAAGTTACGTACAGAGATTTATTCAGAAATACTTAGTATGTGCCCTAATAAATATTTTTCATTTTGGTGGATATTCCGCTATGACGTTATTAAATTAATATAGCGGACGCTCCATCATAAAACTGTGCATATATTTGTTAATATAGGGTGATTTAATAAAAGGTATCAAAATTAACACATTATATAATATTTTATTGATTAAAAAAAAATTGCTTTAGTGTACATACCGCGTACACGATTTTCTTCTTCTTCTTCTTCTTCTAATTAGGCTTTCACCTATTCTATCTTCGGTCACCTCTTCATTGTTCAGTAATGTTGTCGCTCCACCTCTTTCTTGGTCTCCCCACACTTCTGCGGCCCACCGGAGACTTGTCTCTAGCTATTCTCACCACCCTGTCCTCTGCCATTCTATTTATATGGTGATTCCACTCTCTCTTCCTGCCAATTATCCCATTCGTTGATGTTCTCAACGTTACATGACTGTCTTAGGGATTCACTTAATTCTCTATCCCAAAGGGTTTTTCCAGCAATCCTGCGAATAGTTTTAATTTCTGATGTTTCCAGGATACGTTTCGTTTTGGTTGTATCAGGTCTCGTTTCCGCTGCGTAGGTCATTATAGGTCTTACTGTTGCCTTATATATTCTAGCTTTTGCTTCTTTTGCTAGGTACTTATTTTTCCAGATAGTATCATTAAGGCATCCTGATATTCTGTTGGCTTTGTCTACCTGTTGTTGAACCTCTGCTTCCGTATCCCTGTAGCTGTACACTGGTATACCTAAATATCTAAAATTTGATACTTGTTGGATCACAACTCCATTCGCCTCAAGCTTACATCTAATTGGTTATGTGGATATCACCATACATTTGGTTTTTTCAGTCGCTATTGACATGCTAAACATTTTGGTTATTAGGTTGAGCTGATGGAGAAGTCTCTGCAGATCCTCCTCACTCTCTGCAACGAGAACGGCAGCATCCGCATAGCAGAGTATAGATATATCTTTGTCGCCCATCTTGTACCCTTTGCCACAACGCACCTTTTTTATAATCTCGTCCATCACCACATTAAAGAGTAGAGGACTCAATGAGTCTCCTTGTCGTATACCTCTCTCTACTGCAATCTTGTCTGAGATTTTTCCATTGACTTTTACTTGTATTGTATTTTCTGTGTATAGATCTTCGATGGTTTTTATTAAATCCATGGGTACATTCTTATTGTATAATATAATCTTATTGTATAATCCTTTGCTGCTTCTTCTATATTGTTCTTGATTTTGTTCCAGCATATTTGTACGTCATCATCATTTTGTACTGGGTTCGCTTTGATTTTTTCACTCAATCTCTTCTGGTACAGTTGGGTGATTGATTGTTCCCACATCGATTCGATGTTTATTTTTTCTTCTTTCTGGGTAGGTGTGGGTTTGGTCTGTGGCTGCATCTTTAGTCTGATTTTTCCCAATAGCAGGCTATGGTCGCTACCGATATTGGCGGAATTCAGTGTTCTTATGTCGAGCATTTGCAGTGGGTGTATTCTACGGTTTGTGACGATGTAATCTATTGTAGATTGCTGGTTTCTAGTGTTCTTGAGTGCATACTTATGTTGTGGCTTGTGGTTAAAATATGTGTTGTTAATTCTTAGTTTGTTGTGGCAGCAGAAGTCAATCATCAGTTCTCCATTGTCATTGATAATCTCCTCGTTAAAGCGCTGTTTAACCCCTGGTATTATTTTTTTTCCTACACGAGCATTAAAATCGCCCATCACTATTATGGCGTCGTCTCTAGGAATCTTCTCAATAACTTCTTGTAACGCTTCATAGAACTGCTCTCTCTCGTGCTTGGGTTTGCAATCTTCTGGGCCATATATAGCCATTACGTGTATCTGTCTTTGTCGCTCTCCCTCAAGACTTACTAAAATAATTCTCTCAGATATATACTGGCAATCCCTAATCAAGTGTTTGTGTTTATTATGAATCATGAGTGCTACTCCTCTGCTTTTGCTCGCTGTTCTTTTGGAACACCACTATATAGTAAACAAGTGGTTTTCATATTGTAGTTCACCTTTTCCCTTTTTCTTTGTTTCCTGTAATGAGCAGATATCTATGCTATTGTCTTCCATCTCTTTAATGATTTCCTCGTGTCTATTATTAAGTAATCTCACATTCCCTTTTGCGATCCTGAGGAGGCCACTCCTCTTCCATCTCGTTAGCCGTTTTCTCGCGTGGGTCGTCATCGATACATCCGTCCTATTCCGAGGCTTTATACCGGTACTTTGAGCAATCTATTGTTTTTATTACAGGTAGGTCGCTAACCTTGCCTGTAAACCCTCCTCCTTTATCCGGACGATTTTCTTAAAGTAATAACTTGAAGTATTTTCATAATGCAATCTCATATTTGAATAATATTTTGAAGTTAATTTAACCAATTGGTGTTCATGCTTATCCAATGAATTTTCATTAAAAACATGGTCTCTTATTTTTAAAAATATCGACTAGATTTCTTGGTGGCAATGCAAATTTTTATTATTAATTTGGTTGCCTTAGTTTGTCACCAACTTAAAAATAATAATTTTAATAATTAATTTAAAAAAGTACTTTTAAATTGTTGGAATATGAAACCCCAATAATATGTATTTCTTATATGGACGTTGGTTGGTTCATAGGAAAACAAATCCCCACCATCATACATCTGTGCTTCAAAACAACTTGCTTGTTGAATGGGCATGTCCTATCTAGTAAATACATGATCGAATGTTAGAGCCCTTGCCCATGAGGAACTTTTGTATTCGCCACCTGTGGTCGACACCAGGAGTTACACACTAGATATTTGTGGCTCGTGAGTAAATCGTGAGTGGCTCGTGAGATATTTACGTGTGCTGGCATTCTTTCTTCCTTCATTCTGTCCAGATGTTGCGACCATTTCATTTTATTTTCCTTCAGTTTATCTCCAATACTGAAGATTTCCAGCTCTTCTCTAATTGCAATGTTCCTGAATCTACCCTCTCGCGTACACCCCTTAACCGCTCTCAAAAATCTCATTTCCGCCGCCTGGATCTGGCTTTCTTGTCTTTTATTTGTTACCCAGCATTCACTTCCATACATTAGTACCGGCACCGCCATAGTCTTATAAAATTTTAACCGAGTGTCTTTTCTTGTCTTGTTCTTGAGGTATCTATTTATCGTTCCACAAATTTGTCCGAATCTTCCGATTTTGTTTGCAATATCTTTGTCATATCCATAGGATATGTTGCAGCCTAAATAGTTGAAGTGGCTAACTTGTTCGATCGTCTTATTATTGACTACAATTTTTGCTCTTGTTGGGTCGTTTCCCGTGAACGCCATGACTTTAGTTTTGTTTGTGGATATTTTCATATTATAGGACTTGCAGATCTCGTGAAGCATATAAATTGCTCTTTGTAAATCTATTTCGGTTTCGAAGATAATTGCCAGATCGTCTGCGTATAGAAGTGAGTTGACCCTCGCATCCCCACTAACCTGAATTCCAGAAGAAACTCCAAGTTTCCATTTGTTGATAATGTCGTCTATGTAAATGTTGAAAAGTGTCGGCGATAAGCTACAGCCCTGCCTGAGCCCTTTATTTATTGGAATTTCATCTGTCATTCTACCGTTTATATCTAAAACTATAGTCGTGTCAGTGTATAGCGATTTGATGGCTGTTATTATATGGTACGGGTAACCTTTTTTTATCATTATATTCCATAACTTTTCTCTACTAACATTATCGAAAGCCTTTTCGAAATCTATGATTATGGTAGGCGAGCAGCTGAAATGTTAACTTCTCATGCCAAGATTCACGGGTTCAAATCCTCTGAGGTGCTATCTTTAGAAGGAGTTTTCGCGAACCAAATGTCTGTCTGATAAACTTATATATGGCTAAACTTCCTAACTAAAAATACTAAAACCTAAACTAAAAAGAGACTTCCTGATCGGAGTGGACGGTATAAGGCTGGAGTTTTACTGTACCATCTACTAGTACCAAGTAAAATTTTAACTAATTCAATTGGTTAAAAGCGAATGCAAAGACTTGTCCACCCACAAATCAGCAACTTCCATTAGTTAAAATTTTATTTGGTAGTAGTAGATGACACAGTGAGACTCCGGCCTTAAAACCGTCTATTCCCGTGGTTCGGAATCCACGTTAAGCTGTAGGTTCTCTATGTTCGTCACACAGTTCCAACACGTAACAAGCGCAGATAGGGAAATCAGAAGATGTAGAATATTGAAAAAACCGATATAGTACATAAATATATATACATACATTTTTATTTATTTGAATTTAACGTTTAATCCAATAATTTTGTTTGTTATTAGGCCATAAACCACCGTGCCTTCAAAATTCATAAAATACACTATAATTATTATAAAAAATTATTTTGTTAAATATGAAGATCGAATAAATTTTTTTCTTATGAAGTTCGAAGTTCGTCTTAAGCCGTCAAATTTAGTTTCTTAATATAATAGCAGATATGCAGTCTTTTCTAATTTATCATTGTTAGCCGAGCGGTTAGGCCCGCTAAATACAGCCAATCAAGTCGGGCCGACTTGGCTTGATATGAAGTCTAAAGAAAAGTCTAAAAGGTAAATTCGCGCCTTCACACGTTCAGACTTAGTCGCCGAGTTATAAAAAACAGTGTCATACAGAAATTCGTTTTGTCCAACTTCCTTTCAAGCCCAAATTCCGCTGCACACGTCAACCAAGTCGGCCGACTTGCTAAATCGACAGACTTGCTTGGGGTGTATGTGGCGTAGAGCATTAACGTGTTAACTTCTCGTACCACGATAAAAATGAATGTAGATTCGCAGTAATTCGGGGCGCCGCTGGCTACAGATTATTGGAAAGTTACATCAGGAATATAACATAAATACCTAATATGTACATACATATTAAAGGATGCAGTAAACCATGACAAAGTAAACAACTAAATAAGACAATATGATTCATTACTCGTATACGCATTAACCGCAAATATATTTGCTGTGTATTTTTCTTTTTTGTAACTACGCTGGAGTCGATACTTTTATGATGAAAATTATTCTTTTTGAAATTATTATTTGTAAATTTGAATTAGTAGGGCGAAGTTTAGTTATTATAAAAATGGCGTTGGCACTATTAGTTTTACGTATAAAATCCAACAGATTTTGTATTTTTAATAGATTGGTTGTTTAGTCTTGATTGAGGTGACTGGTTGATGAAATTTATGAAAATGATTAAGTTGAGATAAAATATTTAAGTATTAAAAAGTGGTTTAATTGAAGTTGAATTTATGAAGAAATTTAAATTAAAATAAATTGAACAAAACAACACTTCAATATGCAATAATTAGTTCTGCATTAAAAACAAACAATTTACTTATGGTTTCTGTTATACAACAAATTGTAAATATTAATGGAAATAAAAGTATACATTTAAATAACACTGATTGTTGTTAAGCGACCCATAGCATGTTTATGTCTATATTTCATTTGTTTAACTTATATCACGATTTATGTATTCCAATCCAAATTGATTTGTAATTACCTGCACTTGTCATTAGGTATTCTGATTCATATACTTCTTAGTGTTCAGAGGAGGATCTAGAGAAGGCTAAGTTTCAGATCGACAATATAATCGGCTACAGGCTAATCGTTGTATTACACTATGCAATTTCTTGTACAAGAAACGGTATAATTTTGACGCATAAGATACTGAGCAGTGTGCACATACTATACACTAAAATCTTCTCTGAGAAGAAATTGTACTGTTTCTTGTCATCCCATCCTTACTGCCCGTTAACACACCCCAACCCCAAATCTACTTGAAATTTAAGATTTGGCTCTAATTCCACCTCACGGGTTCACTAATCTATCTAAATTTAGATAGATTAGCAGGTAACTATTTAAATAGTTACCTGCTCATTTCAATTCCAACATTAGATGAAGGAGATTTAAGCAAGCTTTAATTATCGCAAATGCTCCGCTTCGAGAATCGTGCTGGCTTAATCAGATATGGGCTCGGACATAATTTTCTTCAAAATGGATCTTCCTCATTGTGGATATCCCTCATTTTTAGAATTCCATTAATATTCCAACAAGGTCTCCAATCTTCTTTTTTCAAAATTTAGGTGGTTATACAGTGAAAGCTTCTTATTCACGGTTTCGTTATTCGCGTTTTCAGTATTCGCGGATTTAAAAAATGCAACCACTTCTTGTATTCGCGGTATAATCTACATGATACAATATATTTGGATTTATAAGATGTTAATAGGTTTCTAAAATTTTTTTTTTAAATATTTAACTACTCTGGGCGCACTTGCCCCACCAATACGGGGCAAGAGCGGATAAGGCATTTTTATGTTGATACAATACTCCTATTAAGAGACCGGGTAAGATCAATACAACTTAAAGTATATTCTTTATAGTTCACTAAAAAAAATATTACTTAAATCAAAGTTTGCAAGAAAAAGGTTATTTTATAGGGGAAATGCAAAGAAAATTATAACTTAATAATAATTTTATTTCGTCAAAACTAAGTATAAAAGTAAAAAGTGTCAAGTAAGTAACTACAATAACTACATAGATTAATTCTAAAGTATCGCTTTACGTTTACAATAATTCAGATACATGTACAGCACTAGAAAATACATATGTTTGGTAATTGTCATGCGGTATCAGTTTAGGTTCCTGCAGTTTTTGAATGATATCTGACAGAAAAATACTGCATTTGTCGTTCTCATCTAGCCTATACTCGGAGTTGTTTCGCAATTTACGTAAACATGTCACCGCAACCTCATCGTCAAAAACTTCTGTTACGAGACATACATATTGGTAAGTCTTCTTGTTTCCACAAAAATTCGCCAAAATGAAGTTACCGGGTTGAATGTTTAATATTATATTTTCTTCACTAGCTGCCATTTCTTCATTTCCTCTGTTATGCAAATTGTAGTCTTGATAATTCGTTTCTTCATCAAATTCAGGCTCTGATACCTCATCGAACTTTGGTCTGCACTTTCCCCATAGAAATAAGCTGCACTAGCCCCAGTAGAAAAAATTGAAGGGGCAAGTGCAGCCCATCAACAAAAATATAGTTGAAAATAAATATGAACAAAAATAACGTTATTAAGATGATTATATCGTAAAAACATATATACTTACCAAATATCGCAAGGAAAACTCAAAAAATAGCTGAGATATACACAGATAACAAAACACGCATCACCTCGTTACTTAACCACAAATACGACTAACGATTTAATACGCTTAATTTTCAAACCTAACGGTCCCATGCTATCTTCAGTGGGTTAGTTAGGGAATATATGTTAATTAAATGTAACATTCACAGCTGGCAGATCAATTTATTCAACTATGTGAAAATTATTAGCAAATACTGCACTTGCCCCGTAAATGCTCTTGCCCCATCTAACCTTATATCGACGACATGCGTTCAAAACCTCCTAACTCAAATAATGGCATTTTAAAGGAACGTCCAAAATCCGTCTAGGATAAAAAGTTGTGGATATTCTTTTTTCATTTTAACAAAAGTTACAATGTACTTAATTGTCAATAAGTAACGAATACTTTTTAGATTCTGTAGTTGGGCAATTCGAAATAGAAAAATATAGAGATAGAATTTTTGTGAAAAAATAAATTTTGCAATTTTTAACAGTTAAGACGTTTTTCCAGCATGTGTATTAAGTATAAACCCATCTAATGGTGCTGATATCTCATTTTCAGTAAAATTCGAATTAAGAGGTTTTGAACGCATGTCGTCGATATAGCGAAATATTTTAAGCAAGATTTATGTACCAAGTTCTTTAAATTTTTTACCATTTCGACTGCTTTCAAAAACTTAGGTTTTCTTATTGTAATCGAGTTATTCACATTAGAATTTTTAGTTGAAAAATAAATAATAATGAAGATTATAATAGCGAAGGTTAATTATTTTGTTTTTATAAAGTTTTTTAAAATTATTTTAACATAATAACCATGAAATTTGTATCTGGCCAAAATCTGCCTAAATAACTTTTTTAACAAAGCCATTTTAGTATAACGAAATAAACAAATCGCGTCAGAAATGTTTATAAATATTTGATATTCTAAAAAATCGAAATAATACTTTGTACTTTAAGCAAAGCTTTAGGTAAGCCTACGTAAAGTTTTAAAAGTTTGTAACGGAATATTGCGGAATTCAAAAAACACTTTATGGTTTACAATTTATATTACAAGTACAAAGAAGAGTTTCCAATATTTACCACCTAGTTAATAAATGATTTTTATATTTTCTTTTTATTTAATCGTTGTTCTATTCTATTTTACAAGTAATTATCAATCTAAAAGCTCACACACACACAAGTTTATACGTACATACATAGTATACCTTACATAGATTGGCATCCCAACTACAATATTTTATTCATTTGCCTTAAATAGACCCTTTTTATTTTATTGTTAAAAAACTGTATTCCAAACTAGGGATTATATTTTGTTTTTGTTCAAATTTGGTCTCCTAAGTCGTATTATTCCATTAACGATTACCGTGACCTTCTCTCCTTTGTCTGTGATGACGTTCGTAATGTTTTTCACGTATACATAGCAGATCTACTGTCTAACGTGTGCTCCAAACCACGAGAAGCGTATTCCACAAAAGGTTCCCATGGTAGATTTCCTCGCCGGTTTGCCGTTGCTCTTCTCGAAGAGATGTAGACAATCAGAATCAATTCCTGGGGCTAGCACGTTATTATGAACCCTGAAATTGAAAATTTCCTATAGATTCGGAAAGCTGAACGTTTATATGGTAGATTTAAAAAGTAAAAATTACGGAAAATTTTAGTTTACCCTTAAAAATGAGCATTTAAAGAGTGTAATGAAACAGGTGCTCCCATTAGCCAGCTGTACAAATAGGCCATGCCCACCATTGGTGTAATATAAAAGTCACACTTTTAGCAAATTCCATCAGTAGCTACCGAAACGTGACTGCAATACGTTCCCTTGATGATATTGCGATGCATTGTTTCAAATGTCATGTTGATAAAAAATCGGTTCTTTTTAGAAACCAAATAATTTCAGAAATGGGGTTATGTTATTTTTGTGTGCATCTCACATTTTGCGTTCAACTTAAAAAAATATCCTAGAACGCGACAGATCCGATATTCGATAGATCTTTAAAAAACGGGATCTAGATTTTACGGGTACATTTTGCTAGAGCAATTTTTTTTTCCTATCACTAACCTACTGACCGATGAGGTGAAATATTTCTAAGAGTAGACTATAGGAAAGCACAGATACTGTCAATAGAATACGTTACATCATCCGCTGCAAATCGACTGCGAGCTTCTGATTGGTTGAGCTCTTTAAAATTAATAATTTTCTATCAATTTCAAAGGTTGTTTTTGAAGGGTAAACGTGAATATTCCGCATTTTATTCAAATCTACTATATAAAACTTCAGATTTCCGATAATCTATACTATACGGAATTTGTCAAATCAGAGTTCCTACTTGACGACGCGATGGTTTCAACCAGTTTCAACCGAGCATCTCCGTACTAGCAGAAAATATTAACCCACCAATCGCTTATACTGTAAAACTGCTTAATGTGGTTTAGGCTTCAAAAATTGGGGTTGAATTTTTTTATTTACAAATCTACAAAGTAGATGTTATTTGAGCTGTTTATGTAGAATTCATTACTCTTAAATAATATCTTTTTTGTACCAAGTATTATGGAATAATTTTATAATTTAAATAATTCATCAAGTATTACTATACTTCTATTTATCTAGATAAGTTTCATGACGCATGTACGCTTTTCATGCGGATCGTCGGACCCAGGAAACCTGTATTAAAAAAACACTGCATAATATTTTATGTAATTCAGTAAACCATTGCTAAATTTTTAGCATTATTTATTCGAATCTCTTTTGTTTCTTTTATAGTAGAGTTTGAAGTTATTACGTGAATAATGGAAATTAAGTAAAAAAAACCATAATGAGCAGGTGGTAATTATGTATTTGAGAAAAGTAAGCGTATTACGTATACCGTTTCCGAGGTCGAAAACTCAAGAGTTTTTGTTAGGACCTCAAAACCTTAAAACATATCCAAAAATCAGAACTACCCGATCATTATTAGGAAACTCTTCATTGTGTTTTAGAAGCTGTTGTTGAAATATCTTGGTCTTCATGCTTTTTAAAGAATAATAATCGCTTCTTTATTTCTTTCGGATTCGATAGTGGCACTTTTCTTGAACGCTTGCATGTCAAATTAGCTTTTAGAGACGTCTACTAACTGTTGAACTGTTAATAGAAAGATTTAGGTCTTGCTTTATTTGTGTAGAGGTCTTTAATGGTGCTTTCCTTGAATGCATCATAATGTTTCTATCATCTCTACCTGTAGTTTTCCTGTTAAGTCTCCTTCTTTCAGCCTTTTTTATCATTTTTTCGCATTGAACATCATCTTTGCGGAATATCATAACGCCTACTGTATAAATCTATAAGATTTGCTTTTGTAAAACACGTTCCTAGCGAAGTCTAGTTTCTCCTGAGTACGGTGCTGTCTTCGTCTTCGTTTTTTTAACGATTGCGAAATATTTTGAAGATAGTGCTTCCAGAGAAAATTAAACCTTTTATAGTATCTCATAAATTATAGGAACTATTAATTTTAAATTATACGCGTAATTTTATTTTGTTTAATTTTACTAATAACAACATGGGATTTATAGGAGATGGCTAATCCACGTCTATGTCAATTGTGGGACTTTCTTTGGAAAATTTACCATTGTAAAAACTTAAGGGCTGTTTACCGATAATAAAATAAAAGGTGGAAGCAAAAACATCTTATTTCGCCCTGTAATGACTGAACTACAAAATTAAATCGTAATTTTAATAAAAATACTCGTTATTGTTAAAGGTAACATACTAATATGAATTGTTTTGGAACATGTCCAAAATGTCCATACGATAACGATAATTATTTCGTCACACCAATACAATAACTATAGTCTATCCGTTTTAAGAATGCAGAACTAAATTGTACTAAAACTGTGATCTTCGAGCGCGATTGGATAAAATTTCTACACGTTTACACTGCCGAAATTTTATTTGCGATTGATGACTCACGAATATTTTTTTCTAAAAGTTTCTAGCAAATTTTAAAAATGTGTACAAGATAAATTGCTATTTGATAAAAAAATACTTTGAACTCGATTTTTTCAAGTATCAAATAAGTGACATTTGTTTTTTGTCGCTCATACACTTTAATTATTTGACGTTTCCCTGTGTAAATCTGACTTGCCGTTCAAGGCGACCTTTACTGCAATCCAAAACTATATAGACTACTAGCTGGCACGGGCGGCATCCGCCGCCCTTAGCCATCTAGACCCAGAATAGATCCGAGTAGGCCATAGTTGTTCGGCCTTCGGCCTCACAGGGGGAGGACCATAATAGATCCGCGAAGGCCATAGTTGTTCGGCCTTCGGCCTCACAGAGAGAGGACCATGATAGATCCGCGAAGGCCATAGTTGTTCGGCCTTCGGCCTCACAGACCGGACCATAATAGATCCGTGAAGGTCAAAGTTGTTCGGCCTTCGGCCTCACAGACCGGACCATAATAGATCCGTGAAGGCCATAGTTGTTCGGCCTTCGGCCTTACAGACCGGACCATAATAGATCCGTGAAGGCCTTAGTTGTTCGGCCTTCGGCCTCACAGACCGGACCATAACAGATCCGTGAAGGCCATAGTTGTTCGGCCTTCGGCCTCACAGACCGGACCATAATAGATCCGTGAAGGCCATAGTTGTTCGGCCTTCGGCCTCACAGACCGGATCATAATAGATCCGTGAAGGTCAAAATTGTTCGGCCTTCGGCCTCACAGACCGGACCATAATAGATCCGTGAAGGCCATAGTTGTTCGGCCTTCGGCCTCACAGAACGGACCATAATAGATCCGTGAAGGCCATAGTTGTTCGGCCTTCGGCCTCACAGACCGGATCATAATAGATCCGTGAAGGCCATAGTTGTTCGGCCTTCGGCCTCACAGACCGGACCATAATAGATCCGTGAAGGTCAAAGTTGTTCGGCCTTCGGCCTCACAGACCGGACCATAATAGATCCGTGAAGGCCATAGTAGTTCGGCCTTCGGCCTCACAGACCGGACCATAATAGATCGGTGAAGGCCATAGTTGTTCGGCCTTCGGCCTCACAGACCGGATCATAATAGATCCGTGAAGGTCAAAGTTGTTCGGCCTTCGGCCTCACAGACCGGACCATAATAGATCCGTGATGGCCATAGTTGTTCGGCCTTCGGCCTCACAGACCGAACCATAATAGATCGGTGAAGGCCATAGTTGCTCGGCCTTCGGCCTCACAGACCGAACCATAATAGATCCGTGAAGGCCATAGTTGTTCGGCCTTCGGCCTCACAGACCGGACCATAATAGATCCGTGAAGGCCATAGTTGTTCGGCATTCGGCCTCACAGACCGGATCATAATAGATCCGTGAAGGTCAAAGTTGTTCGGCCTTCGGCCTCACAGACCGGACCATAATAGATCCGTGATGGCCATAGTTGTTCGGCCTTCGGCCTCACAGACCGAACCATAATAGATCCGTGAAGGCCATAGTTGTTCGGCCTTCATCTGTCATCTGTCATCTTTAATCTGTCATCTGTCATCCGTCATCCGTCATCTGTCATCCGTCATCTGTCATCCGTCATCTGTCATCCGTCATCCGCCATCTGTCATCTGTCATCCGTCATCTGTCATCTGTCATA
Source organism: Podabrus alpinus (assembly GCA_932274525.1). NCBI lineage: Eukaryota > Metazoa > Arthropoda > Insecta > Coleoptera > Cantharidae > Podabrus > Podabrus alpinus. The sequence continues at coordinate 1,628,707 of OW026451.1, read as the reverse complement.
CATACATACATACATACATACATCCATACATACATACATACATCCATACATACATACATACATACATAATCTTCACGTAAAGTTACATCTTCATGTAAAGTTAAATCTTCCGCAAAGAGGTAGATCTTCCACGAAGAAGTGGATCTGCGTCTTCTTGCACAATTCCGGCGAGTTCTGCGACCTATATAAAGTGCTCCGGTCTTATTCGCGGCATTCAGATTAATTTGTTAGTGGTTTGCATTTTTCGAATTAAAGCCGCCATCCCCGCCATCTGTTGACAGTATTTTCAGATTAATTTGTTAGTGGATTTTTGTTAGTAGTTTTTTATATATTTGACAAATTAAATTTTTTGTCAAACTTGTGATTTGATTTTAGAAAAAAGCGAATAACTTTTTTCTCCGCCACTGACTGTACGTCAAATTTGCAGACTATCAAAATCAAGTTACAAAGTTATTTTATTGGAGTGATGATTTAACAAATGTGCCACATCTTATATCAATGGTAGATAATTGGGATACCCCTAGATTAAAAGAGAGGAAAAGTTTATAAACTAGAACATTTCCATCATAAATTAAAAAACTATAGGTGTTAAATGATATTATTTGTCAGTGCACATCTGTATTAAAATTCTTTCTGTAGAAGAGTGTTTTTTATTACAAATATTGTAGAACATATCCGTTGAATAGTTAATATGCTTCACACAAAATAGTAGTCAAAGAAATTTGATCGTTAAGTTTATGTGTTGAACCATGAAATGAGAATAAGTTATATTTCTAAGTAATTAAACTAATGTCTAAACTAGTTCAATTCTAACTAATTTTTTGTTTCAGTATGTACGGATAAAGGAAAGGAACTGGGAGAAAGAACCATCGGTGGATAAGATAACAAAACGTTTGTATGTACATTAGTTTTTGGTGATTACAATTATTATTTATTAGTTACTTTTACTAATTGCATGCATTTTAAATTTCAATAATTTGAATAGATGCGTAATAGACATCTAACGGCCAAACTTCTAATGACATTGTTGTAGGCATCTGCGTGGTATGTTTTGCCATCTAACGGCAAGTCTATAAAGTAGAGGTAGATTCCTACGTACGTTCGAGGTAATAACATTGAGTAATAATAAATTGGTAGTGTTTGTTTTCATTTGTAATTAGTTCGATATTATTTTCATTGTATGAAATAAAATGGTAAGCAACCTATTTTTGCATTGTATGCAGACAAGTTTTCTATTTTGAAAACAATTACAATAAGCTTGGAATATTTGACTGATGACTTTCACTTTTAAATTTTCAAGAGTAGAAAATCAGTTGACTCATATTTATATAAATATCTGTTTTTATTATAAATCTTGACAAACTCTTACAATTTTTATTTATTTCAGCTCCCATAATAATTCTGATGGTTGCAGAAAATCGGATAGTGAAAAAGACGTAAAACATTTTGGCGAAACGAAAATATATTATGGAATTTTGAAGATTTAGCTGCTGCATTTGAAAATTAAGGTAAGTTTTAAAGATTTTAAATAAATCGGGGGAAAGTTGAATTTAAATGTTTGTTAAATGAGTTCCCTGTCGTGAATTGAAAACACCAAGTGGTTTTCCACAAAATTGATTTAATATGACCATTCTCCGTTGTATCACACGGTTTTGCCAATTATGTGACCTTTTGCATGTTCGAATATGTCATTGTTATTTTAGCTGAACATCGCGCACGTAATCTGATAGCAATACCTTTTTCTGTTTATCTCAAAACGATAACGTTTTCGTCTAAAATAAAATTTGGTAACATGCGAGTAACATGGTTCTGGAAAGTCAAGTACTTCTTTTCATAATCTGACGTGACGAGAGGTCTAACCATGTCCATCATAGTTCTTTCAAGGGGTTCTAGTAGTGAAGGAAATTCTTGCAAAGGGGCAGGTTTAACGTGAGGGGAGGTCTAGCGTTCCTTTCAAGTTCAATGTTGGTGTATACACCAAGTTTCAAATTGTTTGAACAAAGTTTAATTTTCATCTCCCTTTAGAGACCACCCTGTAGCATTTAGAATTTTTCTAATATTTTTCGTGTATTCGCGGGTTTAATGGTAGTGTATACACCGAGTTTAAAATTTTTTAAACAAAGTTTAATTTTCATCACCCTTTAGAGATCACCCTGTAGCATTTAGAATTTTTCTAATATTTTTCGTGTATTCACGGGTTTAATGGTAGTGTATACACCGAGTTTAAAATTTTTTGAACAAAGTTTAATTTTCATCACCCTTTAGAGATCACCCTGTAGCATTTAGAATTTTTCTAATATTTTTCGTGTATTCACGGGTTTAATGGTAGTGTATACACCGAGTTTAAAATTTTTTGAACAAAGTTTAATTTTCATCACCCTTTAGAGACCACCCTGTAGCATTTAGAATTTTTATAATATTTTTCGTGTATTCACGGGTTTAATGGTAGTGTATACACCGAGTTTAAAATTTTTTAAACAAAGTTTAATTTTCATCACCCTTTAGAGATCACCCTGTAGCATTTAGAATTTTTCTAATATTTTTCGTGTATTCACGGGTTTAATGGTAGTGTATACACCGAGTTTAAAATGTTTTGAACAAAGTTTAATTTTCATCACCCTTTAGAGACCACCCTGTATCATTTAGAATTTTTCTAATATTTTTCGTGTATTCGCGGGTTTAATGGTAGTGTATACACCGAGTTTAAAATTTTTTAAACAAAGTTTAATTTTCATCACCCTTTAGAGACCACCCTGTAGCATTTAGAATTTTTCTAATATTTTTCGTGTATTCGCGGGTTTAATGGTAGTGTATACACCGAGTTTAAAATTTTTTAAACAAAGTTTAATTTTCATCACCCTTTAGAGATCACCCTGTAGCATTTAGAATTTTTCTAATATTTTTCGTGTATTCACGGGTTTAATGGTAGTGTATACACCGAGTTTAAAATTTTTTGAACAAAGTTTAATTTTCATCACCCTTTAGAGACCACCCTGTAGCATTTAGAATTTTTCTAATATTTTTCGTGTATTCGCGGGTTTAATGGTTGTGCATACACCGAGTTTAAAATTTTTTAAACAAAGTTTAATTTTCATCACCCTTTAGAGATCACCCTGTAGCATTTAGAATTTTTCTAATATTTTTCGTGTATTCACGGGTTTAATGGTAGTGTATACACCGAGTTTAAAATTTTTTGAACAAAGTTTAATTTTCATCACCCTTTAGAGATCACCCTGTAGCATTTAGAATTTTTCTAATATTTTTCATGTATTCACGGCTTTAATGGTAGTGTATACACCGAGTTTAAAATTTTTTGAACAAAGTTTAATTTTCATCACCCTTTAGAGACCACCCTGTAGCATTTAGAATTTTTATAATATTTTTCGTGTATTCACGGGTTTAATGGTAGTGTATACACCGAGTTTAAAATTTTTTAAACAAAGTTTAATTTTCATCACCCTTTAGAGATCACCCTGTAGCATTTAGAATTTTTATAATATTTTTCGTGTATTCACGGGTTTAATGGTAGTGTATACACCGAGTTTAAAATTTTTTAAACAAAGTTTAATTTTCATCACCCTTTAGAGATCACCCTTTAGCATTTAGAATTTTTCTAATATTTTTCGTGTATTCACGGGTTTAATGGTAGTGTATACACCGAGTTTAAAATGTTTTGAACAAAGTTTAATTTTCATCACCCTTTAGAGACCACCCTGTATCATTTAGAAGTTTTCTAATATTTTTCGTGTATTCGCGGGTTTAATGGTAGTGTATACACCGAGTTTAAAATTTTTTGAACAAAGTTTAATTTTCATCACCCTTTAGAGATCACCCTGTAGCATTTAGAATTTTTCTAATATTTTTCGTGTATTCACGGGTTTAATGGTAGTGTATACACCGAGTTTAAAATGTTTTGAACAAAGTTTAATTTTCATCACCCTTTAGAGACCACCCTGTATCATTTAGAAGTTTTCTAATATTTTTCGTGTATTCGCGGGTTTAATGGTAGTGTATACACCGAGTTTAAAATTTTTTGAACAAAGTTTAATTTTCATCACCCTTTAGAGATCACCCTGTAGCATTTAGAATTTTTCTAATATTTTTCGTGTATTCACGGGTTTAATGGTAGTGTATACACCGAGTTTAAAATGTTTTGAACAAAGTTTAATTTTCATCACCCTTTAGAGACCACCCTGTATCATTTAGAATTTTTCTAATATTTTTCGTGTATTCGCGGGTTTAATGGTAGTGTATACACCGAGTTTAAAATGTTTTGAAAAAGTTTAATTTTCATCATCCTTTAGAGACCACCCTGTATCATTTAGAAGTTTTCTAATATTTTTCGTGTATTCGCGGGTTTAATGGTAGCGTATACACCAAGTTTCAAATTTTTTGAACAAAGTTTAATTTTCATCACCCTTTAGAGACCACCCTGTATCATTTAGAAGTTTTCTAATATTTTTCGTGTATTCGCGGGTTTAATGGTAGCGTATACACCAAGTTTCAAATTTTTTGAACAAAGTTTAATTTTCATCACCCTTTAGAGACCACCCTGTAGCATTTAGAAGTTTTTTAATATTTTTCGTGTATTCGCGAGTTTAATGGTAGTGTATATGTTACAGTTAAAACCCGAAATCAACTAAAACCCTATCTATGTAAATGACATTTGTAATGACATTTGGAATTGCAAAGAATTCCACTTTTGAAACATAGGCATCGCTTTAAAGTGGAATTTTTTTGCAAGAACAGTACAAGAACTGTACAAGAATTCTGTACAGGCAGTATCCATTCCTTTTGATTACGAAAGTGAATACTGTCACTTTTAAATAACCAACGTATAAATTGAAGTTTATTTTAGTTAAAGTTTTATTAATCACGTTAATTCAAAATCAAATATAAATAAATATTGCAAATCCAACATCATTATTTCCCTAGACGACTTATGCTCAAATTCATAGTCGTTACTTAAGTATAAGTACTTACTCAAGGGTCAAATTTATATTGCCCAGAAGCATTTTCGGGCAAAAACATTTGAAAATTATGAAAGTAAATTTGTAAGTGCAAGTCTGGATTCACAATGAACGTAAGACATAAGAAATACGTAAAAGCGGTATTACATTACACAATTTCTTGTTCAAGAAACGACACAATTTTGCGCACTGCCGCACAACGCTATGCACAGACGCTTTGAACTCGTCTCTGCGCAAAATTGTGTCGTTTCTTGAACAAGAAATTGTGTAATGTAATACCGCTTTAAGACGTCAAATTGACATAAAGCGTAATTTTAATACATAAAATTAAAATCGTTCCAATTTAATGCAATTGTGTTGAGATTATTGTCGTACGTAAAATTACATCAAGTTGAAATGGTCTCAACTTTTTGTGTTAAAATTAGGCTTAATATAAATTTTACGTCTTACGTATTTCTTATGTCTTACGTTCATTGTGAATCAGCACTAAGTAACACTTTGTCTATGAATACGGCCGTTAATAAGGTATAGACCACAGTTATAGCCGTGATGTGAACCACACTTACTGTCGCAGAAACTCCAGCCCTGGCTGGTCGTTAGATTTATCGCCGATACGGACCTGGTCACCCGCCGAAGACAGTACGCCCCTGCGTACGACTATTTGTAAATTTATTTTTATTTTGAATTTGAATTTCTGCCCTTACCAACTGCCACACAAAAGAAAGCCTTAACTGGCCTATATAAGCGCAGAACAGTGACTTTAAGACCAGTAACCATGTGAACGCGGTAAGGGCAGAAATTGTAAGTACCTTTTACTTATTTATTTAATTACTTATTTATTATTTATTTACTTATTATTATTTATATTTATTATTTATTTATAAATATTATTATTGTAAATTTATTATAGAAATTTTCAACATATCTTCAAGTAATAATTGCTAACTGAAATAAACGAATAATAAGTAGCGTACGACCGTATATTTGTTTTGGAGTTATTGAATTGTTACAAGTTGTTGTTCGGAATATTCCCGCCTGCCGTAGTTGAAAGTTTACTCAACACTTACGGTTTATGCAGACAGGCGAAAAATGTAAACTTACTGTAAGGGTAGTCGATACATTTTTTTAACACTAACCCCTAAACGTTTTGTACAAATGGCGGGTGTAGTAATTTAAAAATATTCAAAACCAGGCACGCCGCGTCAAACCGGATCTGCGCCGACCGTACTCGCGCCGAACTGAACCCGACCCGTCGTGGTTCAGTTTTGTACTCGAGAATATGTTGTGTGTTAACTAAGATTGCAATTTATTTTTTCCTTTACAGATGATGGTTCCTCCAGCATGGCAACGGATGTGAACCACACAGCTCATACCGTACGAGGTCGGAACTGGAAGTTTGGTTAGAAGATACAATTGAATACGCTGTTGCAGTCTTTTGACGTTGTAGTATTGTCTTGTACTTACCTTTACAATAAAAGTTATAATTGCTTATTTTCGTACTATTGATATGACATTCATATGCTTCCTTATATATAAGTTTACCCACCCAAGGTGGTCGAGTTATAAGCACACAAGGTAAGATGACAACTTGCTCGGAGCAGACACGTTATATACGCAACTTGCTCGGAGCTGACTTTTTTGGCAGTAAAATGAAACAACAGAATGGGGTTTACTCTATTTCACATTACCTTCTTTGATTCTGGTACAAAACAGCAATTTTAAAATATTGGCAGTAAGATTCAAAATAGAAAAAGTGTTTATTTTATTTCAAATTACTCTTTCACTTCATGTGATCCTAGTACCAAACTGAGAAATTTTTAAATTTTGGCAGCAAGATTGAACAAAGAAAAAGTGTTTATTTTATTTCAAATTACTCTTTCACTTCATGTGATCCTGGTACCAAACTGAGAAATTTTTAAATTTTGGCAGCAAGATTGAACAAAGAAAAAGTGTTTATTTTATTTCAAATTACTCTTTCACTTCATGTGATCCTGGTACCAAACTGAGAAATTTTTAAATTTTGGCAGCAAGATTGAACAAAGAAAAAGTGTTTATTTTATTTCAAATTACTCTTTCACTTCATGTGATCCTGGTACCAAACTGAGAAATTTTTAAATTTTGGCAGCAAGATTGAACAAAGAAAAAGTGTTTATTTTATTTCAAATTACTCTTTCACTTCATGTGATTCTGGTACCAAACTGAGAAATTTTGAAATTTTGGCAGCAAGATTGAACAAAGAAAAAGTGTTTATTTTATTTCAAATTACTCTTTCACTTCATGTGATCCTGGTACCAAACTGAGAAATTTTTAAATTTTGGCAGCAAGATTGAACAAAGAAAAAGTGTTTATTTTATTTCAAATTACTCTTTCACTTCATGTGATTCTGGTACCAAACTGAGAAATTTTTAAATTTTGGCAGCAAGTTTGAACAAAGAAAAAGTGTTTATTTTATTTCAAATTACTCTTTCACTTCATGTGATTCTGGTACCAAACTGAGAAATTTTTAAATTTTGGCAGCAAGATTGAACAAAGAAAAAGTGTTTATTTTATTTCAAATTACTCTTTCACTTCATGTGATCCTGGTACCAAACTGAGAAATTTTTAAATTTTGGCAGCAAGATTGAACAAAGAAAAAGTGTTTATTTTATTTCAAATTACTCTTTCACTTCATGTGATTCTGGTACCAAACTGAGAAATTTTTAAATTTTGGCAGCAAGTTTGAACAAAGAAAAAGTGTTTATTTTATTTCAAATTACTCTTTCACTTCATGTGATTCTGGTACCAAACTGAGAAATTTTTAAATTTTGGCAGCAAGTTTGAACAAAGAAAAAGTGTTTATTTTATTTCAAATTACTCTTTCACTTCATGTTATTCTGGTACCAAACTGAGAAATTTTTAAATTTTGGCAGCAAGTTTGAACAAAGAAAAAGTGTTTATTTTATTTCAAATTACTCTTTCACTTCATGTGATCCTGGTACCAAACTGAGAAATTTTTAAATTTTGGCAGCAAGATTGAACAAAGAAAAAGTGTTTATTTTATTTCAAATTACTCTTTCACTTCATGTGATTCTGGTACCAAACTGAGAAATTTTGAAATTTTGGCAGCAAGATTGAACAAAGAAAAAGTGTTTATTTTATTTCAAATTACTCTTTCACTTCATGTGATCCTGGTACCAAACTGAGAAATTTTTTAATTTTGGCAGCAAGATTGAACAAAGAAAAAGTGTTTATTTTATTTCAAATTACTCTTTCACTTCATGTGATCCTGGTACCAAACTGAGAAATTTTTAAATTTTGGCAGAAAGATTGAACAAAGAAAAAGTGTTTATTTTATTTCAAATTACTCTTTCACTTCATGTGATTCTGGTACCAAACTGAGAAATTTTTAAATTTTGGCAGCAAGTTTGAACAAAGAAAAAGTGTTTATTTTATTTCAAATTACTCTTTCACTTCATGTGATTCTGGTACCAAACTGAGAAATTTTTAAATTTTGGCAGCAAGATTGAACAAAGAAAAAGTGTTTATTTTATTTCAAATTACTCTTTCACTTCATGTGATCCTGGTACCAAACTGAGAAATTTTTTAATTTTGGCAGCAAGATTGAACAAAGAAAAAGTGTTTATTTTATTTCAAATTACTCCTTCACTTCATGTGATCCTGGTACCAAACTGAGAAATTTTTAAATTTTGGCAGAAAGATTGAACAAAGAAAAAGTGTTTATTTTATTTCAAATTACTCTTTCACTTCATGTGATTCTGGTACCAAACTGAGAAATTTTTAAATTTTGGCAGCAAGTTTGAACAAAGAAAAAGTGTTTATTTTATTTCAAATTACTCTTTCACTTCATGTGATCCTGGTACCAAACTGAGAAATTTTTAAATTTTGGCAGCAAGATTGAACAAAGAAAAAGTGTTTATTTTATTTCAAATTACTCTTTCACTTCATGTGATTCTGGTACCAAACTGAGAAATTTTGAAATTTTGGCAGCAAGATTGAACAAAGAAAAAGTGTTTATTTTATTTCAAATTACTCTTTCACTTCATGTGATCCTGGTACCAAACTGAGAAATTTTTAAATTTTGGCAGCAAGATTGAACAAAGAAAAAGTGTTTATTTTATTTCAAATTACTCTTTCACTTCATGTGATTCTGGTACCAAACTGAGAAATTTTTAAATTTTGGCAGCAAGTTTGAACAAAGAAAAAGTGTTTATTTTATTTCAAATTACTCTTTCACTTCATGTGATTCTGGTACCAAACTGAGAAATTTTTAAATTTTGGCAGCAAGATTGAACAAAGAAAAAGTGTTTATTTTATTTCAAATTACTCTTTCACTTCATGTGATCCTGGTACCAAACTGAGAAATTTTTAAATTTTGGCAGCAAGATTGAACAAAGAAAAAGTGTTTATTTTATTTCAAATTACTCTTTCACTTCATGTGATTCTGTTACCAAACTGAGAAATTTTTAAATTTTGGCAGCAAGTTTGAACAAAGAAAAAGTGTTTATTTTATTTCAAATTACTCTTTCACTTCATGTGATTCTGTTACCAAACTGAGAAATTTTTAAATTTTGGCAGCAAGTTTGAACAAAGAAAAAGTGTTTATTTTATTTCAAATTACTCTTTCACTTCATGTTATTCTGGTACCAAACTGAGAAATTTTTAAATTTTGGCAGCAAGTTTGAACAAAGAAAAAGTGTTTATTTTATTTCAAATTACTCTTTCACTTCATGTGATCCTGGTACCAAACTGAGAAATTTTTAAATTTTGGCAGCAAGATTGAACAAAGAAAAAGTGTTTATTTTATTTCAAATTACTCTTTCACTTCATGTGATTCTGGTACCAAACTGAGAAATTTTGAAATTTTGGCAGCAAGATTGAACAAAGAAAAAGTGTTTATTTTATTTCAAATTACTCTTTCACTTCATGTGATCCTGGTACCAAACTGAGAAATTTTTTAATTTTGGCAGCAAGATTGAACAAAGAAAAAGTGTTTATTTTATTTCAAATTACTCTTTCACTTCATGTGATCCTGGTACCAAACTGAGAAATTTTTAAATTTTGGCAGAAAGATTGAACAAAGAAAAAGTGTTTATTTTATTTCAAATTACTCTTTCACTTCATGTGATTCTGGTACCAAACTGAGAAATTTTTAAATTTTGGCAGCAAGTTTGAACAAAGAAAAAGTGTTTATTTTATTTCAAATTACTCTTTCACTTCATGTGATTCTGGTACCAAACTGAGAAATTTTTAAATTTTGGCAGCAAGATTGAACAAAGAAAAAGTGTTTATTTTATTTCAAATTACTCTTTCACTTCATGTGATCCTGGTACCAAACTGAGAAATTTTTTAATTTTGGCAGCAAGATTGAACAAAGAAAAAGTGTTAATTTTATTTCAAATTACTCCTTCACTTCATGTGATCCTGGTACCAAACTGAGAAATTTTTAAATTTTGGCAGAAAGATTGAACAAAGAAAAAGTGTTTATTTTATTTCAAATTACTCTTTCACTTCATGTTATTCTGGTACCAAACTGAGAAATTTTTAAATTTTGGCAGCAAGTTTGAACAAAGAAAAAGTGTTTATTTTATTTCAAATTACTCTTTCACTTCATGTGATTCTGGTACCAAACTGAGAAATTTTTAAATTTTGGCAGCAAGATTGAACAAAGAAAAAGTGTTTATTTTATTTCAAATTACTCTTTCACTTCATGTGATTCTGGTACCAAACTGAGAAATTTTTAAATTTTGGCAGCAAGATTGAACAAAGAAAAAGTGTTTATTTTATTTCAAATTACTCTTTCACTTCATGTGATCCTGGTACCAAACTGAGAAATTTTTTAATTTTGGCAGCAAGATTGAACAAAGAAAAAGTGTTTATTTTATTTCAAATTACTCCTTCACTTCATGTGATCCTGGTACCAAACTGAGAAATTTTTAAATTTTGGCAGAAAGATTGAACAAAGAAAAAGTGTTTATTTTATTTCAAATTACTCTTTCACTTCATGTGATTCTGGTACCAAACTGAGAAATTTTTAAATTTTGGCAGCAAGATTGAACAAAGAAAAAGTGTTTATTTTATTTCAAATTACTCTTTCACTTCATGTGATCCTGGTACCAAACTGAGAAATTTTTTAATTTTGGCAGCAAGATTGAACAAAGAAAAAGTGTTTATTTTATTTCAAATTACTCCTTCACTTCATGTGATCCTGGTACCAAACTGAGAAATTTTTAAATTTTGGCAGAAAGATTGAACAAAGAAAAAGTGTTTATTTTATTTCAAATTACTCTTTCACTTCATGTGATTCTGGTACCAAACTGAGAAATTTTTAAATTTTGGCAGCAAGTTTGAACAAAGAAAAAGTGTTTATTTTATTTCAAATTACTCTTTCACTTCATGTGATTCTGGTACCAAACTGAGAAATTTTTAAATTTTGGCAGCAAGATTGAACAAAGAAAAAGTGTTTATTTTATTTCAAATTACTCTTTCACTTCATGTGATCCTGGTACCAAACTGAGAAATTTTTTAATTTTGGCAGCAAGATTGAACAAAGAAAAAGTGTTAATTTTATTTCAAATTACTCCTTCACTTCATGTGATCCTGGTACCAAACTGAGAAATTTTTAAATTTTGGCAGAAAGATTGAACAAAGAAAAAGTGTTTATTTTATTTCAAATTACTCTTTCACTTCATGTGATTCTGGTACCAAACTGAGAAATTTTTAAATTTTGGCAGCAAGTTTGAACAAAGAAAAAGTGTTTATTTTATTTCAAATTACTCTTTCACTTCATGTGATCCTGGTACCAAACTGAGAAATTTTTAAATTTTGGCAGCAAGATTGAACAAAGAAAAAGTGTTTATTTTATTTCAAATTACTCTTTCACTTCATGTGATTCTGGTACCAAACTGAGAAATTTTGAAATTTTGGCAGCAAGATTGAACAAAGAAAAAGTGTTTATTTTATTTCAAATTACTCTTTCACTTCATGTGATCCTGGTACCAAACTGAGAAATTTTTTAATTTTGGCAGCAAGATTGAACAAAGAAAAAGTGTTTATTTTATTTCAAATTACTCCTTCACTTCATGTGATCCTGGTACCAAACTGAGAAATTTTTAAATTTTGGCAGAAAGATTGAACAAAGAAAAAGTGTTTATTTTATTTCAAATTACTCTTTCACTTCATGTGATTCTGGTACCAAACTGAGAAATTTTTAAATTTTGGCAGCAAGATTGAACAAAGAAAAAGTGTTTATTTTATTTCAAATTACTCTTTCACTTCATGTGATCCTGGTACCAAACTGAGAAATTTTTTAATTTTGGCAGCAAGATTGAACAAAGAAAAAGTGTTTATTTTATTTCAAATTACTCTTTCACTTCATTTGATCCTGGTACCAAACTGAGAAATTTTTTAATTTTGGCAGCAAGATTGAACAAAGAAAAAGTGTTTATTTTATTTCAAATTACTCTTTCACTTCATGTGATCCTGGTACCAAACTGAGAAATTTTTTAATTTTGGCAGCAAGATTGAACAAAGAAAAAGTGTTTATTTTATTTCAAATTACTCTTTCACTTCATGTGATCCTGGTACCAAACTGAGAAATTTTTTAATTTTGGCAGCAAGATTGAACAAAGAAAAAGTGTTTATTTTATTTCAAATTACTCTTTCACTTCATGTGATTCTGGTACCAAACTGAGAAATTTTGAAATTTTGGCAGCAAGATTGAACAAAGAAAAAGTGTTTATTTTATTTCAAATTACTCTTTCACTTCATGTGATCCTGGTACCAAACTGAGAAATTTTTTAATTTTGGCAGCAAGATTGAACAAAGAAAAAGTGTTTATTTTATTTCAAATTACTCTTTCACTTCATGTGATCCTGGTACCAAACTGAGAAATTTTGAAATTTTGGCAGCAAGATTGAACAAAGAAAAAGTGTTTATTTTATTTCAAATTACTCTTTCACTTCATGTGATCCTGGTACCAAACTGAGAAATTTTTAAATTTTGGCAGGAAGATTGAACAAAGAAAAAGTGTTTATTTTATTTCAAATTACTCTTTCACTTCATGTGATCCTGGTACCAAACTGAGAAATTTTTAAATTTTGGCAGCAAGATTGAACAAAGTAAAAGTGTTTATTTTATTTCAAATTACTCTTTCACTTCATGTGATCCTGGTACCAACCTGAGAAATTTTTAAATTTTGGCAGGAAGATTGAACAAAGAAAAAGTGTTTATTTTATTTCAAATTACTCTTTCACTTCATGTGATCCTGGTACCAAACTGAGAAATTTTTAAATTTTGGCAGCAAGATTGAACAAAGAAAAAGTGTTTATTTTATTTCAAATTACTCTTTCACTTCATGTGATCCTGGTACCAAACTGAGAAATTTTTAAATTTTGGCAGGAAGATTGAACAAAGAAAAAGTGTTTATTTTATTTCAAATTACTCTTTCACTTCATGTGATCCTGGTACCAAACTGAGAAATTTTTAAATTTTGGCAGCAAGATTGAACAAAGAAAAAGTGTTTATTTTATTTCAAATTACTCTTTCACTTCATGTGATCCTGGTACCAAACTGAGAAATTTTTAAATTTTGGCAGGAAGATTGAACAAAGAAAAAGTGTTTATTTTATTTCAAATTACTCTTTCACTTCATGTGATTCTGGTACCAAACTGAGAAATTTTGAAATTTTGGCAGCAAGATTGAACAAAGAAAAAGTGTTTATTTTATTTCAAATTACTCTTTCACTTCATGTGATCCTGGTACCAAACTGAGAAATTTTTTAATTTTGGCAGCAAGATTGAACAAAGAAAAAGTGTTTATTTTATTTCAAATTACTCTTTCACTTCATGTGATTCTGGTACCAAACTGAGAAATTTTGAAATTTTGGCAGCAAGATTGAACAAAGAAAAAGTGTTTATTTTATTTCAAATTACTCTTTCACTTCATGTGATCCTGGTACCAAACTGAGAAATTTTTTAATTTTGGCAGCAAGATTGAACAAAGAAAAAGTGTTTATTTTATTTCAAATTACTCCTTCACTTCATGTGATCCTGGTACCAAACTGAGAAATTTTTAAATTTTGGCAGAAAGATTGAACAAAGAAAAAGTGTTTATTTTATTTCAAATTACTCTTTCACTTCATGTGATCCTGGTACCAAACTGAGAAATTTTTTAATTTTGGCAGCAAGATTGAACAAAGAAAAAGTGTTTATTTTATTTCAAATTACTCTTTCACTTCATGTGATCCTGGTACCAAACTGAGAAATTTTTTAATTTTGGCAGCAAGATTGAACAAAGAAAAAGTGTTTATTTTATTTCAAATTACTCCTTCACTTCATGTGATCCTGGTACCAAACTGAGAAATTTTTAAATTTTGGCAGAAAGATTGAACAAAGAAAAAGTGTTTATTTTATTTCAAATTACTCTTTCACTTCATGTGATCCTGGTACCAAACTGAGAAATTTTTTAATTTTGGCAGCAAGATTGAACAAAGAAAAAGTGTTTATTTTATTTCAAATTACTCTTTCACTTCATGTGATCCTGGTACCAAACTGAGAAATTTTTTAATTTTGGCAGCAAGATTGAACAAAGAAAAAGTGTTTATTTTATTTCAAATTACTCTTTCACTTCATGTGATCCTGGTACCAAACTGAGAAATTTTTTAATTTTGGCAGCAAGATTGAACAAAGAAAAAGTGTTTATTTTATTTCAAATTACTCTTTCACTTCATGTGATCCTGGTACCAAACTGAGAAATTTTTTAATTTTGGCAGCAAGATTGAACAAAGAAAAAGTGTTTATTTTATTTCAAATTACTCTTTCACTTCATGTGATCCTGGTACCAAACTGAGAAATTTTTTAATTTTGGCAGCAAGATTGAACAAAGAAAAAGTGTTTATTTTATTTCAAATTACTCTTTCACTTCATGTGATCCTGGTACCAAACTGAGAAATTTTTTAATTTTGGCAGCAAGATTGAACAAAGAAAAAGTGTTTATTTTATTTCAAATTACTCTTTCACTTCATGTGATCCTGGTACCAAACTGAGAAATTTTTTAATTTTGGCAGCAAGATTGAACAAAGAAAAAGTGTTTATTTTATTTCAAATTACTCTTTCACTTCATGTGATCCTGGTACCAAACTGAGAAATTTTTTAATTTTGGCAGCAAGATTGAACAAAGAAAAAGTGTTTATTTTATTTCAAATTACTCTTTCACTTCATGTGATCCTGGTACCAAACTGAGAAATTTTTTAATTTTGGCAGCAAGATTGAACAAAGAAAAAGTGTTTATTTTATTTCAAATTACTCTTTCACTTCATGTGATCCTGGTACCAAACTGAGAAATTTTTTAATTTTGGCAGCAAGATTGAACAAAGAAAAAGTGTTTATTTTATTTCAAATTACTCTTTCACTTCATGTGATCCTGGTACCAAACTGAGAAATTTTTTAATTTTGGCAGCAAGATTGAACAAAGAAAAAGTGTTTATTTTATTTCAAATTACTCTTTCACTTCATGTGATCCTGGTACCAAACTGAGAAATTTTTTAATTTTGGCAGCAAGATTGAACAAAGAAAAAGTGTTTATTTTATTTCAAATTACTCTTTCACTTCATGTGATCCTGGTACCAAACTGAGAAATTTTTTAATTTTGGCAGCAAGATTGAACAAAGAAAAAGTGTTTATTTTATTTCAAATTACTCTTTCACTTCATGTGATCCTGGTACCAAACTGAGAAATTTTTTAATTTTGGCAGCAAGATTGAACAAAGAAAAAGTGTTTATTTTATTTCAAATTACTCTTTCACTTCATGTGATCCTGGTACCAAACTGAGAAATTTTTTAATTTTGGCAGCAAGATTGAACAAAGAAAAAGTGTTTATTTTATTTCAAATTACTCTTTCACTTCATGTGATCCTGGTACCAAACTGAGAAATTTTTTAATTTTGGCAGCAAGATTGAACAAAGAAAAAGTGTTTATTTTATTTCAAATTACTCTTTCACTTCATGTGATCCTGGTACCAAACTGAGAAATTTTTTAATTTTGGCAGCAAGATTGAACAAAGAAAAAGTGTTTATTTTATTTCAAATTACTCTTTCACTTCATGTGATCCTGGTACCAAACTGAGAAATTTTTTAATTTTGGCAGCAAGATTGAACAAAGAAAAAGTGTTTATTTTATTTCAAATTACTCTTTCACTTCATGTGATCCTGGTACCAAACTGAGAAATTTTTTAATTTTGGCAGCAAGATTGAACAAAGAAAAAGTGTTTATTTTATTTCAAATTACTCTTTCACTTCATGTGATCCTGGTACCAAACTGAGAAATTTTTTAATTTTGGCAGCAAGATTGAACAAAGAAAAAGTGTTTATTTTATTTCAAATTACTCTTTCACTTCATGTGATCCTGGTACCAAACTGAGAAATTTTGAAATTTTGGCAGCAAGATTGAACAAAGAAAAAGTGTTTATTTTATTTCGCACACACAATTTTAAAAACATTCAACAAAAACGAATATGATTAAATAAATTAATAGTACGTACCTAATTTTAACTATAGAGCAATAATTTGGACGATCAGTGTTTCTTAATAGAAGTTAATTTAATTTTAAAACGAACATATTAATCAAACCATGTAAAATATGTAGTAATAATTGCGCGCATACAGAAAGATGCTTTCTTAAGCACTGCCAATTATTGTTCCCGAAAGAGCGTATAGCTATCTCTCTTACTCTCATTACGTGTATGAAAAATGAAATTTTCAAAATCAATTGGTTTTCGATTATTTCCAATTCATGTTTGTACTAATATTACCTTGAAATACATAATAAGCCACAATGGGACAAATGTTATTCCCAAACAATGCCCACAAAAGAAAAAATGTCCACCTGTAAAATTTTACGTAATTAGTAATAATTTTCCTTCTGAACAAAATTAATGATTAATTTTTAAGAAAATACGCCACAAATAATTATGGTGCACCAATTTTATCCCTTTAAACGCGATAGCTACTTGAAAGTTACATTCTGCGGCCCCCCAATATCTTGAAGGTTCGATCTTCGAATATAGATAAAAATCAAAAGCATGCGGTAGTCTTTCGAAATATTTCAAAAGTAACAATGCACTGCACTTGTGTTACTAACATTAATGATGCATTTTAAGCGATTTATTACCAAAATTATGTTCAAAGAAAACCTAACCTCACAATTGATTTCTATATTAGATTTGTAAATTAACTTATACGTAATTATAAATAAACGAAAACCATTGCTAATTATGGTAGCTAATAAAAATTACATCGTTTGTTCACTAAATATGTTATATCGGGTTAATTTTACGTCTTTAAAATTTTTGGATTGCGTTGCCCGATTTGTTAAAATAATCCTAGATTAATTTGTATAGTTTTCCATATCAAATTACTCGTTGAGTATATCGAAATACTTGATTTGAAAGAATACTCGCGTATTAAAAGGCATTGCTCGTTATAAAAATCGTAATTCTTTTATTTGTAAAAGTAACTTCCCGATACATAATATTTAGTTGGTAAAATTTGCCGATATTCAGTAAAGATGAATTTTGTACCTACTTACATTTAAATCGATGATAGAAATGACTCGTTATGATTTCTTCTTTGCAAAAATAGCCATTATACCTTAACCACATGTCGCAGTACTAAATAAAAAGATTGACTTTTTATTGTCTTTAGAAATGCAGCGGATCCTGCACTTAGGTATTTGGACTTCCTTCTGAGATTTATAAAC
Organism: Podabrus alpinus; assembly: GCA_932274525.1. Classification (NCBI taxonomy): domain Eukaryota; kingdom Metazoa; phylum Arthropoda; class Insecta; order Coleoptera; family Cantharidae; genus Podabrus; species Podabrus alpinus. The sequence goes on along the minus strand of OW026451.1, from coordinate 1,610,985 downwards.
AAAGAGCCGATGAAACAACATTATTGAGCTGATGGTCAACAACAATTTGGTGCAATTTATTCGCTTCATGTGTGCGCACAAAAATATTTTGTCATAGCGGAAGATGTCTTAGAATCACACATAATTTTTATTTAATGTTGCGTTTTTAACGGTTTCTTATTGTTTTCCAATTAAAATATTATGCTTTTATGACCTAAGCAAAAACAGCTGAAATTGGAAAGAAGCCCGAAACATTCATGAAAAATTGAAGGAGTTGTTTGCATGTCCGGTCAATAAAAAATCAGTTCTGTTTAGAATCCAAATAATTTCCGATGGAGGTTTGTTATTATTTTTGTGTGCTTTTAACTTTTTGCGTTAAACTTGGAAAAAAAAATCTTTGGACGCGGCAGATCCTAAAACCAACTCAATCGAGAAAAACACGGATCTAGATTTTTCTCAAAAACTTGGAAAAATGTAATTTAATTTAATGTAAAATGAACGTTGAACTTCTGAGGCAAAATTGTTCTAACGTAAGTGTTAAGAGTAAGTAGTTAAAATTGCACGGATTGGCAACAGAATGAAGTGCTAGCTCCGTCCCAAATTGAACGATTTTCAATATCGATTATGGCCAAAATTACAGGGGGTATCGAATTCATTCGTACCTTATTCACTTAATTTTAATGTTTTGTCTAACTAATTCCATTAAGGTTTTAATACAAAACATCGTATCTTCGAGTGATGAAATTCGCGCTATTCCCCAAATTGGTATGATAAAAATGATGTCACCTGTGATTCATCATCGAGTTTGCATAGCTAACATTATTATTCTACGTATGCTATAAAAGCTATGTTGATGCAAAATAGTGAATTTCAGTGCCATACTTTTATAAATTTAAACATCAAGGTTTCATATCAAGTTGCATGTCATAAAATTTCTGACCAGAAAAATTCTAAATTTTATTTATTTAATATTGCTACTATCTTCCTCTACAAAGTCTTCACGATCCATTTTCTAAGGTTGATTAATCCTCTAATTCTTACTTAACTTATTCATAGTGTGTTGACCTTCACCGGACGGCCAAGCCAAGAATCTCCGCGATTTACCAGTGATCATCACACCAACCCACTACTGTGGTTAAGATGCTTAATTAAAATTTAAAAACAATGACCTTAAGAATCCTATTTTGTTACGACTAAAATTGTAAAATATATTAATGTCTTTTCATCACAAGTTGTTAACATATTCATGTCATTAAAAAGGAAGAGGAAGAATAGAGAAATGTATATGTATAATTGTTATTAATCAATAAGTTGACCTTCCATTTGTATATAATAAAATATGTATGTACCTAATTAGTTACAAATATAAAGACAATAAAAATTATGTTTCTCCTGCAGTTTGGGTCAAATACAAAATAATACAAAGGAATGTATTTAAAAAAGATCAATTAAAACTACAAAAGCTGTACTTAGAAATTACCTCGTTTAGCGTTGCCTTGCTATAACGCGGTTTGCTGGAAACCGCGTTTCGTATATACAACTCGTTCTTTTTTGCTATATAATTATAAATATATAATTTGCTATATGTTAAAATGACCTCCTATAACGCTGTTTCGGTTAGCGCTCTGTCTTGAGGAACGCATCTAAAGCGCTAAACGAGGTCTTACTGTACATAATATTATTATAACAGATATTCCACAAAAATTTTAAATCTTTTACATAGGTTTTAGACCAAAAGCGAAAAAAAGACATACACTTGTGCATGTTTTTATTGTCAAAAGACATTCAATACATCATAAAAAGCACATAAATAAAATTAATTGCACAACAAAACACTATAAATTTGTAATTTACAAAATAAAATAAAATACCACTTAAATTTTGAAGATCAAAATACGATAATAAAATAGATAAATAAAATACATTCAATCGATCATTTATTCTGTGATTGTAAATCATTGTGTAAAGAATTTGTTCCAATTTTTGCCATTTTCTTTATCTATGCAAGGGGACGCATTCTTATTGTTTTAATGAAAAAAAAGGAACAGTTTTGCAAGTTACTATTTGAGAAATTTAAAAACACTACCATTCTTAATTTCTTCTAATGGCCAACTATTTAAAGTACATAACTTTATATATACATCACAAAATTTTATTTTATTACAAACTCTTCAGTCTACCTTTACAACACTATAAATTTTTCTAATAAACCAAAAGCAAGCAAAGAAACCAATGCTACCCGTTAGCAAATTAAATAAAAATACGATTATCAAGGTGTAACCAAAATATAGCAACGCGGAGGTAAAATCTTCTATTTGTAATTTGGTAAAGAAATAATGACAACAGTACAAGAATAAATAAACGGAAGTAAAACCGGACGTTAAATATGAACGCCACCACCAGTGATAGTCTTCTGCACACAGGTGAAAATAACAGAGCAACACTGTCGTCTCTGCACAAGTTATAACTAAAATTATAAATACAAGAAATAGAAAGCCAAACATGTAGTACATTTGGGACGACCATATCGAATTGAGGATAAAAAAGAGTTGAATAAAAATGCAACCAAAAGGCAGCACTCCGCCCATAATTATTCCAGGAATTGGTTGCGTATAGATCGATTGTTCGGGAATCAGTCGCGGTATTTGATTTGTTCTCACCGGATGTTCCAGAGCCTAAATAAGCCAAATCGTTGTGTATCGTTACAACCGTTTCATTCTTACTCTTAAAAACTTACCCTCTTTCTGAAGCCAAAGTAGGCACCCACGAAGGTGAGAGGGACGGACACTCCAAACCAGAGCGCCAGTAGAGCGATAAGAGTGGTGAAAGGCACGGCGGCCGAGCTACCCTTACTCCACAACACCAAATTCATCAGGAAAAACAAACAAAATACGATCCTGCAAATAAGAGAATCACAAACAAATGTTTAAACGCGAGAGAATGCTTCGTACCCTGGACTCAGCATCGAAGTTAACAAAACATTAGATTTCCACTTTTCGCCTCCAAAACTCTTGTAAATTCTAGCCGAAACGTATCCAGCAGGTGTTCCCAAAAGAACATACAACACCATGGCGCAAGTCATTAGGGCTCCTCTATTGGCGGGACTCAAAAATCCCATACAAGCAAAAACCAATGTCACCAAAGTCATACATAAAACTTGAACTCCAGAGCCCAACAAAACCGACAACAACATTCCTTTCCTCGGCGGACGAAATACATCGCCGTGCACCAATTTCCAACCAAATTCTTCCTAAAAGGAAGCACACACACACACACGCAAATTATTAAAATTATTTTTAATCATTAAAAATTATTCACTTACTTGTGCATCCTCTCCGCTATCGATTTGATTGTATCTGGCTATGTCTTTGTGCAGTGTCCGCAGTAAAATCATTGCCACCATTCCGGACAAAAACAAAACAATAACCAGAGAGTTTAAAATACTGAACCATTGAATATTTGTATGCGGCATCGATTCCAATATGTAATCCCATCTAGACGACCACTTGATGGTGTTGTTTTGAACAAAAGTTACAGAGTAAGTGTAAGTAATTTCAAAATTTTCATCCTTTCCCAGCGCCTTACTGGGTATTTCGAGAGGTTCTTGGGAATTACAGTCAGGCGAACTAGAAGCAACGATTCGGTGAAGATTCCGGCACAAATAAATTTAGTGTTGAGAACTCACCCGTGATGTTTAATACTTCGCGGAACAACTTTGACCGATATAATTCGACCGCCGTTGTCTCCAAACTGACTACCCCACTCTTCCCTGGAGCCCGAGTGATAGGTGATGACGAGATCTACGTGATTATAAATATAGTATGCGTTCTTATTTGCCACGTGCCTGAAACAAGTGTCGCGACGGTCACGTGAATAACATCCCATGGGAAATCCTGTGGTGCAGAATTGATGATTATCGTCGGTTTCGTAACAACTCGTCACCGGCATATTATCGACGATCCAATGGTGTTGATAGTTGAGACTAATGCCTTTCCTAATTATACTTAACAAAACGTCAGAATTTTTAATATCGTTCGAGTACTTCTTTGTTGGGCACACCGTCTCGCAAGTCATGTTTTTCATAAACTTAATTTTATACATCGACGGCCTAATACGCTCTCCAAACACAACCTGCCCCAAATTTTCGACGGGAGACTTGGCATCTTCCGGAGGATTGCAGAAATCAAAGTGACTATATTCGTACGGAATGACCGACTCCTCCGTATTTAAACGATTGACATATAGTAAAACATCCAACTGCATAAGAGAAAATCAAAAAGTGAAGAAGGTGTACAATTTCCCATGCAAAAATTTACGCACCTTGCAATTATCCACCGCTTCTTCCTCCTTGCAATAGTTAACCGGAGCTAAACCCGGTAAATAAAATGCACTAGCACTATACAAAAGTAACGTTAAATTAAACAGAAGGAACTTCATTTTTCTAATAATTTCCTAAACTATCATCTCAGATAAAAAATAATGTTATCGTAACTCAAAGATTTATCATGTTCGACACATCACAAACTAGAAACGTCACTCGCTAAATGCAATCGTCGTTACCAACTGAGTAAATTAAATGCGGCGACGAGAAATTATTTTTTATTAATTCAATAAAAATTGGAGCAAATTTGCGTTTGAGTTACATTTTGGTATTCAAAAAACGAAATGCCTGCATAAAATCTACCGACATGTACAGGGCGAAGTGCAATAACCGATTCGTTCTTTGCCATCGAAGCCGGTCGAATTTCTCTTAAAATATAGGCTTCCCTCGATAATTAAATTTACAATGAAAGTAAGAACGAAACAAGTCCATTATAGGATCAAAAATTAAACGGGCGATTTAGAAAAAATCAAAAAATGTAGATTAGAAATAAATTTTTATCAAGGCGACAGTTGGTAGTTCTTCCTTAACGTCAGGCATGCGTATGTCGTTTGTTTTATCGAGCTTTATATAATTTGGAAGAAATAAATAGTTAAACAGTTTCAATTATCGTAAATAAAGTGACGTTTTGAAGATAATTGTGAATTCGTCGAATCTTGGCCGTTTGGTTTCAGATTTCGGTAAAGGTAAATATCCTTGTTTTTATAATGCATAAAAAATATAAACCGAACCCGGGCGAAACCTAACAATGGCGTCCCCTTTTCCGAAAAACTTAACCTCATTTTATCGATAAATATTTACAGATTTTTAAGAAATGCGTAGAAAAAGCCAACGCGGTGCGTCGAAGGTGACGCCCGAGAAACCCGTCGAAACTGCGACGCGCAGATCTCGGCGGCATTCGAAGCGTCGTAAAAGATCTTCGTCTCGATCGTCAAACGAAGAATCTCATGAAACGCCTCCACCGATTGATTTGCAACAAAGCAAATCGCCGGAGCAGCCACCACAAATTGCTATTCCCGATGACGATACCGAGGAGCCGGTGTGGAAAGTGAAAGCATCGGCGGCACCCAGCGGAGAGATTCAAAAAATTAAATTGTGCTTGACTCGACCCTTGCTTTCCTCGCCGGAAAAAACGGAAATACCAAGTAAACGCCGCCGTAACAAATCTAGCAGCCGTATAGATGAAGATGTAACAAGTTCGGAAGACGTAGTTGTTACACCTACAAGAAAATCAAGACATCGAGGATCTTCTGGAATTGAAATCGAAGAAGTTGAAGATAAAAAAGGTAAAGGTAAGTCTAAAACTAAAAATAAATCAAAACACGACAAAAGTCAGGAAATACAAGAGGTTAAAGATGAAACCCAAAATCAAATTTCTGAAAATATACAGGTGACACCTCAGTCACCCCAAGCCGCTAGTGATATTCGGGTTGATAATGAAATTGTATCCAATAATGAGAACGATTCGATTAATGAAGATTCTAATTCCCAAATTAACACCACCACTCAGTTTTCTGACGCGACAATCATCGAAGAAAATAAAAGTGCAGACGTATCCACGCCCACCAAAAATTTAGACACTAAAATTGAAACAAGTGTTGTTAAAAGTGACGACGAATCGGAAAGTCACACTCCTACTGCATCGGTAAACGACACTAGCGATGTTCAAAAGATAGAAGAAAGTAGCGAGCAAGCTGGTGAATCAAATCTGGAAGAGCAAATGAATGAAAATGACCCCGAGGAAAAACACGAAGAAATTGATCACATTGAAAAAACTCAAATTGAAGACCTTGAAATTAATATTTCGGAGCAAACTGAAGAAACTAAGATCGAAGATCAAGTGAGTCCCGAACAGGTCAAGGAAACCGAAATTTGCTCAAAAATTCAGAGCGGGGAGACTGAAGCTGCGGTCGAGGCAATCCAAGTTGAAGAAAATTGTACCGTAACTGTGAGGGAAGACGGTCAAAATGAAATGCAAGTGGAAGAAATCGAAAAGAAAGACGTGGAAGTTTCCGATACTAACGAATCTAAACATGCAGAAGTTGCGGTCGAAAATGAAAGCAAAACGGAAATACAAACAGCCGCCAGTCAAGGTGAGCTTAAATCTGGTTCGACATCTTCAGATGAAGCAGGTATTTTATTTTTGACATTTTACCGTACTTTTCGGTTTTTTTAATATCGCTCAACTTTCAGATAGAGAAGAAGGTGAAAAGCAACCGCCTGTTTTGGAAAAGATGGAAATCAACGAAGATTCAAATCAAAAAGTGGCAGACGAGAAACAGCTTTCCGATGAAGAAGCTATCTCTGTTGATACGATTATAAATTTGAATTCCACGAAAGATGACGATGCAAAAGAAGAAATCATCGCGACAAAAATAATCCGCAAACGCAAGTGGGGTAAATCGTTGGTTGGTTTGGAATTGATCAACGTGTCGTCAAAAAACATAAACATGGAAACTATTAAAGAGCTTTGCCCTACTTTGAAGTTTTTGGAAGAAAATGAAATTCAACTTGAACTTAAGGATAGGCGTAAATTGTCGGATGCCGACAGAACAAGTTCCCGAAAGGTTTCTATCGAATACAAGACCACAGATAGATTGGAAACCCAAACCTCTGTTTCCTCAGAAATATCGGAGTCGGTGGAAGCGGAAATTGATAATTCAAATATAATTGCTATGAATCGTAAAATTTCCATTGTAGACGATACGGCTAGTAAACTTAAGCCGCCACCGAGTCCTGCAAAAAATCCACTCTCTCAAGTGCTTTACATAACAAACTTGGTTCGCCCTTTTACACTTAAGCAACTAAAGGAATTGCTAGAACGTACCGGGAAGCTAACCGAAAATGGTTTTTGGACCGATCGTATTAAATCGAAATGTTATGTTTGTTACGAGACCGTCGAGTGAGTTGTATGCCCGATTGACTTTGGGGTGGATTTTAATTTATTTTAAAATTTTAGAGAAGCTGAAGCGACTAGAAACGCCCTTCACGGTGTCCATTGGCCAATTTGTAATGGAAAGAAGCTGGTGATTGAATATTCCACACTGGAAGAGTTAAATAAGGCCAGAAATCCAACTCCACCGCCTGTCATTGTGCAACCGGTAATTCTGGAAAAAGAAGACCTAGAAAATCAGGTACGTGTTGTATCGATATTTTTTTGACAATTTTCGCTATTGGACGTTTCATTGCAGAGTCCGCCAAAAAGGCCGAGATTGGAAGAAGAAGAAAAGTTCAAAAAAGAGCGACCCATAATCAAGAGTGAACAGCACGTCAGAGAGTGGGATATCGGCAAGGAAGATATGCACAGAAGGCGGTCGAGGAGTCGAAGTCCAAGAGAGGTTCGAAATGACAGGCACGATCGACACGATAGAAATGATCGGCGGAAATACAAGAGAAGTCTCACTCCGATCGAAGGTAAGTTGATCTAAATCGGCATTATTGAACCTTTCTTTTACGATTATAATTTCAGATGTAATGAATAAGAAAAAAGTGAAAGAAGAAGACGTTCCCCAAAAATTAATGGACGATTTGTTCCAAAGAACAAAGGCAACTCCAAGTATTTATTGGTTACCTCTCACTCCCGAAGAGGTAAAAGTAAAAAGTTAAAAATTGTTTGTTATGGATGTATAATTGAATCGTTTTAGATTGCGACAAAACAGCAGCAAAGGCTTTTAAGAATGGCAGAACATAAGCGAAGAATGGAAGAATCGTCACGTAGTAGGGGCGATTACGGTCGGGGGGTACCATATAGACGGAGATATGATTGATAAATTTAATTTTAAAATTTCACAAATTTTGGTTACACAGATCTTTTTTTTTTTTATTTTCAGGTTTAAACTTTTGTCCAAATTTGGCGGGGGGATTTTAGTCATTTAATTTTTATATATCTTATTTCAAAATTTTTTGTTTGTGTGCAGTTTGTAAGGAATGCATGTATGAGAAGTTTGCGTTAACAAATTTTATTATAGGAAAATCAACGGCCGAAGATGGGGGTTTATTTTAGAAGAGCTTCAACGACGGCAGTATCAAATGGTTGATGAATATTTATTTTAATTATCGTTATTGGAATCGCAAAGTTTAGCAAAAGAAACTTGTGATTTTACTTAAAAATATGACCATCATATTTATATATGTATTTTATGCATTTGAATTTTAAATTTTCATCAAATTTTAAAAATGCAAATTTTTCAATAGAAGTTACTTATGTTTATCATTCATATTTTGTAAAAAAAATAAACTATACCTAGCTGATTAAAAGTTTTCGTAAATTTGTTTAATAAAAATATTAATTTGAAAGTTGTAGTTCTTTTTTAAGACCATTATTTTTATTTTTGGTAAAGTGAAAACTTGCTATCAATTTGTTCTTTTAGATTTTGTTCTCTACTGTGATGATAATAACAGAGCCGTCTTTCACGAGCATGGGGCCCTAGGCTACCGAGTTTTGGGGGCCCTTTTAATTACTTTGTATAACGTAACCATTATATTTTATTTTTTTATCATGTAAAACAAAATTAAAAGTTTTTACATGCAATAACTCCAAATTTACACTGAATCTTATCATGATACTATAACTTTAGAGATATTCTCACGCGCACATCGGCATGAATCATACGGCGTCTTTTAGGGCGAAATTCGCGTATAGGGCACACTATGACGCGATACGTTGCCGCGTTCTAAATTCGTTCACCAAGTGATCATATCTCTAAAGTTATAGTATCATGGAATCTTATGACATTTTCAATTTCAAGCGTTTGAGTCTTATTTTAGCGATAACCGATTGCGTCTTTCGAAGCACGACGAAATGAATAGAGGGCATCAAGTCAATTCGCGGAGCAACTCGACGCTGGCGCGAAACTTCTGCGAAGCTCGCCAGGCGCACTGTTGACTCCCGCTACCGAGAACAAGTCGAGCTCAGGCGAAGCTTTTCGGTGTTTTTATTACGTCGTTCTGTGCGGAGTGATTTCGATACATACGGCGTTTTTAGTCAATGCAATAAACTGATGCATGACATATATATGTGATTTTCTCACGCAATATTCAGTCGTCAAATAGTTTTTTAAGTGTAAAAACATGTTATTCGAATTTGGGGGCCTCTCTCAGGCCTGGGGCCCTAGGCACGTGCCTAGTCTGCCTATTGCTTAAAGACGGCACTGGATAATAACTTGCATAACCCTTCACTTTGTTCTGTAAATGATATTGATGTTCACCCTCTAACTTTGGCATGATTATGGATTAATTAGCTGAAACTCTTTTCACAAGAAACAGCTTAAAGACTTAAAACTATGGTGCTAAATTATACATATGAATTTTTAATTTAAAAAAATTGCTTTTGGACTGGATATTCACTATTACATATTTTTTTCAACATCCCCTAGTTGTCGTTTAAACTATATATGTAATAAAAGATATAAGAGCTAAAAACTAATCCTTGTATCCTAGCTAATGGAGAGATTGGACGGAAATCTAAGTCGGAAGGCAGGTTTCCTGAAACTGTCGATAAAGTCGCTGAAGATGCTAATCGCAATTGACGACCAATGCACCCCTCTCGGGAAAAGCTACATTGCACAGGACCTACAGTTTTACGTGAATTTCGAACCACGGCAAAATTCACCCGCCCCTTTATGTTTTGAAGCCGCAGTACCCTAACTTCCTCTAACATAAAAGCTATACAAATTTATACTCGTCATAGTTTCCCTCGAAAAATGTAGATCGCTACTTGCGGCCCTTGTGACAATCTCAAGATTTAAACTAAAGACTTTGTAGGTATATATTTTAATTGCCGTCTACTTTAAGTAACAAAATTCAAAGGTGCTTTCTATTAAGATAAGTGAACACTTTAACGTTTCTGCCGAAAATCCACGACTACCGAGTTTTGATTGTTTCTCAGTGTAAAAAAATAATCTAGTGGCGGCGCAACTACAATTAGGTAAGAAATTAAACCTCGAATTTTGATTACTAACATCGGAGGTGGCGGTTGCTTCACCCTAGTGCGGAAAGTAAAAAGTAAGTGTTCCGATCGGTAAGAAAAACATGAAGTTTATTTATAACCAATATCGTGACTTATTTTTTACTTTCTGCAGCTCTTATATCCTTATATTATTATCTTGGGTCTCACGTATACCCAGTTAAAGTCCTGGATATGCGTACATGTTTTAACAATTAACTGGATATCTACTAAATATTGAGTGTTGTGTGGATAATTATGCAAAAAGTCTTAAAAATGCCAATTATTTTAATTTTTTGAGTTCACAAAAAATCACTTTGAAATTTAGCAACAATTTTTTGAAGTTGTAATGTGTTTTTTTTACATCGTCAGAACTTTAAATTTAAATAAATCCACAATAAATGGAGATATCTCTCATCTGTTTAGTATTTTATATGAAAGAACAATCGATGCGATATTTAACATTTGAAAATAATTTCAGGCAAATGTCCGTCGCGGCTAACTCTAACACAGTGCATTATCTCAGTCCAATTTTTGACCGCGTATTCAAGCATTTGGGGCCTTATGTCCGCAATAACTCTAATTATGTTGGCCAAAATAGTTCAAGGCGTTAAAAAATCATATGATCTTGGTGGCCAGTTGACACGTCCATTTCTCGAAATAATTTTATTGCTGTATATTGGTGGCTGTATGGCATGTGGCACTGTCCTGTTGGAACCACATCTGATCAATATCATGTAAATTCGGAAATGCTCGAAAACGTGGGCAAAAATTGAACTGAGAATGAAATGAAACTGAGACATTTGCCTGAAATTGTTTTCAAATATTAAATGCCATCGAATGTTCTTTCATATAAAATAAACAGATAAGAGATATCTCTATTGTGGTTTTATTTAAATTTAAAGTTCTATACTGACGCTCTAAAAAAACATCCTTTATTTGGAAAGGCAATTTTTAAATTGTTCCACAAAATCCGAATTAAAAATCTGTTGGAATAATATTTAAATACTTACATTAGTTAAGGTGTCGTACATAAATTCCATCGCGCTATTTTTACCCCCCCCCCCCCCCAACCCCATCATTGCATTTTTGTCAACTCTTATAAATTAATGGTGTGACGGCACGAATTTGAAAGCTCCTCTCCCCCATAACCACCCTGCTTCTGCTATTCCATACGCGAAATATGTACATCTATGGTTTTTACTTTTAGGAGTTCTCTGATTCGAATCTTATGCGCAAAATAATTCCATAGCGAATTTTAGTTCCAAAAATGCTAAATAATTTAATAATAAAAAGATCACACATCAAATTACCTTATAATAAATTATCCTAATTTGGTACTGTATCTTATAACATCAAACAAAAAAAGCATGAAATAAAGTTCAAATTTTATAATAGCAGGTTATTGAATGTAGTAAATTAAAATTTGCCGCCCCAAAACTTTAGTGCTTATTTTGTTTTGTAGTGGTAGTCTTGAAAATGGTACGCAAAGAGGAAATACCCCAACGCCGTCGTTCATTTTGACAGTAGTTTGTTGCTGAAAAGTTGTTTTCTAGTAAATCGTCCAAAATGGTAAGAAATTCTTATTTTATCTCTTTCAATTTTATGCAATCGTTAAAGAATTGGTGGAAAAAATGGATGTATTCTTTTAAGCTATCACTTATTCGTAATATTTTTACGAATTTTGTTGCCGTAAATTATTTCTAGTAACTTAACCTCATCTTTTCCAACATGATTTTTAACGATAAACCGCAAAAAATATTTTTCTATTATCGTTTATTTCTTTTAGTCGCTCGTGATTCCGGATAAATTTCAACACATTCTTCGTATCATGGGTACGAATATTGATGGTAAACGTAAGGTCATGTTCGCTTTGACTGCCATTAAGGGGGTCGGTAGACGTTATGCAAATATCGTTCTGAAAAAGGCCGATGTTGACTTAAACAAACGGGCAGGCGAGTGTACCGAAGAGGAAGTCGAGAGGATAATTACCATCATGTCGAATCCAAGACAGTACAAGATTCCCGATTGGTTCTTGAATAGGCAAAAGGATATTGTCGATGGCAAATACAGTCAGGTACGTTCTCTTCCATATTTCCTTATGCACATTTAAAACGGCAACTAGGACATTTTGTATAGTTTGCTGGTAGCATGTGCCATATCACAACAACTTTTAATTTTACGATTTAATACTTAAAACGTGCAGCTTGGTCATTAATTACATGAAATCCAATAAGCACCTTTGAGTGAATCGATAGAATTGTACAAGTTGTGACATTTTGTGTGATTTTACAATTATTTGAATCTAAAATTGCCATTGTATTACAGTTGATGTCCTCTTACTTGGATTCAAAATTGCGTGAAGATTTAGAAAGGATGAAGAAAATTCGAGCTCACAGGGGTATGCGTCACTACTGGGGTCTTCGTGTCAGAGGACAACACACGAAAACTACTGGACGTCGTGGACGTACTGTTGGTGTGTCCAAGAAGAAGTAAGCTGTTCTTCTGTATTTTTATGTTTATTTAACAACAATAAATTGGATAAATAAATTGTTTGCGTTTTCATTCACACCTCGATGCCAGGCAGAAAGGGGGGGATGACTCTGTTTTTAGCATTTTTGAGTAGAGCAATTTCAAATTGGCATAGTTACAGTAATTCGAGTAAAGGAATAAGGTTTTTAAAATGATTTATTTAAGCCATAATTAAGTGATCTTTTTGAATTAATATATTAGTTGATATTGAATTATTCCATCCATCCCTCTTTGGTAAGTTTTAAGAAAAGATACAGTGATGTACCAACATACACACATAGAAAGCTAAAAGCTGCGTATGACTTACGCAGATCAGGGGCTCTATTCTCGAATTCATTTGCATACGAATCAAAAATTCATGTTCTCGAGCAATCGTCTACAAATATTTGTGCATGGAAATCGCTCGATCTACAACGTGTAGTAGTTACACATGAGAATTTTGGCCGTGTGGTGATCGTATGCAATGATGTAGTACAAACAAATATAATCCTGCAATACTATTGGTTCAGCAGTTTGTTCGCATGGTATAAGCAACGACTTAACGTAAGTATGCGATAAAATTCGTATGCCATTGGAGAATATCAGATTTAAGCGATCATCGAATCATATGAGAATAAAATCAAGTGAGTTCGAGAGTAAGGTCCTGTCCAAATCAATTTGGCCAAAAACAAACTTATCTCCTTTTTCCCAGCCGCCATATGGAACTTGTCCCGAAGCTCAGGTAGAACACAATAATATACTTCTTTTAGTAACATATTTAATAGAATGGAGTAATTACAGTTTTATATTGTCTATATAAAATGAACATACATTTTATTTTTAATTAATGAGTATTTTATATAAATTGTTTCCACGTCAAATATTGAACAAACAATAAATTGCTTTAAATTCATTTGATCTATCAACACTTATTATTTTTTTGATAGATCAATAATTAGGTAGAATTAGTGCAGCAAAGGGTGTTCAAAATTTTACAATCACATTACATTATCTTGGTAAGATTAAAGCGTTTTAAAAATTACAACTATGTAAATATACCTTTGTAATGTTACACATTTTTTAACAATGAAACTGGGATAAATCACATTTTTTAATGTAATTCTTTCTTAGACCACTTGAGGGGCAAGCTCAACATTTTAAATTGGAGGAATTTACAATTAGCCGAGTTAATGGCATTTTATTTTATAGAAGCATGTCATTTTTGTTTTCATTAAATAAAGCCGCGGAAGATAAATACCATGTTTGTGAAGATAAAAACCCATGTTCTCTTTGTTACCGAAAATACCAAACTCTATTTGATTTGATAAAAACCGGAATGTTACAACCTTATCGAATAGAAAATATTCTTGATTTTTTATGAATTTTATAATTACTTGCTGCTTCTTTCTTCAATTGAGAGAGAAGAAATTATTATTATTAATTTGAATTTTACATTTGACATAAATTATATTTAAAATTGCGTTATCGATAATGAAAGTATTGCGTGTAAAAATCCACTGTAATGCCTTGGGTGTCGAAATTAACATTTGCGATGTTATTATAGCATTGATGCTTATTTGAAAAATGCGCTTTGCAAAGCCAACGAGAGGCTACCAGCGTCAGGTAGGTTATATTATGTAAGCTCGAGGTACTAACCAAAACTGTTTAAATATTGAAACCCGACGCCTGGTTCAAACCACCAATAATTATTGGTAACCAAGTTGAACAATTTTAAGTTAGACTAATTTACACAATAGTACCAATGAAATGTTAAAAGGAAGAAGTATGAACTGGGTTTATTTTATCGAATTAATATAAAAAAATTTAAATGACAGCTTGTAATATTTAAATTTATTCACTTCTTGGTGAATTTTAATTTCTTAAAATACGTTCGGAATGTGAAATACTATACCTAGCAGGGTAAAGTGTATCATGATAAAATCGTACTTTTAAAATTGTTTACATTCAAAGGATCTTAATATAATAACTGGAACTACATAATTGCACCAATTATTTTTTTATTGACTATAATTATTGCAAAGTTGAGAATTTCTATTTGTGATATATTATGAAAAATTCTTCAGTCAAAACTAATAAATAAACTTAGAAAACTTTGTATAAACTATCACACTGGTTTTATATTTTTATAATAAAAATTTAAAAAGGATTTAAGAAATAATATCGACAAATGCTTTTGGCACTTTGCCAGTTTGTTGCCCTCTTTTGCCCAAAAAATAATCTTCATCCGATTGATTAGGTAATTCTTCGACTATTATTATCTGCGATGCAAAAATTGTATGTAATTTACTAGAAATAAAACAAAGCCACTTGACTTACTTCATCCCCCATCAAACTAAGCTCCGTCACATCCTTTGCATCGTAATCATACAAAACACGTGCCATTTTATTGTTTTTATTACCATTTACTTGAGTGATATCTACGCTATCTGAATGTACCGATGGGCCACCAGATACCACCGATAAGCTAAGCAAAAATTGATATTTAGTAAATTACTATTTTCTAGAAATTATTGTTACGACGATCAAATTTGATTTCACATACAGGTGGTGGTTGTAGGTAAGTTTTTTCAGTTTTGAAGAACAATTGGTGCAAAAAAATTATGTCTTATTAGACTAATAAAAAAAAAGTTACAAGAAAACTACAACTAGAAGAAGAAAGAAAATAAAATGCTGCAGCTTTATATTTTTTGCAGAATTTTACTATCCGAAAGAACTAAGCGATTTAGATGGAAGTTATATCGATTTCGTTTGTCGCAACGACAATAGATGGAATGTAGGAGTTTGAGGTTTCGGTGTCTTCGCTGTTAACTCTCACAACCGGATTAGATTTCATAGAGCTGAAACACACACACATGCACCAACCACCGCATTTTAAATGCAATCATACAGATCACCATTTTTATTTAGTTTCATCAAAACGGGGCTTTTAGTTTCGAAATTATGGAAGGAGACTAGCAATCCGTACAGCACAAACGATTGATCTTTGATACAAAAATAATAAATAATTGAAAAATTGGGAGTTATAAAAAAATAATTATATGCAACTCTTTATCACTAAAAATGCAAATTTAAATTATTCTAGTTATTTATTTTGAAAAAAACATGTTATAGGAGTAACTAAAAATGTTACACTTGCGACATTCCAACTAAAATCAACTGGCAAAATTGACTTGACCACACCAAATTTGACGAAACTTGGTACATACCATCATAGTAATAAATAGAGTCCGGATTTATATGTTTTTACATGCTTTATTTGCTCTATCACAGAAAGCTTATTTTTAGTATCTATACCGTTCTCTACGAAATGAAGCAAAATACGAAGTTTTATTTCGCATATAATTTAATATTTTGGATTTTTACCGCATACTTATAAAATTATTATCCATATAATTGCATATATAGCCAATATTTGGAATAATTATCATTAACTAGCTTCATCTAGACCGTGTCGGATGTGGTTGTTCGGCCTCGGGGAAATCGCAACCATACGTGTACACCGTGGTTGTTCAGCCTCACTCCAAGGTTCTAAAGTAGCCTATGTTTTTCGTAGCGTTGTAAATAACTTTTACACCAAATTTGGTTAAGATTGGTCAAATAGAAACGTAAAGCACGTGCACGCGTATTTGCATTGTCGATTGGTTGACAGCATTCATTATTATTTTTTAAGTTGATTTTGAGTAGCCTGCCTTCCTTTAAGGAATCTCGATAATCCATTCATGCGCGTCCCATAGGGACGCGCATGAATGGATTATCGAGATTCCTTAAAGGAAGGCAGGCTACTCAAAATCAACTTTCCTTTCCTTTGCGAATGTTTGCACTATTTCAACACAAAAACATGCGCAGGGACCTACATAATAACTGTGCCAAATTTGGTTCCGATCGGTCAAACGGTCTAGGAGTCTATAGGGAACATACATACATCCATTTTTTTTATATATCGTCGGCTTACTGCCAAAACAAGATAACTCCATTTTTGGACAAAATGAGTTATATACATGATTGCATTCAAATAAGAGCAAACTACATTTTGACAAAACCTGATAACTGTAAGTCAAATATTAAAGGAGTATTAAGAAGTTCATTTTTAACTTTTGTTAACTTGTTTATGGTGAATCAAATTTTAAAATCAGTTTTACTCAAAACTATCATTTTGGAGTTATCTTGTTTTAGCAGTAAGCCGACGAATTATATAGATTATATGTAGGTGCAAGTTTTTTAAAATAAAATCCTAATGTTAAAAATGTGGGTTACTGTGCAGTTGTTATGACAGCTCGAAACAAAATTTCTTCTGCTACACACTAAAGAACACACTTATTTTAGCATATTGTAAAAGTAAAACATATGAATCGGGTCCAAATGACGGAAATATTCGAATTTGAAAAGTACGGAAAAGTAGCATAAATCATGCAGTAGACCCCGGTGATGCCACATTCATCGGCCGGCCGGCGCATTTTGTTGACGGTACGTGCACTGGGATATACTCTTACACTTAGAAAATTTCGCACCGGCAGATGCAGCTCGACGCTCCTACATGTAACATCGCTTATTTTTTGTTTTTACGCGATTTTTAGGGGGTGAAACGTAATAGTTTACTGCCCCATACCGCGACTATACTTTTTAATGCTATTTCGAGGGTCTCTCACATCCCGGTTGCATAGATCCCGGTGTTCTTGATCGGTGGCGCCTTCTCGTATCTTTAGCCTAGTAACCAGAGTCAAATCCGCTCCGTAGGGGTGCAGAGCGGAGCGGAGCGGCGCCCCGGAGGAGTAGGATTTGACGATGGATTACCCTCCTTTTCGAATGCACACCCCTAAAATTCGAAGGCAAAAAAAATTTAATTTTTTCACTTTTTCGGCAATAACCGCCTTATTTTCCATTTTTTCGCGAATATTTATACTAATATCTACTAAGCACACCCCCCCCTACCCGAATTTCAAAGAAAAATTAAAATCGGACCGAAAAAATTTCACTCCATTTCAAGGGACTGTAACCCGATACATGTGCAGACCCCGGGTTCGACCGGCTACATGAATTTACTTTCCCTTCTTTTCAAAAGTCGATTTTGGGGTTGTTTTTACTCCGTTCAGCCTTTTTATTGTTTTATTAGACAAATATAAGCCTGTTCTTTAGTGTGTAGCTGAAGAAATTTTTTTTCAGCCTGTCAGAGTAACGGCACAGTCGCCAAAATGTGGTACAAAATCCAACCTTGTCAAACACATTTATTTATGGGTATACGTTTTCTGGACCATTTCTATCCCTTGCAACATGTTCCATTTAAAAAAAATAACGCATTACCACGTCTGAAACCTTTTAAATCAATAAATTAAAAATTTTATTACCACTTCTTATTTATTGGGGTCTGAAAAATATTACCATCTTTTTGTAACTTCTAAACTAATCTTAACCTGTCCGATCCAGAAAATTTGGCGACGTTGATTTCAATAAATAATATTTCTGCGAATTCCTAAATTAATAATTATATATATCGTGGACTTACTGCAAAAACTGACCAAGTCAGTTTTCTCAGTCACGACAAACTTTGTTGATTAAGTTTGCTCAGTATTTTTAAAAAATTTTAAAATTAGCAAAAGCCCTAATAAGAAGTATTGTTAAAGTTTCATTTTCCTAAAACAAAAATTAAAACTTATAAAAAGCTGATTTTTCACAAAATATTAAACATTCAATTTCATTTTTTTAGAAACTTTTTATTTTGACTTGGTCAGTTTTTACAGTAAGCCCACGATTATGTAAATATTATTTATGTACTATAGGGGAGAAATATTAACGTTTGGTGCGCTGTAAGCAACATCAACTTGACGTCACGCTGATGCACGCTAATGATATAACCTAGCTTGACCTCGCTCAGAAATACTTTGATTTGGTTTTGAACGATAATAATACATTACAACTAAGTAATAAATAAATAATTTAATTAAAAATAATAAATTTAACGTATTTTAATTACTTATTAAAATAATTTTAATAAATTAAGACGTCAAATATTTAGTTGATATTACAGCCACCAGGGTGCGTACAATTAATATTTTTTCCCTATACAATACTAAAAATTTCGATTTTGCATTATATTCCTTTGTTTTCATTTAACCGCATATTATCAAAATTTCAGCAATATTACTGCATATATCGACTAATTTTAACCGCATATAAAATACTTATATTGATGTTTTTTACCGCATATAAATCCGGACTCTTGTTATAAATACAAAATTAAGAATTTGTCCCAAAAAGGCCTTTTGAGTTTTTGGTTTGAACCTTTAAAAAGTCAAACAGCTGGTGCGTAGAAAAAAAAGAAAATAATGTTAGAATAGTTTGGTTTTTTGATGTGTCTTACTTTTTTAATTCAATAACTATTTCATTTCTCAATAAACATCACTAATTTGAGGATGTCCCGGTATGCATGGACCGACTATAAAACAAGGGGTTGCTGTATAGTGGGACAAAATTCTTTTGTATTTTCTATGTAGTGAAAAATATTAAAACTAAAAAAAAACATCAAACTACTTTTTTGTCGCCATTTGAAAAATATTGTACCAGTATACAACAGCTTTCCTTAAGTATTTTTGCCATCAAGTTGAATGATAGCCGAGAAATCAGCGAAATACTGATTTTTGTGTACCCCATCCCTCAGCGGGAACCCGACTTGGTTGAAAGGGGGAAATTCAGGATTAGTTAATGACACTCTGAAGAACAGTTATATAAAACAAAATCCAGTTAAAATTTTTTATAACTTTACCAGGGCAAACTAGACGCAATTTTATAATGGTAAGTTATACTTCATTTTTTTCAATCGGTCCAATTGTCAGCCCATAATGAAATTTGGTACACATATTATGTTGATTATGTTAGTTCTAGTATACATTAATTATTAGGAAAATAAAGAATGACCTGTATTGGAATCAAGTTTCAAAATCAGACATATATTTTTCGTTTTACTTCCTTTCATCAAAATTTGAGATGGTGCAGTAAATTCTTCAGTTGAAGTGAGCCGGATTACCCACTTGTGTATCATTTTTATACAAAAAATAATTAAAATAAGCTTTATGCAATTCTTACAAAACGGGAATCAATTTTTGTTAAATTTTGGGGGACGTTGTGCTATACGGAGAGTGACTGCACCCAATTACCTCGATAAATCCTTTTGTAGCTCAATCATGATTTTATGACACTGAGAGTAATAATTGGCCTGCATCTCGGCGAATTGATACAAATAACGTAAATGAGTGGAATGCGAACTGCCGATGCCTTCTAACAATAATTTTGTTATTTCCGCTTGTCGATCAAATTCTGACTGAGCAATTCGAAGCTCTCTTTCAGCCTAAAAAACAAAAAATTACGAACCACACCCAAAAACTGCCAGAACATTTATTAAGATCTGTGCTTACTTGTTCCAACATTACTTCAGGAGAAATTCCCTCCTTCTATTTTATGTTAGCATTACAAAAAAAGTGGTGACGATAATTTTTATGTTGAAAAAATTTAAAACATTTAACTTACGGTTTGCGTTCCTAAAAGACTTCTCGCTTTTCTAACACGATTTTTGCACGCATCCAAATCTAATCTAAAAAACATAAAATTACACGCAGAAGTTTCACCCTTAAATTGTATACCTTTTGACTTCCAGTAAACCCTTTTCTTTTGTAATGGTCTTCATTTCGGAATCGAGGAACTTTTGCAACGGTTGAGTAAAACAAAGAGCAGCGGAACCGATAAAATCTCTTTCCACTTGTCCCAATTTTTGCTCGCACTGACCCATCTTGATGAGCGCACTTCCGTAGCCGGTGCCAGGTCCAAACTCGTTTCCAGCTTCGATCATATCCAACCCCAAGTACTCGATGTTACTCAAACGTGAGGGACGTTTCTTTTCCATCTTTTCAAATATAAAATCTTCGATTCTATTTCCGGGATTTGGAACTAAAACGGCCTCGGTGTTGCGCACAATTTTTTCTGTGCACGTCTTGGTTACTTCTGCACGACTCCATAAATTTTCAAAGTGAGCATCCAGTTCGGTCTTCTCCGAAGTTCCCAACTTTTCTTCGGTGTACTTAAAAATTCAGAAATCAATAAGGCATAATAAATTAACCGCTTGAATTACTTACTTGCACGACACGACTCAAAGCTGCCCCAGCATCTTTGACCATTTTCTTTACGTTAAAGTCCATGTTTTACGTCGGAAAAATCAATTTTCTGAAAATCGACTTTTTGCTGCGATACGAAAGCCTTATAATAATAATCTGATTTAATTAAAAGTGGCGGTGACGTGTTTAAATGATATTTTTGAAATGTAATTCATTAAATTTTTTATAAATCGACTAAACACTTGATTAAAGTAACTTTAAATTGATTTTGTGATGTGACACTTCAAAACTTGAGGTTATGGACTGCTGTCATTTCGTTGTTGTGCTATATACAGGGTAAGGTAACAAAATAAAATAACAATAAACTTTATCATTATTTTTGTATCTGCTCCTACTCGTCGAATTAATCAGATACTTAAGTTATGGTAACTGATAATAGGTATGACTTTTATTCTGCTAAAACCATTTTAAGTTTAACCCCCCCCCCCTCACCTACTGCTACTTTGAAATTTTAAATAGCACTCCGACCTTATGATACATCATTTTATAGGTGGAAAAAATCCTCATCAAACTATGTTTAAAAAAATGGATTAAGTCGATCTGTTTATGAGATGATAGAAGTGAAAAATGAAACCATAACTAATTTATTTTTTATAAAATTAAGAGCGGACAAATATGAAAAAAATCTATAATTCACTACCCTTAAGAATATTGCGTCAAATTAAAACTAAGATTTGGTTGAATCCTAAGTTTAGTTTTAACTTTATACAGTAGAATTCAAATATAACGAGCGTTAAGGGGCTGAACAATTTGTTTGCTAAACTCGGGCCACTAAATCAGGCCCATATTGTACTACCTACCTCCGAGACAGTTGCCGCCGTTCTGCTACTCCTCGAGCCATCCCAACCACAGGATAATCTCAAGGACCATTGCAGGCGAAGTGCCACTGATTCTGGTCAGAAGTACCTCAATATGGTATCCCTCTTTAACGTTAAACCTTTTTTTTCAGTGCAGGGGAGGGGGGAATCTTCATAAGCACTACCCTGTAGCGGCCGCATTATCATGTAAAATATAAAATCGTCGATAATAAATAAATAGATGTTAATTAAACAGAAAAGGAGCTTTGCTACATGTAAAATTTTTTTTTATTAGTTTGTAATAATTTGTTTATAATAATTATTGAGCTAGGGTAAAAAATTTGTTTGAGAAACGCTGGAAATTCTCGAGTGATGTAAATTTTTACAACACGTTTCCCGAAATAATTGTAACAAAGAAATTAGAAACGTTAATATTTTGTGACGAGAATTTCAAGCAATTTAAAAAAATTCAACAAAGACTCTGAAATTGTACAGAGTCATAAAACCATATAACCCACGCTGCACGTGCACATCCTTTTGAAAAAATCCAAGTTTCTATTTTTATGAAAAGACTCAACGATTTCTAAATTTTAGAAATCGTATGAAATCCGTTAGGTTTTTAGAAATACATGGGGTAATAAAAACAACCCCTAAAAACTTTCGATAGTCTCTAAGACGGGCCAAAAAGTAAGAAATCTTGTACGTTATTTTTACCATCTTCATGAGGGGATGTTATTCAATAAATACGACACCGGAAGGAAAAGTCAAGTTAGTTGCCGGTTATCAAACGCATACGCGAAAAGCAGTCAGTTACTATTTTCCACGTGGAATTTATTTCTAGTCAATTAAAATAACTAAGTCCGAACTAAAGTTAAATAAAAACAATTACGCGAGTCAATTAAAATAAATACGTTAAAGGTTCATATCGAATAGTACAGATCGGAAAGACGCCACTTCATTTAAAAGTTCGATAGTGTCATAAAATTTAAATGAATGAGTTCCACTTAAATCAATCTTTAAGAGTTACGCATAATTCAAAAGCATCCAAAGTAAGAAGGAAGGGATACAACGTCGTGGAGTGTAAAGGATTATAAACTCAGGTATCACACAATTTTAATTCTAAAAATCTTTTACAAATCATTACTCTGGCCGGCTTAAAACCAACTAAGTAAATTGGGTCATAAACCCTCGTATTGAAATACTGTAAATCCTTAACGCTGTAAAATTGCTAAATTCTTTTTTTTTTGTTGTTATTTAATAAATTTTGTTAATTAAATTAAAGGTGTCTCAATTGGTGTAATTTTCCTATAAGTAATTTATCATCTGCTTAAAATATTTTTCCTGCGTTTCCGAAAACGCTGACACCTACCAAGTTAATAATTAAATTAAAAATTAAGTAAGTAAGTATTCAAAGTTATATCACGAGTTAGAATCCGAACTCGTTCATTAATTAATCACGGATTCTGGTGGCAGCTTATAAAACAATCAATTAATTAAATTACAAGTTCAAATTAAAATAATCAATTAGAAGTTCAACTCAAAAGATCGACGAAAGAATTTTCTTAAGGTAAAGCAATCAGCTTTTGTACAACCCCAATCTGGGATGGTAGTGTGAGATTCTTGCTCACTAAAACACCCTCCCCGGTGAGAGCCGGATTCACCTCTCGGCATTTCTTCAGCTGTCAACCTGCGATGTTGGGGGAGAGCCCGGATTTGACAACCCGGAATTTCAAAATTACCTATAGAGATTCGGAAATATTTAGGCGCAATAGTTCTTAACCCGTCACTGATGAGCGGGATGAAGCAAAGGTTTTCCTCAGAGAAAATAATAACCAAGAGTAAGTTATAATATTTTATTATAATCGACTTGTCGCTTATCACTATGTTATCAGACAACTCGACGTTTGTCCTCATCTAGGCCAAAGACTATAAAAAATGAGGAAGTAACATTCCGCCTACTTTTATCTGCAAATTTTGACAAATTTCAGTTTAATAAAAATTGACGTTTTAAAGTAATGTCGCATTACTGTAAATCAATTTCAAATGGCCTCGTCTTCTAGGTCTACCGAAATGACCGAAACCAAATCGTTACCCTTGCATAGAAAAAAAATTAAAGTAAGAAAACTGACGAGCGATTCCTCATCTAGCAGTTCCGTTATTTCTTCAGAGGTAAATATTTCAAATTTGAAATTTTTATATTATATTGAAGTGACTTTCAAAGGGGTCGAGAATTTTGACTGATTTCAAAAATTTAAATTTTAGATCTAAAATTTCGTTGTATTTTCGAAGTAAAATTTAATGCTCATTGCAGTCATGGAAAAATTTAAATAATATATTTATCCAAATTCATAAAATGATAACTAATGATTGTGAGACAATAAGGAGGGTAGAATTGTTCCCAGAATGGCATTATATTATAAAAATGTATTGATGTTATATTTCTTCTTTGATTATGGACAACTAGAAATATTTGTACTAAATGAGTGAAAATTGTGCGCGAAAATTTTATGAGTTATCACCATCAAGTGTGCCAATTTCAATGGATGATGGTAAATTTTCAATGTACGCGATTACTGTATTAGATTTAGTTCGAAATTGATACAGGATGTACTTAATTGATAAACGTTTTAATTAAGATATCATTTTGTAGACGTCCATTTTATTTAATCTAAAAATAAAAATTTCAATAATCAACTTCAGAAATTTGGGTTTTATTATTTTAAAATAAAGAGCAATTCAAAATTACAAATAATTTGGGGAATACAATTTTGGGTTTGCTTAGAGACCAACGCTTTAAATTGGGGGGAAAAAATTTCTTGTTGCCGCGTTTCATTTTTGGAACACGACAATATATTTATATTTTCTTCTTAGGAGGATTCTGAAGAATACATTCCGCTAGCAGCCCGAGATTCAAAATGGGTGGGTTTAAATGTGTGCAATTCGGATTTACTCTTGCAATCGGGTTACGAAGCAACCGATGAAGAAATTGTAATAATGGAAGTGAACGAAGAGGAAGAACTGCCAATTTATTCGTTATTTCCGGCACTGCGTAACACAGCTCTAGATAAAAAGCAACTTGTCGCGTCAAACCAATCCACAGCAGATATAACCAAATTGTTGGTGGGCCAAAAACCAGATTTCACTCACATGAAAAAAAGCAAACGGTTTTCTCCTGCTAAGGTACGTACCTAATAATTATTAAAATGTATATATTTTGAGCTGACAATCAGAAAAAAAAACTTCAACTTAAAATCGCAGTTACAACAAAAATAACAAAATCAATTAAAAGTCAAAATTATGCAGTACAAAAAATTTCATTACAAACAAAATGTCTAAAAGGAAAGAATCTGAGCATAATAAAACAGTGACGGATAAAAAAGACAGCATTAAAACTTCTGTACGTCGTGTTGTGTTAAATACATGAAATAATAAAATTTAAAAATAAAATGAATTATTGTATTGCAGTTGAGTCTACCGAAATTGGAAGAACTGCCAAATGAAGAAAAGGTGTCAGATTCAAAACTGTCTAAACATTCCAGTCGAGCGATCGGGACGCAGTCGTTTATTAACAGAGGTTCAGGTAAAAAATGATAAAACAGTTAAACAGAAAAAAACAGTTTTAAATGAAAAAAAATCAGTGTCTACAAATAGTTCGAAAGAAACTCCTTATGACGACGCAAGCGATTTAGAATATAATCAAGTTAAAAAAGTAAAAAGATATAAAAAAAGACCAATACCGCTCGACGTCGATACTGAAAGTAGTTACAGTGGAATTAGTCAAATAAAAAAAGATACTGCTAAAACCTCAGAAAAAAGTAAAAACAGTTCAAGTCAAAACGTCGGTAGGATTAGTAAAACCATTCAAATGATAAAAAATAAAACAAAACCTGCTCCAGTAAATATCGAGAAAAATTCAAATAATGGAAGTTTAGCCGATGACGAAAGTTTATAATAATAATAATTTATTTTTGTATAATGTTAATTTCTGTGAATTATTAATAAATATTCTTATATATTTCTGCGTATGCTTTTATAAAATATATTCTTAACATTTATTGCAAGTGTACATACATACTATGTAAAGATCGTGCCAAATCTGAAGAACCTTTATCCTACTTATTATCGAACCATCAGTGGAAATATAAAGCTATGTGCATGACGCCGTGCATATTAGGATATTGAGAGTTTGCACAAATCTTGACCTATCTATTGAGGTTATTCTGATAAATTTGTCTATAGCACTATAAACCTTATAGAACTACAAGCTAGAGTGTGCTATAGCACTGCCCGTTATAGAAATGCACAAACTCCTATTCTGATATGCATTCCATAAGAGGCCTGTCTATAAGCACAAGTTATAGTAATAGCTAACTTCGTGTGGCTTTTTGACGTTTAAATTTATGTGTACATAAAGATTTTCCCTTTGTTTAATTTTAATTAATTAACTTGAATAATAAACTATATGATTTTTATAGAATTATTTTACTTTTTTTATTTACATATTTCGAGCTACATACAAATCTCTCATTTGGCGTCCAGAAGTTGTTATATTTTCATTCTGTTCTAAAAATTTCATAAAATTGAATATCATTAACATGGTTATAATTATTTATAACAACCATTTTGTACTCTCATCATATCTTCATCGGTATTGTGGTGAACATTAATTTGAGTTTTTTTAAATCAAGGGGTTGTGACAAAATTGACATTAGTAAGAACAAATTACGACGAGCACCGAAAATTGAATTGAACTGTGATTTTGATTATTTAAGTATTTATTTATTATTGTTGTAAAGTTATTTGGAGAAATAAATCATTCTCCAAACTGGTGACCTCCGGACGTGATCAACAGACAATAAATAAATTATGATAAATCCAGACGACGAAACCGCAGCGACGCCGATGCACGCAAACGCACAAGAGATCGCTAGAGTGGCAATCAAAATTCCTCCATTTTGGGAACAAGACCCGGAAACGTGGTTCGCCCAGGTGGAAATGCAATTTGCGCTCAACGGCATCACTCAAGACACCACAAAATTTTATTATGTCGCGAGCAATCTGGAACACCGACACGCCAAAGAAGTGAAGGACATAATCCGAAATCCTCCACCCACAGAAAAATACGTGAAATTAAAGACAGAGTTAATCGCTAGATTGTCGGCATCTGAAGACCATAAAGTGAAACAGTTACTAGAACGGGAAGAAATAGGAGACAGAACGCCGTCTCAGTTTCTTCGACACATCCGAGACCTCGCAAGCAACGTTCCGGATACATTATTAAAAACTCTTTGGTTAGGTCGCTTACCAGGTAGCACACAAGCAATCTTGGCCTCAATGGAGAGCAAAAGTCTAGAAGAAATGGGTCGAGTGGCCGACAAGATCCACGAAACAAACCCATCGAGTACACAAATATCATCAGCCGATTCTTCAGAAATCATAACTGGCAAAAGTTTACAACCAAGCCAGTTCGACCTTTTGATGACCGAAATCAACCAGCTGAAGACTGAAGTAAGGAGTAGAGGGCGAAGCCCTAGCCGAAGCAGAGGAAGGTCCACAAGCGGATCAAGAGGCCAAGCGAATCCACATTGGTGCTACTACCATAATAGATACGGTAACAAAGCGCGACAATGTCGAGATCCATGTACATTCAACAAGTCGGGAAACTATTCCGGGGGTCAATAAACGCGGCAATTGACCCCGCAACCACACCACACCGCCTAATCGTAACGGACAGAACGACATCCACGAAATTCTTGATCGACACTGGAGCGGACATCAGCGTATTCCCGAAATCAGCTTGCAAAGACAAACGCATGTTACAAGATTGCAAGTTGTACGCTGCTAACAACTCCGTTATCAGTACTTATGGCTTTGTCACGCTCAACCTTGATCTCGGTTTAAGACGTCAATTGGCATGGCGCTTCGTGGTAGCAGATGTAAACAAAGCCATTATTGGTGCTGATTTTTTACATAATTTCCGCTTACTGGTCGATATTTACAACAGGCGACTGATCGACGATAGCACAGGCCTTAAAGTAACTGGTCAACTGATAAAAGGAATACATCATACCATTCGTACCGTTAACTCCGATAACAAGTACCATCGAATCGTTGAGAAGTATCCTGCTATTACAAACCCCAGTATGGTGAAAGCAGTAGTCTCACACCAAACTGTGCACAGGATCGAGACATTGCCCGGACAGCCCATTACTTGCCGCCCAAGAAGACTCGCTCCTGACCGCCTTCGCATAGCAAAGAAGGAATTCGAATATATGCTTCAACATGGCATCGTTCGACCTTCGAAAAGCAATTGGTGTTCTCCACTACACCTCGTTGAGAAGAAAAATAAGGAATTCCGACCCTGTGGAGATTATCGAGCCCTCAATGCAAAGACAATCCACGACTGCTATCCGATACCCCATATTCAAGACTTCGCCCAATTGCTCGCTGGTAAAATGGTATTTTCAACCATCGATCTCATTAAAGCGTTCAACCAAATTCCGGTCCATCCCGACGATATTCATAAAACGGCGGTTACAACTCCTTTTGGATTATTTGAGTTTACACGAATGCCATTTGGTTTACGGAATGCTGCACAGACCTTCCAACGTTTCATACACGAAGTCACACGAGACCTGGATTTCTGTTATGCATACATCGATGACGTGTTAATTGCTTCGACATCACATGAAGAACACATTAAACACCTACACCAATTATTCCAACGCCTACAAGATTACGGAATCGTCATTAATACAGCAAAATGTATTTTTGGTGTAAGTGAAATTACCTTCCTCGGACACACAATCAACAAGGATGGAACCAAGCCCTTACAAGAGAAGGTAGACATCATTCTAACTAGCGAAAAACCAACAACTGTTAAACAATTACGGCGATTTTTAGGAATGTGCAATTTCTACCGGCGTTTTATTTCAGGTTCAGCAGCAATTCAAGGCCCATTAAACAAACTGCTAACTGGAAAAAAGTCTAGCAATACAAAAATTAGTTGGTCCAGTGAAACCGACATGGCTTTTGTCAACCTCAAAAATGCACTTGCAAAAGTTGCCCTTTTAGCGCATCCTTCACCAACCGCACCGTTGTCTTTGATGGTAGATGCATCCAGTGACGCAGTGGGTGGAGTCCTGCAGCAGAAAATCAATGGTGAATGGCAACCGCTAGGATTTTTCGCCAAGAAATTTAGCAGCTCACAAACAAAGTACAGTGCCTACGATCGAGAACTACTTGCCGCATATTTAGGTATCAAACATTTTCGACATTCTCTTGAAGGACGTGAATTTACATTGTTCACGGACCATAAGCCTTTGGTTTTCGCATTTAACCAAAAGCCTGAAAAGTGTACTCCACGACAATTCAGACATCTGGATTACATTGGTCAGTTCACAACCAACATCGTACATGTGAAAGGTATAGAAAACATTCCAGCGGACACTTTGTCTCGATTAGATATTGTAAACAGCATCAATGTACACGCACTTAACTTGGAAGACCTGTCCAATTCGCAAGAAGTAGATGCTGAAATGAGATTATTCTTGGACCAATCAAATACTTCACTGAAGCTCAAGAAGGTATACTACCCCGAGCATCATGTAGCCATTTATTGCGACGTCTCAACGAGTAATATTCGCCCGTATGTGACCGAACCATTCCAGAAGCAAGTATTCGATAGCCTGCACGGACTAGCGCACTCCGGCGTCCGTGCAACAACAAAACTGGTCTGCTCAAAATTTGTCTGGCCTACAATGAGAAAGAACATTAGAGACTGGTGCAGAAATTGTATTGCCTGCCAACGTTCGAAAGTACATAGGCACACAATTGCTCCAACTAGTAAGTTCACACCACCTACGCAACGATTCGAACATATCCATTTAGACTTAGTCGGACCACTACCATACTCAAAAGGATTTACGTATTGTCTAACAATCATCGACAGATACACAAGGTGGATCGAAGTAGTACCCATTGATGACATAGGTGCAGAAACGGTTTCCGAAGCATTGTTATCGAATTGGATCGCAAGGTATGGTGTTCCCCTTCGAGTAACAACCGATCAAGGCAGACAGTTCACGTCGAATTTATTTGCAAGCCTTACAAAATTACTTGGTACGAACCACATCCGATCAACTCCATATCATCCCATGGCGAACGGGATGATTGAAAGAATTCACAGGCAACTAAAATGTGCAATTAAGTGTCACGCCATCGACAACAATGAATCGTGGGTAGAAGCCCTACCTATTGTACTACTCGGTATGCGTACTGCCTTTAAAGAAGATCTCAATTCATCGTCAGCTGAACTCGTGTTTGGCGAAATGCTCAGAATACCCGGCGAGATTTTTCAAAGCAGTCACGATTCAACAGAACCTTCTTCAATGATCACCAAATTAAGAGAGCATTTTAAGCTAGTACGACCAACACCTGGAAGTAATCATGACAGTAAAAAGAAAACATTTGTCAGTAAAACTCTAGCAACCTGTTCGCATGTATTCATACGACATGATGCAGTCCGAAAACCATTACAGCCAACTTATGACGGTCCTTACGAAGTAATCAGCCGGGCTAACAAAGTATTCAAGATCAATGTAAGAGGTAAAGCAACTGCAATTTCAATCGATCGCCTTAAGCCAGCTTACACAATCGCGAACAAGTTGTCAAACAGCGAAGAACCCGAAACGTCAAAAATGAAGGACGTGGTTACGCACCGTGATGTTACGCACACACCACCGGCACAAACTACAAGATCCGGCAGAAGAGTTCACTTCCCCCAGAAATATGTATCGTTTTTTACAGCCAACAACTGAAAACACTGGAAAGGGGGTAATGTGGTGAACATTAATTTGAGTTTTTTTAAATCAAGGGGTTGTGACAAAATTGACATTAGTAAGAACAAATTACGACGAGCACCGAAAATTGAATTGAACTGTGATTTTGATTATTTAAGTATTTATTTATTATTGTTGTAAAGTTATTAGGAGAAATAAATCATTCTCCAAAGTATCATCTGGAAACACATCCATTTCGAAAGGAATGTTTGCATTAATCGCTATATTGTGTAAAGTACAACAGGCGTAAGTAATGTAAGCTGCATGTGAACGATGATAATGCAAAACTCTATGTCGAAGCAAGCATTGAAATCTAGCTTTTAATATACCATTGATTCTTTCAATAACATTCCTAGCAGATTTAAGCATGCTATTAAAAAGTGCTTCTTTACTACCCTCTTGGTAATGAAGAAAAGGTGTAAATAGCCAAGGTTCCAAACCATACCCACTGTCACCAATCAAATGTGATGCTTTATCTCCATTTTCAAACTCGCCTCTCAATCCTCATATGATTTCTAATTTAAAATTATTATTTTACTTATTATATTACATATTATTACGTATTTTATACTATATTATCAAGAGCTTACCTTCTACATCCAAACGGTTATGCATAATATGCAATACACTAGGGCAGTGTTCGGCCTCGCACTTTTTTCGCTGATCCTAAAAAACATGGATTAGCGGTTGCGCGCTAGATCTATGCACTTATCTACATATATATACAGTTGATTCTAGAATCATAATTATCTGGGATAATTTCCACTGTAGGGATCATTTCATCTCAAATCAACTGAATAATAGGCAAAATTAACTCGACCTCCACCAAATTTGACGAAACTTGGTACACACCATCTTAGTAAGAAATAAAAAATACAAATTTAAGGATTTATCCAAAAAGGCATTCGTTTCCTTGTTTTAGTCCTTCAAAAAGTCAAAAACTTTGTATGTAGACTTGTAGGAAAACGACTGTAACTTTATCCACAGTGATCTAAATTTAAAAAATTAATAATGTTCTGGAAAGGTAAATGAACGCCTTATTCAAATATTCAACAATATTTTATTTTTTCAACCCCTAACTGGATTAATTTTCTATAATATTAACCCTATTTCAACCCCTATTTCTAAAACGGTTTTTTTATTTTGTTCATTTTTTAACTATTTTTTTGTGCAATTGTGCTGAGCATGCATACCAAATTTGATCATGGGATCAGCATGGGTTCGGTCACTAAAAATAAATTAAGTATAGCGAGAAACAGGCAAAAATCAGTTTTTCGCCGATTTCTCAAGTTTCTTTGAACTTTATGACAAAATAATTTAATAGAAAATTAAAGCTAATTAAATTCTCTACAAAAAAATATTTATACATATTTTTCGTCAGATTCGTATTAACATAGCAATAACCGCTCAAAGTATAGATAAGTTGCGCGACCACCGTTTTAGTTATATTTAAAATGATCGGAATCGATTTTCAATTAATTGTATAGATTTTCATCATAAATATTTATTATCTGAATGTAAGTTTACCACATCATCTATAATGTTGATAAAAATTTTAGCATAATACAACACAGCAGTTTAATTCACACACACATTATTCGATTTTTTTTGTGAACTTAATTTGTTTGCATGTTAATGCCTCTTCTTCTACTAAGATGGTGTGTACCAAGTTTCGTCAAATTTGGTGGGGGTCGAGTAAATTCTTCAGTTGATTTGAGATGGAATGACCCGTAGAGGAAAATATTCAAGACGGAATATGGCGTTAAAAATTACAGTAATCATTACATTCCAAAATACTCTATAATTGCTATTTGTTAGCAACGGTGAAAAGAACTTGTGTAAATTTTTATCAAAAACAATTGCTTTCTTCGATTACTTCTTACCCATTTGGTGTTTTGATGGGTGGAAAATGGAGCATTGGTCTAGTCAGGTTTTTGGTTGCTTTCAATAGTGAATAAACGGTATCTTCGTATATCGGTCGTATTTCTCTGTTCTTAGGTCGTGTAGGGGTATTTTATAATTCTAATTTTGAATATTAATCTAACACTTGCATTCATTTTCTAAGCATTCCATTTTCTTTAGTAGACTTTAGACTCTAAATCCTTTATGAATTTGTTTATCTTTACGTTATTCCGGCATTACTTTCATTCTCTCATTTCATGCAATCTTCGTTCCTGCTACCTTAATACCATGTCCATCCTTTTACTCGTTTTAACCGCTCATACCTTATGTTCACAACACAATTTGATTCATTTACAGGAATTGCTTGCAATCAGGATTGTTTCTTATATAATTCATTTAAAGTATTCGGCTAGAATTTTTAGTTTTTGGTGAGAAATTAAATTTGTTGGATTTCTTATGGAAAAGATTTTAATAAAAAACGTTTGTACTATTTAGCTGTATTTATGTAACTGTAAAATATACATGGGTAAATTAATGTATTTTCGATTTAACAAATGAATTTGGTTGATGTGTACATGGCTGGATAAGAATGATCATAAAAAAAGGTGTAATTATCCAGCCCTATGTGCTGCACTTACTAGCAATTTTATACAGGCACGAATTTTTCAGTTTGATTACACGTCTACTGTTATTTTTTGCATTATACAAAGCGTTTTAAATTTTGCACCCTCGAAACCTAATTTTTCGAATTTTATTTGTATGAAAAGTTTTTGTGCAATTCGGTTTAACGATGGCAAAATTTAAAAAGCTTTTGTACGTCGTGGCAATACCACGTTTTTATTTAAA
This sequence comes from Podabrus alpinus, assembly GCA_932274525.1. Classification (NCBI taxonomy): domain Eukaryota; kingdom Metazoa; phylum Arthropoda; class Insecta; order Coleoptera; family Cantharidae; genus Podabrus; species Podabrus alpinus. The sequence goes on along the minus strand of OW026451.1, from coordinate 1,577,605 downwards.
AAAGGTGCAACTATAAGTTACCAATTTTAGCCTTAATTTACATATCTTGTAAAAAATATTATATAATCAGTCATTTAGTTACTGTTAAGTACAATGTATGACTTATTAACCAACATACAAATTAAACAATAATAAAACATCGAAATATCACATCTAAGAGAGAATGTTGTAGTGTCGAGTAAATGGTACAAGAAATAAAGGCTGCCTATCTTTGTTATTACTTCTCTAGACAAAAAGGTACATTAATATCAACCTAACTTAATTTATACAATCATTATTGTTATTATAACGAGAGTGTCGATAATATCACTACGCAAACATTTCCTAAACTAAATAGCCACTTAATAAAAATATCAAACACCCAACATTAAATTTATCAAAATTAAAGCTCTTTTTTATGCGTTTCAACTTTTAAATTATTTATTCACTTGCATTAAACACGCACCTTTACTAATCTAACACACACCTCTTAATAAATTAACAAGAAATAATAATAAATTACAACAAATTCTTGTCATCTACTCTAACTAAATGGTGCTTTCATTTTACCTATTAAATCTCGCGACCACTCCATCAATAAATTGACAAAAACTTGTTTCGTTCAAGTGACAAGAGTAAAAGTTTTAAATCTCAACGGCTCGTTTCTTCAAAAACGGTGCATCGAAATTGAAAAGGCATACGCACAAATTTCGAAAGTTCTTTTAAAAATTAGCGTTTCTTGTTTCGTGCAAATAACAAACGACCAGCAGGATTTTTCGGTGAAAATTGTAAAGAAAGGAAATTGTGACTTTCTTATTTAGGTGAGTGCGCATTTACAATAAATGAAGTGGTACTGGTTTGCGAGTTATTTGCACAAGACAAAGCGCACTTTTGATCTCAAGGCAACGATTTAGAAAAGGATTTTTATATGGTATAAATATTATTATCGCCAAATCCGTTTTCTATATGTTTCTATTTTGATGCCATCGTTTTATTTTAGATCACTGCAAAATTCGAGGAGGGAACGAATTTGATTTGATCCGATTTTAGCTACCGCTTGCTTGCCACTTGAACGTTTACATTTTAAGAGTGGTGTTTTCTTGAATTCCCAAGTGCTTTATTATTTTTACAAAAACCTATAAAATAATTTACTTATGAGAAAATATTGCACAGTAAATTATATCCCGAAGACAATTTTGCTTGAAACTATTTTCTAAAAGTACTGCCACAAAGAAATTAAAACTAGATAACTTAAAATTATAGTAAACAAGATTATTGAAATTTATATCTGCTCTGCATGAATCTAATTGATTTGGTGCGACATACCAAAACTTACGTAAATTGACACGTTAAATGTTTTCAAGTGATGAGAATTGAAAGTGAAATTTTATTTTATCCTTCCACACTGGCACTTATTGATTGTCACTAATTTTTTTTTAATCAATTACAATGAATTGAACACCGTTTGTGGTAATTAAACTACATTCGCGAATAGTAACAGACGAAAGGAAAATAAAGGACATCTTTTTGATTTCCTAAAACTCCCCAATTTCACTTTGTTGCCCGAAAAGCAGCGTTTGCTTGAAGAATAAAGGGTGTCACGTACAAACACATTATAGTCCATAACTTCGAAGGCGTGTAAATGAGCCAATTTGTTGGTGAATGCCAGTAAACTTGATAAAAAAAATGTTAATCAATATTAATTTTTCTTAACTTTTGAGACAATTTCTTTTATCTATACATATTATATTTGTGCCTTTCCTTACTAGTTGAGTAAAATATGCCTAGAAAAATTCATTTTTTTAAATCCTAGATGCGACCTAAGTATTTTCATTAATTCGATATTAATTTTTGAAAAATTGGACAAACTATTTAATAAAATACAACTTAACCCGTCGACGTTTCGTCTAACTTTATTGTAGATTTCTTCAAGAATGTAAACAACTTTAACAGCATTACAAAATTTACATTATTAAATTATGTAAATCAAAGATATAAGAGCTCATATACTTACCAATAGCTTTTACATCTTTGATTAAATAAATATAACAAAATATCGAAAAATATATGGGGAATTTTGTAATTAACGGTTAATTTTAATGAATTTGCAATGTTTGCTTAAATGTCATATAACTATTTTATTTAGCAAAATACTACTTTCTTCGTTATTATTTTAGTTTATAAGCAATAGATTGAACTGGAATAATATCTAAATAAGTAAATTATTGGAAAAAAAGAGAACATTTTAAACGAAAAATTACCGAAGTTTCATTACAAAATTTAAGGTTTTACAACAAATAAGGGTCGTATGACACGATACTTATTTTCATTCGTAATTGTATCCAATTCTGCGCAGTAACGAACTCAGTACGTTTGCGCAGTTCGTACTGCGTTACTGCGCAAAATTTGATACAATTAAGAAAGAAAATAAAGACCATGTTATAAGCCCCTAGTTCAGTTCCAATTTCGTCAAAAACATTGGAATTTGTAAAAGAAATAACCTCTCCTTGTTGGTAACAGCATCAGGACTGGGTCTGATCCCCTATATCGACAGACCAAAAATGGAGCATTTTCATTCAACCTAAGTTGCCGAAGGTGCATAATCATTATTGCCATATAAGACTTACTTAGTTTAAGCCATCTGTTTAAGCATTTTATATCATTCTTGCTTTTGTATAACAAAAGAACATAAGCTGTTGCAGCATTTTTGACTTATTCTTCCCCTAATATGGCAAAATCCTGTAAGTTATCGATGCAGTTCTTATTTGCCAACATGACAAATGCAGTTTTTATTATAAAATAATTTTTATTATCTTTTCTAGGTCCTCTAAAACGAAAATCTAGTTTTGTACATTTAGAGCCCCCGCAGATTGCAGACTAAACTATCGATCGATAGTTAGTCGGTTTAATGGGCCTGTTGGCATAGAATAAAAAAAAACTTAAAAATTCAAAATAAGCCAAACGATTCAAAAATTAGAAATTATGAATCTGTAGGAAGACGCAATAATTATTTCTAAATACGACGTTGTTTTAATATTTGAGTTAACGCAAAACATGACAGAAAAAGGGATAAAACAATTTTGAGGCTGTAAATTATGTTTCATCACATTTTTCCTATCAATCTTTCAGCAAATTCAAATATTTAAAGATTACTGTATTCATAATTAATTATTGCATGTTCCTACAGATGTATAATTATTAAATTTTGAATCGTTATTTTTCTTAAATCTCGCCGGAACAGGAGCAGTACTCCCTTAAGTTGGTTCAACGGGTGAAATAATACGTAATTTTGTTAAAAATCAATTCACAAACAACAATAACTTTACAATAGTGTCTAATCACGTCGCTAGCTAGTTTAGGTGGGTTTTTGTTGAACGCTTGTCGCTTCACGAAGTACTGTTAATTTTTTTTAAATAACGATAGCCGGGTCGAATCAACTATTGTTGACCACTCCAAATAAATTGAAAATTTCCTATTGCAAAGAGGAAGGTTTATATAGTATACTGACATAATTTTCACAAGCGAAGATATAATCAAAATTTTGAGTAAATCGATTTTGAAGTTAGCTAATTTAACGAGATTCAGTGGTAAAATCTAACGAGATTCCCGCGCGTCGCTCATTTTGTTGACAGTCCGTGCAGTTTTAATGACCCTAACACTTAGAGTATTTCGCACCGGCAGAAGCACCACGTCTCTCGTACCTGTAACATCGATTATTTTTTGTTTTTACGCGATTTTTTGGGGGTTTAAGGTCCCGGTTTCTTTTATCCCGGTTTTCTTCACTTACGGCGCTTCTCGTATGTTTAGCATCCGCCGCGGAGCGGCTCACGCCATGAAAAACCGCCCGGAGCCCCGGAGGGGCGTAGGGTAGGTTTTTTGATGCGTACAGTTCTGGCCGTGCCAGATCCACCCAAAAAAGTAATTAGCGCCATCAAAACCGGCCCCGGGGCGAAGCCCCGAAGGGGGCCTAGGTTTTCCCCATAGTTTATTTAGAGACCTTATTCTTAAAATATTTTTCGAAACAATCTTGTGCACTCGCATAATTCATAATTCCTACTATGTTATACGCACGGGAGTCGACTGACAAATGCGCTCCTGACCGTGCGATCGTACCTTATATTTATAACCTCGGTTAAGGGCGTGGCTTAAACAGGCATTTTACATGTAAAATTTAGCTATTTTCAAATTGATTTTTCTCGAAATTTTATATATACATTCGCTCATGAAATTATACACTATAAACCTTCCTCTTTGCTATAGAAAAATTTTAAATTTATTTATTTATTTGGGGTGGTCAACAATAGTTGATTCCCCCCCGATAGCCTTTTATGCATTCCAGATGTATCATAAACTATATTGCTCAGAATAAAATAGGGAATATTTTATAATGTGAATTTATTTTTGTATCTTTAACAATTTCTTTTTATTATTTTATTTGTTGCAATACCTGAAATTGCGTAATTTGGCGTTTCAGTATAAAAAATTTTTTTTATCAAATAATTCACATAATATATATAGTATTAAAGTTAGAATTATCACTTGTAAGACAAAAGCAAAATGAAGAAAATATCTTGCTTAATAAGAAAGTTACATGACACTTAAATAAGTACTACAAATTCGTTAATTCACCATTAATTGTTACCCTTTAATTAATTATTTAGTCTCCCGTTATAGTAAAAAGTCATATTTTGGATTTATTGTTATTACTTGGTGTTCAATTGAAGCTTTTCTTCGAAAAGTTTCCACAATTCATTACGGGCTCCCACCAAATTTTTCAAAGTGAATTCTCTGACTTTTCCAGGAAATCGGATTACAAAAATGCACTGATTGGGATAGGTTAATACCAATATAAAAGAATTTCAAAATTGATATTAAAATATTTCTCTGATCAAAGTTTTAATTTTCCTGACTTGGCGCTACAAATGAAAAATTACTTGATCAAATTTGAGAAATCTCAAATTTCCCGATTTTTCCACACGAGTGGGAACCCTGTCCATTTTTTGAGGTGGATCAATCCTATTCTTTTTTCTTTTACTTTACAACTTGACTCATCCATAGAGTGTTGATGTTTTTATATATTATCTTTCTTCGTTACAGGCGGTGTGCGGAAAAGGAGGCATAGCCCTCATTTTCGACTTTTAGCACTTTTTGATTAGCCAGACAAATACTACAACTGTCAATGCGCTGTATGAAGAATGGCAAATTTAAAAAATCTGAAGTTTAATGTTGTGTATTTGGATGCTCAATGCTTATTACAAAGCCAACATGAACTGATACGTTCATCTAATATTTAACATAGTATCAATTAGTATCAGTATGTCAACTATATTTTCCTCAAATATTACTGCTTTGCGCCTCCAGAGGCACTAATGCTAAAATTCGCACATTTTAGGTAAAATTTTCAAAACATTTTAAATCTTGGTACGATTTTATATATTTTGAAAAACAAGTGAAAAAGGTACGAGTTTGCTTAGAGTAAATTAAGAAAGAGATCAATATAGGTAAAACATCTCTTTAGGTGAGGTTCTTCACCTATTAATAAGTTTCAATTGGCTCTTTAGTTTAAAAAGTTGCACAGGACTGGATTATACACGACGTAAGCAAATACTCGGCTGAAACAATGTCAAGTTTCTAAAAATTGTAATAACTTAAAATAGATTCAATTTTATAGCAAGTGATCGTAGTTCCCTTTTTCCAAGCATTCTTATTTGCTTAAAATTGGCTCAGTCGTACCTACAAAAAGTGTGGGTCATATTTTTACCGCGCTCTAAAAATTCCAACATATCCAAAGATAATATAAAAAGTAAATGACTTTTTTTTATATTTCTATTGTGACCGATTTAATGCAACATCCTCAACTTGAACTACATGTAAAAGCTTTGCTAGCTCACAAGAATGCAGCTCATAAATCTAATTGTAGAGATCTCATGGTGGGGTATTTGAATGAAGCAGTTACACTTCATTCCAACCTTAAATTTGTTTTTAATAATGAAATCTCAAAATAAACTCTTTTCAATAATCTTGTTTTTTTTCCTTACGAAACCAAGAGTCAAATACAACAATTAACAAAAATTTTCCAACAAAAAACAAAAATTACCTTTATCGTTTTCTAGCAGCAGCCTTAACATATCGAACTAATATATTGGGTAAACTAAAATTAAATCCGTGTTGAAGTAAATGTCATTGAGACTTCATACTGACCAATTTACGACTTCTGGCTCGTGCTTCCTGCCTTGTGTTTGTGTATTCGAACCACAAAACGTTCGGTATAAGAGTCGTGTCTCTTAGTAATAAAAATTCCGAAATTTTCCTACAACAAAATCTTCAAAATTAAATTCCATCAAAAAGGCATACACAGAAACGTACCAAGTAACAATTTGTGGAAACAAAGGTGTAAATACAAAGTACGTTAAGAGGAACCAAAACGTGGCGAAAAGAAAACCAACCAGTGATCCAAACAACACTTGCGGTATCGTGTGATATTGCAAATAAATTCTACTAAAGCACACCAACATTGCCAACGTCACAGAGGAAGAAATAATTAAAAACTTTGACAAGTTTTCAATAATTGTATTGTTGTTCATGTGATGTAATCTACAAACATACATAAACCTTACGGAAACATTCCGTAGACTACAACTGGACGTACCTAATAAAAACGAAATAAATTACGTAAGTAGCGAAAAACCAAATAAATTGCGAGTGCGACGAGGGCATACCGTACTCGACCATATCGTCAGGCCGAACTTTCGGTCTTGCTTCGCATATCGTGTGCTTTAAGAAATAATTTAAACCTTCGCAACAAAGTGTTCCCACGAAGAAGGTGATCTACAAGAAAAATGAATTGTAAACATTCGTCATTGAATTGCGAGAGGAAAACACGTACCGTATGCAAATCTCTTCTAAATAGAATTAACGTTAGAAACCCAGATCCAATTCCAAATGGTGTTAAACTAATAATTGCTAGAATCTTTCCTAATACATCACCTGGAACAAATTTGGCAGGTTATGAAATTGAATGTAGAATCGAAGAGCGATCGTCGGTGAAATTACAAAATCAAAATCGGGAAAGACGCTGTTGCCCGTCACTTTAATTTAACGAAAAGAAGCAAGTCCAAGTACAAAAATTGTTACGTTACAAAATATCGTCAATTATAGGTTAAGTCATTTCGAGCGAAAAAAATTAAGTTTACCACCTTTTGGATATTCGACTAGCGTAAGGGACAAGGGAACCCATTCTCTTCTGTCATCATCCATTAAACTTTTCGGAAAATAATTTTCATCAACATCAGAAAAAGCCATTTTACATGTTTTGACATTTGATTGTGTCAAATTTTTCATAATATGCATTGACGTCAACAGAGACTCACGGTGGCGCCGGCGCGGCGCACATATCGAGAGGAAGTTGTCATTTATCGAAACGTCATTGTGAAATGGTTTTTCACCCATGAAGTTTTTGAATTTCCCCGCAATATTCGGTTTATTACCATCACAAACGGTTTGCGAGGAAAAACGAAAGGGGAAAAGTTCTGTCTAAGCTTTGCTATTCCCTATTGCACAATGTTACAAGCTTAATTTATTTACGAAAGGATGAAGATTCAATTCAACGTAAACAATCGCAATTATGCGGTTTATATTTAGACCATGATTTTATCACTTTTCTAGGATATTATCAGCTACGGATATAAGTGTGGTATATCATTTACATCGTCACCGTGCGTATATTTTACACTTTTTAGTACAAGCGTTGGTACAAGTAAAAAATCCATTTGAAAATGTTTTTTCGCGTATTTCAAAGAGCGAGCATTACGTGCAAAAAGGGTTTCGTTTCTTCTAGATCGCTCAGGTAAATTTAACGGTGCTTTTCGATCGGATTTTTCAGTAACGAAATGTTTCAGTTTTAACAAGAAATATTCGACCGAGAAGAAATGTTTTTCGACTCTAACTTTCAAAGACAATTCCAATACCACAATTCAAGAATGTGAGCTATGTGGGAAATGTTTACTTTTTAAATCGTAACGTTTCTTTTTAGTAAAAGAGAGGTTAGAGCAAGATATGGGTATCGAAGTGGGATATAATCCGTTGCTTCCAGTTAAGGACAGATCATACTTGCATAAGTATTTGCCCGAGACCCAAGAAGAATTGCCACTTCGAACCATGAAGGATAGTTTCACTTCCTCCGTGATACCGCTATCAAAGGATTTGATTTTGCAAGACAAGTACGTCACATTTTTGGGTCGCGTGCGGGTCGGGCGTTTGTTAGAAGATATGGATCTTTTTGCAGGTACTATATACCACAAACGTTCGTAGATTGCTCGTCATTTTTTTACAAATTTTTCAGTGTTCGTTGCACACAAACACATTTTAAATCCAAAAGTGCCACAAGATACTCCATCGCCTTATACTCTGGTCACCGTATTGGTTGATAAAATTACTTTTTGTAACTACGCTCCCAAGGTACCTATTCTAACGGAGAGTTATGTTTCTTCTAAAAATTGTTTTTCATAGTCAAACGAAGATATAAGGATGTCGGGCCACGTGACGTGGGTTGGAAAATCGTCCGTCGAAGTTGTGGTGTGGTTAGAACAGAAAAGTCAGGGAAATTGGCTGATATTAACGAAAGCTTTCTTTCTAATGGCGGCTCGAAACGCAACTGCAAGTAAAGCGGCGATGATTAATGCTCTAACAGTTACCAGCGATGAAGAAAAAAAAATTTTAGAAGAGAGTCTATTAAGGAAGAAAGAACGCTTGATTACACACGATTTAACTAAAGTCATTCCCAATGCGGAAGAGCAACAAATAATTCACGGCTTGTTTACAAAAACTGCATTCGTCGACGAGCTTGATTTGTCAAAGCGCGGTTTACCTAAGAGCTTCGTTTGGATGGAATCTGCTAAATTGGCGAATTTGATATTCTGTCATCCTCAAAATAGAAACTTGCACAATAAAGTGTTTGGGGGGTTTTTGATGCGACAAGCCACCGAATTGAGTTGGGCTTTAGCATTTATTTATACTAAATCACGACCCGTTTTAAAAAGTATCAGTAATATTAGTTTTAAAAAACCGATATCTGTCAGTTCGTTAATTAAAATGAAAGCTCACGTCGTTTATACTCATGCGGAATATTTTCAAGTAACTGTTTTTGCCGAAGCTTTGGATTCTGCGACGGGTGTAAATACAGCCACCAACGTGTTTAATTTTACTTTTAAAATATCCGATATGGTACCCGAAGTTATTCCTAAAACCTATAAAGAAACTTTGATGTACATTGATGGAAGACGACATTTTAACAATGTTATGGCTTCTGAAGGTAAAAATTAATTTTTAATCTAATAATTCAGCTTCCTAAATATTTATTTTTTTTATTATGTTATTTTAATGTTACTATTTTTTTAAATTGCTTTCCATTATCACAGTAAGAAGACTGTGCTAAGTATACTTATTTTGTATTTTTTAATTAAAGGAATCCCATGTGCACAGCCTAGCAGTAATAAAATCTAACCTTTACTTTATGTCCTATTTAAACATTTAATCACGCTCCATTCCATTAAAATTTCATTGATGATAATAATATGACCGATAATAAATATTTACTAAAAATTAAGGATCCAAATCTATTGTCACGTTTTATTGAATTATACTTCTTACAAGAATTAAAAAGAATTTTGTTGAAAAATAAGCATAATATTATGAAATATGGTTTAAATAACTTGAGATCTTTTTAATAATAAACGATTTAATTGATTCCCGACAACGTGATTCCTCTCTGTCCTACATCATCTTTATTCCTATATTACACTTGCACCTGTTCTCACAATGTCCATCCAGTAATCCAATAACAATCGTCCTTGGTTCCTCAAAATATCAAACCACCTTTGCTTTTTACCCTGAAAACCACTTGGATATTTAGGTATTGCTGTGTAAAAATAGTATATTAAGTATCAAGAACAGTAAGGACATTTTACCGATCGAAGACAATTGTTTGGAGGAGGAGCGAAGCGACGACTCCAATTATTGTCTGAGATAGGTAGTCCTTAATGTTCGAGATGCTTATGACGTTTTTTGCGCGACTAAATTTATTAAAAAACATTTAAATGTGTATTTAATAAATAAAAATATGTTATTCTCTTTATATCAAGTTGCCTTAATGTCTGGGAACAGACGCGGTAAGCAACCAAATAGAGCATAGTTGCACGAAAATAGTACATTATATATCAAGGTTGTGAAGGCCGTCATTATTGCCCTAGCGCCAAGATTATATTCCGAGGTGCTTTGCACCGAGGAATATAACGCGCGGAGGCCATAATGGTCTTTACAACCGTGGTTTATATACTATTTTTTCCACTACTAGATTTATTACCATTTTTAAATTCTTTTTAATAAAAAAATTTTCAAATTTAAAATATTTATTTCAAATGACAGTTTTGTTTTGTTGATTTGACAGTTGTTGACAAATTTTAAATCACGTATGTCAAATCATTTCATTGGTTCATTTTTTTAACTTAAGTGTATAATGAATCTGTCAAATCATTTCATTGGTTCATTTGTATAATGAAAATATTATTTACCGCATGTCTAAAATGCGTCACTTCACATGTGACTTGGATAAGTTATAATGGTAGCCTATATGACTAGTAGTGGAAAATAGTATATTATATATCAAGGTTGTGAAGGCCGTCATTATTGCCCTAGCGCCAAGATTATATTCCGAGGTGCTTTGCACCGAGGAATATGAGTCGCGGAGGCAATAATGGTCTTCACAACCGTGGTTTATATACGATTTTTTCCACTACTAGATTTATTACCATTTTTTAAAATTCTTTTTAACAAAAAAATTTTCAAATTTAAAATATTTATTTCAAATGACAGTTTTGTTTTGTTGATTTGACAGTTGTTGACAAATTTAGGTTATTAAATAAAATAAATCGCGGTTCGTCAAATTAACAATGGATGGCGCTGTCACTTGCTGTCACATTTAATTCGATTATAATGAATTTTTAAAATTAAATTAATGTATTAAAAAAGCGTTTTAAATAGTTTAAATACAATTAATTAGCATTTCTTGGTTATTCTAAATCATTTAATAACAACATTTTTCTTTAAAATAGTCGCCAAGTTATCAAAAAATGTCAATTTGTTCATAGGTTAATAATGGAAATATTATTCACCACTAGTTGAAAACGTGTCACTTCTTGATCGACTAACCTAAGTAAAAATGATAGCCTATATGACTAGTAGTGGAAAAAAATACTTACCGTCGTCTTATCCTTAGCAACTAGTAAACAAAACTTACTGTCGTGGAAATAGACGCGGTAAACAACCAAATAGAGCATAGTCGCGCAAAAAATAATGTGCGAATCACATTAATATTTAACCAGGTTTTTCTTCTCTTTTCTGTTCTTATGATATATGAAACTTTGTAATTAACTCTTAAAACTACAAAACTATCAAAATTTGTGTAAACAGCTATTACCTACAGAAATAAATCTACATTTTATAAAAAAAATTTTATTTAAACATATAAATTCTGAACAAATAATTTAATTCTCTTTCTAAATACCTGTACATTTTGTGTTTCCATAAGGAAAGAATAGATAAAGGATGCAGTTAATTTATGAAACTTCTTTATCATCGTCATCATGGAAAGGAACTTCATCATCCTTGTATAATTATATTGGTTTCTATTCTATACGATTGTACTTTTGTGGGCTTTATTTCTTTACCTATGTCATAGGCCAGTGCTTTTAAAATTAAACGTCTAAATAAATCGCGATGGACCAAACTCGATAGCTATGTATAAAATAATAAAGAAATAAAAATCAAATTTTCTGGGTTTCCAAATAACAATCTTGTTAAAAAATTAAAAACCAAGAAATTAATGAAAAAATGATACATGTTTATCTATTATTGCTTACGTTGTAAAAAACTAATCGAGATAGCGGAAAAAATCAAAGGTCTTTGTAGAACATGAAGTTATCTAACAAAAAATCCCCAAGAGCAAATAACTGAGATAAGTACTGTAAAGTGGGGGGTAAAGTCAATCAAATAATTTTGTTTTACATGAAAAAAATCTAGTTAGAATTTTTTTCTATGATTCAACCATTCTAAAATGGTTGATCTTTATTGGTTAGTTTATCCAAACTTAAAGTTTAATGTGTTGATTCTGGTATTATGCTGTAAGCCTTAAATGCCATTAAACTTTAAGGGATAAAAGAATGACTAGAATCAACATGTTGATCAAACATTCAAAAGTGAAATTAAACCGATTTTCCCTTTTTATTCTCAATTTTCTTGTTTTGAAGGTCCCTAATTGTATTTCGATTAAAATTTCAATACATTTCAACCCACAATGTTCAAAGGTTGTCTTTACGAAAGCACTATTGTAAGGACCAAAGACGTAAACAAATAATTATTTATAAGATAAAAGTAAATATATGAATACACACACACACACAGGTATACTTAAATACTAAATATTTTTGAAGTTAAAAGTAAATATGTATAAATTGCACTTTCCTCCATTGGTATCTACTAATTTGCCACGTTTTTGTCACCTTTTCGTTTCTGCAAACAAGTGGCAAAGTAAAATTATTGTTCACAAAGAAGAAAAAAATCGTTTCACCTTTTATAGTTTGAATTCTATTTGTCGAATATGAAATTGGGATTGTAATTAGAATCAAACCTTCTTGTATACCTTATAGCCAATTCTCTCGATCTTATAATAAACACCAATTTGGCAAACAAATCCTCTTCCAAGTTATAAAGATACATTGCTCTAACTAGATATATGTCGTTAATTAAGGCAAAAACTCGATCAACATTTGGCATATCTAAAAACCATAATTGTTCGAATAACGGTCCAATTACGACCATTCGTATAAAACGAAAAGCAACGAAGAAATACAGCATGTACATACCAGCTATCCTAAATAAAATAAAATTCTTTTAGTCAATTTTTGATTTGTTATAAAAATACGACTTTTAGGAACCTAGAAAGAAAGTCTGCTTTTTTACAGATTAAGAAAATAAAGTTTCATTTTTGCTTTTGTAGAATATTAAATTGCTTATAACGAATCTTATACCTATACTTCTTAATCGAAATTTGTGGGTACTTTTCCAAGTACCTCTGCTGCAAAGCAGAGACTAATAATACAAATGACCCACAAAATCAAATAGGGAAAATGTAAGAAAGGAGCAAGAAAAAGAATACATTTTTAGACATTTTTTTTCTATTGGACACATAGTATAAAATATTGTACATTTTGAGATTCAAGTAAGCCATTTTTAATCTGAAATGTATAAAATACGTGATTCGTTTGAAACTCAAAATATAAAATTGCCCAGAGGTATATAAATATAATTACTTTTACAACTTAACACAATAAACTCTTTAAGCCGTTTTACCAAATTGTTGGTTAATTTAAAAAAGTGAAAAACACTTAAAAAATACTTTTTATAAACTAAAACAAGCTAAGCATATCCACGTGTGACTAGCATTAAAATTATCAGTGTCGTTAATTTTTACACCAAGAGCTTACATTACATTGCACTTAAAAATTAAGTAACGCAAAAATTTACACTCGTAAAAAAATCATCACAGTTTATGCACAACTCGATTATTTAAAATTAAGCGGTAGAGGTGTTTTGATTTAGTTGCCTTAATATAACAAAAAAAGGTTAATACCATATTTTTTAAACAATAATCAACATTAGAAAACCGAAAAGGAAGTTTAAAATGCACAAACGATGTGCACACGGAAATATAAAATTTTATAAAAAAATTAATCAAGCCTTACACGCGCTATAGAAGATGCTTGAAGTACATTTATAAAATTTGCAATCAAACGAAAAGTTTTGTTTCGAGTGGAATGTTTGCTATAATAATAGAACAACTCCCAACAGGTACTTTTTGAGTTTTTTCTTCGATATGGAGATGAGAGAAAGCCTAAGTATTTATTGATTGGGTCGACTGTTATCGTCGTCTTCTTCCATGTCCTCGTCGTCGTCATCGTCGTTTGTTTCGTCTTTAGGTCTGGTCCATTTGATAAGCGTCTCGGGCGAACGGAACAGGAAGACAAGTTTCGCAAACAAGTCTTCCTCTAACGAAAATTCGCTCACCTCCCGTACTAAATATACGTCGTAACACAATTGAAGAACCCGATCGACGTACGGCATATCATCGAACATGATTTGGAAGCACATGCCTGCAAAGACCCCACGAAGAAGACGACCCGCTACCAATACGATTGTGGTGTAAAATCCGATTATACTGGAAGATTTTGAAAAAATTAAGAAAGCAACAAACAATCAACCACGTAGTTTATTATAAACTTAAAAAGTAACTTACCCTCCTGCAGCAATAAAATTAAGTTGAGATGGAAATATTTTGTCGTTGAACGTGTACATTACTAATGACTTGCAATTATCAAAGTAAGGAATATATTGTAAATATTTTTCGTAATTAATATCTTGACAGTCCTCATGGATTTCCCACCATTCTTCGACAGACGGTTCGCCCGGTGCTACCAATAACTGTCGATTAATTTTTATATTACGAAGCTTCTTGTCTAGGGCATCTACAAAATCAAGGTGTAATAAAAATAATCGTCGAATATTATTATTATTACCGGTATCTTTGATCATCAGTGACGATACCGCTTTCGCCATTCCTTTATTTGTAACTTTTATGAATTTTGGGAACAGGTGCGTAAGAGGAACTGGCGGTGTCGCTGCTGGATTCATCAACATTTCGAATAACTGAGTTCGAATGGGATTCTGTTCGCCATTCACTAAACCAGCTAAAGTAAGCTCCACTTCTTCTCGAATTATACCGGAATCCTCCTTGGTGTTACTTTTGTGAGAGACGATGTATTGTACGTGCACGTTTAAGGGTTTTGCTGCAATTTAAATATCAACGTTTTATTGAAATTTTTTAAAAGATGAGCTTTGATGAGGAAGAATGGAAAGTTATAAAAATAAATAATCTCATAAAAGCAGTTTGAAACGTACTGAATAGTATGTTATACAACTAAAGATCGAAGGGATACTTTTAATTTCGCGTGCGAAGGTTGTGTCCAAGGCGTAGCTATTCTATAATTTTTAAGCTGCGTACGGCTTCAGTGTGTAATCTGCAAAATTCTGTTAAATGTCGTCTTTTTTTTCTTAATTTTTTATTTTGTTCAATAGACAACAGAAATTATTATTCAATAGCATAATTAAACAGGATCACTTTTCCAAACATGTACATAATATTTAAAGCAAATACGAATTTTACCAGTTTCTAACTTGTAAAACACAGTTTTTGAAAAAAATCATCTCCTATTTTTTTATATGATTAATTCTTAGGAAGTCATTAGTTCAAGCAACAAAGCCCAAAAATTGGCTTGAACTTGTAAAATTCGGACAAGCAATATTCGGGAATGTCCTAATGAATTCCCCAAATGTCTCTTAAAATCCATGACGGCATTTCCCCAATAATTGGGGGTTTCTGGCCTGGACTATTATGAATTATGAGCATTTGAAGTTAATTGGAGCAAATTTTTCAACTTTTGCATCTTATAAAAAAACTTGAAAGAATTATCTAATACCACGCTTAAAATTCGTAGGATGGACAATAGTTCTTTTATAGAATAAAAAAAAATCCATTATTATAAATATGCAGGTTTAAAAACAATATACTAATGAGTTTCCAAAAACTTTGCGTTTCAAAACAAAGAAAACGGTCTTCTATGTTTTTGATATTATTATTTTTCAGCAAGTTATAGGCATTTCATTCAAATTTGAGGAAATTTTTTAAAAACTTATACCGCTTGAGATAAAAATTTGAAAAAGAATATCAAATAAGTG
This sequence comes from Podabrus alpinus, assembly GCA_932274525.1. Lineage (NCBI taxonomy): Eukaryota > Metazoa > Arthropoda > Insecta > Coleoptera > Cantharidae > Podabrus > Podabrus alpinus. The sequence goes on along the minus strand of OW026451.1, from coordinate 1,561,780 downwards.
CTTGAGAGAGATAAAAGAAAAATAAACCCATTTCCCATTTTCAAAGCCTTGAAAAAAGAATAGAAATAAGTAGTAAAAAATTAAAATGTTAGCGAATTAGGGGATTATTCAAACAGTTATTCCAACTTACTTGAATTAATTTCTTCGATCATGCGCTTACGATCTGGAGGCGATATGGTCCATACTGTAGCCGAATCGTTACTAAATTTAACTGCAGCAATATCACTGGCCTCATAATTATTTATAAACGTCAGAGCGGCTTTATTATCGTCGTAAGTTCTTAGTAATTTATTCATGTCGGCATTGTCGAAACTAAAAACTCGACTTGCAATAGAAATTACAGCAATTGTATTGGGTAACTTACGAAAAGATAGAATTAGACTGAACCGACATTCTGTAAATTGGCTCGTAAGGACCAATACGAACGTCAATTGTGACGTCGTATGGAGGGTTTGGTGTTCCTACGGCATTTCCAAGCGCAAAGAACACCAAAGGGAACCAAATAATAGCAATCATTATGATTAATGCAACACCACCCATTAGGTACTTGATAATCGGAGATTTTCGTTCACCTCTCGGTTGGGGATATTCGTTCTCCACATGTCTCGTACACTAAAATAGTTTTATAAAATAATCCGCACTAAAACTAGAAAAAGCTTACCTTGAGTTGGAAGATGTGAGCAAAAATGTCTTCCATTTTAATCCAATCGAACACCGTCATCGATGTATCGGTCCACATCCAATCCATAACCGTACGCAATTCGAATAAGAACGGAATGGCCATAAACGCTTTGAACAAAAACATATTTAGATAGTTGTAGCCCTTGCAAATGAAATTTCCTAAAATCCTGGTAGGATAACCACATCGTATCTGATATGCCGATAAAAGCAAATAAAAACATTTCACCATGTAATACATTTGAGGTGGAATGACGGAATTGAAGCCTCTAAAAAGTATAAATAAACGTAAAATCGGAATAAACGCATTATTTAGTAAATTAAGCACTTACCGATCCGTTATTATGGGATACAAAATGAAAAGCCAAATGTGCAGCATTATAATTTGTGAGAATTGGAAAACGACCTTTCCAAAAATGTACTTCCTTAAAAATATAGCACGATCTATGATGATGAGAGCAAATTGTAATATCAACATCAAAAGAAACAAAACCGGAACTCGATTATCTTCCAAATACGTCTGCACACCTTCGTCACCTTGTTGTGCCTAAAAAGTATGAAAATAACATAAAACACCTTTGCATCATTTTCTACTTACTCCTCCAAATGAAGAATATCCAACTAACAGTACAAAAAAGTTAAAAAAGTCACACAAAAACATGTACGAGTAAACGTCCGCTGCGATTCGACTCGTGGGGTCCAATAACTGTTGGAAAAATATTTTAACGGAACTTCCGTAACGCGTAACACTGCAAAAGAGTTAAAATGTTACAAAGTTGAATTAAATTAGATTAAAAAATTATTACGCCAAAGTAATTGCAGCTTTAAAATTGGAGAAGGGATGAACTTTCTCGGTGTGAATGGAAATGACCTTGTCTTCTGAATTCAAACTATCGGTTAGGTCCTTTGGAAGTTCGGTGGCGACACTGGCTTCCGAATCCGGTACGAGTTTTTGTTCCGACATCGCCAATTCGAACGTGTTAATTGCTCCCGTCGTACTCGCCGTCGCACCGGTACTACAAAATTAATTTAACTTTATTAAATGTAAGCAACAAAGTAATAAGGAACGAGGAGTCGAGAATAAGGTTGGTTACCTTCGAATTTGGTTCTTTAAGGTATTTAAATAAGCGGAGAGGAATTCGGTTGTTCGGATGACGTCGCGTTTGTAACGCAAACGATAAGGATAATAAATTTGAAGGGTGCGCTGATACAGGTATCTATGGGTGTTATGCCTGTAACTTCTAGGAGGATGGAATCGCATTCTAAAATTCTTTTATATTTACAATATAGGTACATTATATATTTGCAATATAGAACCAACCTAGAGTCTTGTCGAGACGACATCAGGGTCCCGTCTTTGATTTTGTAGTCACCGTCGCTCAACATTACCGCCGGCACGTAAGTCGATTTCCATAAGCCCAAACATTTAAGGAGAAATCTGTTTTTTAACAAAAAGAAATGGTAAGCAGAAAGTGATTTTTTATTAAATTAGATCTACCTACCTGTGGAAAAATACAATTAAAAGTACAAGTAAATCCCAAAGCGCGTAAAAGTTATTCTTTTCGATGCCAATAATCCTGGGCGGATAAAAGGGCGATATGATTTGGCTGCGGTTCCATAATAAATTTTCAAATTGGAACATACACTTTATTAGCACAATTATCTATAAACAAATCGGACTTTAGTTGGCAATTTATTAAAAATAAAAAGATATACTTCTGTGTAAGCGATAATGGTAACCCAGAAGGTTTTCGTAGGCCTAGGAATACTTAAAGTTCCCCATAGAAATACCATGAGTGGTAAGGGTAACGATAAAAACGTGGCCGACTTAATTTGGTCCAAAAAGATGACAAAGTAACACAAAATTTCCGAATGGCTCAAAACGATGTACCACATGGCCAACACCAAGCGAATAATTGTAGGCTGATCGACGGAAGACATTTCTGCATCGTAGTCGTCGAAGAACAGTGTCGGCGACGCTTGGCGACTAAAAATTGAAAAAAGTATAAGATACGGGCGAAAACGATTTGGCACAAATTTACAAATGAAGCCCATCGAGTGTTACAACATCTAAAATCGAAAAATGTAATTTATGGTATAAAACGTGTGAAAACGTGGAAAAACTAAACGTAAAAAAAATAATACGGGATGATCAATGTTGTTTCTTTTTGTTGAATAAAAAAAAATGCATGCAACGGGGAGCTGTAATCTTCAAACGCTATTTTACCTGGCCTCAAAAGGTGAATCAAGTCCGCGCTCTAAACTAGGTGCCAGAATGCGGATCTCAGGGACGGTTAGCACACTTGCCTTGCGCCTATGGTTAACATATTTAGCCATGCTACACTACTTTTTATAATGGTTTACACTAAACTATATAATTAAAGGTAAAACTTACAAAGTCTACAAGCGAAAATAAAATAACAAATTTGAGCCAGGTACTTAGGTAGTACATACTATAATATTTTGGTGTTTTTTTATTTTTGGAAAAAGTTTTAAAAGTCCAGCATCGGACACAAAATTAATATCTATAAGCTTTAAAAAATGTTAGAAAATTAAATTGGCGGAAAAAAGTATGAGATATTAAAAAGTTAAAAATAAAAATTACAACCAAGGAGGTACTTTAGTGAATGACAATTTTATATTAGGTATATTTTAAGTACCTGAAATAATCGGGAGAAATGGGTAAAGAACTACTAGGAACTGTGTCCCCAAAGTCTTCTTCTTCGCTAAGCGGAGCTTTCTCTTCGCTAGTCTCAGTGCTTCTAAGTTTTCTGTGTTCCCTAAATCAGTTCATGCCACACATTTATAACTAATCGATTCTATTTTATACAAATTAGGTATTAATTTTACTAAATACAGTTAAATTTACACAATAAAGTTATGCAATAATAATTATCATTATCATGTTAAGTCTGCACAACTTTAAAGAAGCTATTCGATATTACGTTTTAAGTATTATTTAAAATTATTAGCCGATAAAGATGTACAGAAGCTAAAAGGCAAAAAAAATAGCAAAAAATTATGTTTTTTCCTGAAATGCCTCAAGTGGTTTTGTAAGTAGACAAGTCATTTAAAATCGAATTAATTAAGGGAAGCTGGAAAATTATTTTAATCATTATTGTTTCATTTACACATATAATAAATAACAGGGCGAACTGAACAACATTTCTACCCTGTTTAAGTCGAGACTATTTTCTTTGAAATAATTTATACAATAATTTACAAATTATATAAATTCATATTTTGATTTGATTTATAATAATCTAATATAAACCATTTAGTTTGGCATTGGAAAGCAGCTGCTCAGTTTTTGACATCCGACTCAGACCGGAACAGGAGAAAATTTATCAAAGGTTTCAAAAATCAAAAAGATGCGAATTAGTCGTTTTCTATGCATCATATGCCCAGAATAGATATTAGCAATATTAAACTAAATAAAATTTTGAACAAAAGCTACAGATATTTATTGCTCTAATATGGCCCTATAAAGATCTTTGGTTTTTTCTCTCGGATTTTTGCCCAAAATTACGTATTTTCAGATGTTGATGTAGACTCTTGTGTAAGTAGTCTTGGAATAAGTGAAACTAGACTCAATTCTCTGTAAATCCCCATACAGACCAACATTCTAGCCCTAATAGGTCCATAGCCGTATGCTTTTAAATTTGATCGTTTTTGAACTTTTTGTGCTACTTGATATCCACAACTATAGCAAAAGGAATACACTAATTCCTCCAAATGGACAAGTGGTTAGAGTAGACGTTTTCTGAACAGCCCTGTCATTCTTTCTTTCCCCTTTATTCGTTCAAAGTATTTTGATATAGTACATAGGGGACCTACTGTTTAACGTGTTTCTTTACAACAATTATAATAAGAAACAATAATGGTACTTGCGTTAAATGTACTTGTCTACCACATTTTTTAGTAACATGTAGAAATAAAACTAAAAGTAAGAAGCAAAAAGAAATTAAAGCTGAAATTTAAAAAATTTAAATTTTGTGGTAAAGTTGTAAAATTTTTAAGTTGTAACTACATTTTGTTTGCATATTTACATATTTTGCAAAAATTTGATGAAAAAGGTGCTACGTGCGCCACACACCTGCCATTTGAAAGAGAAATTCTATACGAGTCCGACGGACTGAGTGTTCCCACCGAAGGTGTCAGTTCAATATTCTCTTCCCGACACAAACACGTGGCGCTATTATTAATTCTACTACTACTATTACTACTACAACACTTAAGACTAGGATAAATTAGAAACAAGTCACGTTTAAACGAAAGTTTTTGTAATTCTTTTGGAAAACTTACCTAGCTTCTTTTAATAAAGTGTGATACGATCCGGCCGGTTGCCACACTTGACCGGTTCCCAAACGTAATCCAATATTATAATCAGTTTTTTCCTTAAAAAATAAATACAATAAGACAACAAAAATGCTTTTTAAACAAACTTTCACCTTTAAAAGCTTTTTCTCCTTATTGAGCACCCTCAAAATGTATCTGTACTCGCGAGAATATTTGTTTAAAAATATGATGCAGGAAACCATTACGCTCTGAAGAAATACCCAAGCAAAAATGAGATAATTCATTATTTTCTGATACCACGTATCTTCTTCTACAATAATTAAATTACAAATTTAAAATTTAGTGACTAAATGAGAATCCGTACTTGGTTCGCTCAATTCGCTGATATCGTCGTCTTTACTGGTGCCCGGTTGTGGCTCTTGATCGATTTCGTCTACTGCTTGAATTTGATCTTTTGGATCAATTATAACGACCGAATATGGACGTGTTCCCACCTACGCATGAGTATATCAATTTTTATCGAATAAATTTTAACAGGTTGTTAAAATTGATCAAAACTATAAAACAACTTGTGGCAAATACAAACGCCCCAAGCAAATGAAAAAAAAAACAATCGTAATTTACCCAACAACAAAAGCACCACCCAGTAATAAACTAGCTAAAGCTTTTTTTGTGATCAATTTATAACATTTTTAGAGTTTTGATTTATTTTACGTTCTCAAGTATTAATATGTACATAAAACGTCTAACAGCTGCCTATTATTACTACAAGTAAACATAAATGTTATATTATTGTAAAGAAAATTAAGCTTGTAGATGTACAGCTAAAAGAAAACAACAATAAAGTCGAAATTATGTGCAAATTATTAGAAACGAAGGAGAAAGTAAGTATTTGAATAAAAGCACAGATAGCTACGGTTTAATAAATTTTTTGTTAGTTTCTCACTCACAGCGGGAGGGGCCGAATAAGGAACAGATATTTGGGAACGCGTCGATAATATTGAACGCTGACGAGCCAACGGAATACTGGAACGTCTACGTATGTCGACTTCTGTTGTTCTTATTGTTGTTTTTATATCTGTCTTCATCGTAGTACTAAGCAACTACAAATCCCACCCAAACGAAACCAAAATTACAATTCCACCAATCATTTTTTATTGGACAATAACAAAGGTTTTTAATAAACCGCTCACCTCTCCTAAAGTCAACCTCCTCTCTCGCGTCGGCTGCTCTTCTTCTTCTAAATCCTGACCTGGAGACGTCACTTCTTCTATTAAATCTAACTCTTCGTCGTCGTCGAGCTCATCAAACATGTAGTAATCCCCAGATCGGATTGCTAGATTTTAGAACAAGCAAATTAACATCCCAAATATTTTTAAATTGCAAAAGCATGCAAATTTTTGTGCACTTTAATTTATTTATTTACAGTGAAATTTCTTAGCATGCACTTTTATAGTAAATTAGATTTATACGACTATAAGCTACGCCAACCGCTTTGTCCCATGTTATCTAACAATTTTAAAATACAAACTTGTAGAAACTCCTTTACCCTCTTTATATGTCTTTGCTGTGTGTTTTCTATACCTCGGTCTACTAGAACTTGAATATATTCCATCTATAAGTAAAATATAACAAAAAGACTGTATATTACAAAATTATAAAAAAAAAATATTTACATAATATGTAAATATTTACATTTTAAACATTTTTTATTATAATAATAATATTATGTACATGAAGCTAATATGTACTGCGCCATTAAACAATCCAAATAATGAATTCAAATTACATGTGTGATGACTTAACGGAGATCGAGAAGAATACGAAATAATACTTTGTCTGGGTGTAATTAAACTTCCTTGCATCCAAGGTGGACCTAAACTGCTTTGTCTCTGAATCGGCATCGATGGAGCATCGCTTACTGCCGGGGCGTAAGCGGGAGCCGCTTCGTAAGGAGGAGGTGAGAAGACGGGAAAACTATCGTCGGGAGACGGCGGCCGGGGATTTAATTCGGAATTTGGAGGTGAACTAAACGATATACGTTGAGGTTCGAGATAGCCTTCTAACGAAACCGTCATGATGGCCGAAAATGGCGAAGGAACTTGGGTATGCAATATTGAACCGGTGTGAGGTGTTAGAGGAGCGGGTTCTTCTTCGTCTATCGGCGTGTGATAACCCGCGGGAGGAGTTTGCTCGGAAGTAGCCGATGTGCAAGACGACATGGAGGTCGATCGTGCTAACGGCGGCTGTGCTACAGAAATTTTCTTTTTATTTACTTTTAATTTCGTTTTAAATTTTTTAAAAAATTCCTACATGAAAAAGTAAATACACAGCATGATGAAATGAACACTTACCTACAAAGTGATTTGTGGTATCTTCGTATTTAGGTCCGTGTATTTTTTGTTGACTGGCTTTGATTCGATCCATCTTTGCTTTAATTTTTTCCAAAACCAATCGTTCGCCGTCTTCTTGTTCTCTTAGTCTCTTTGTTGTGAGTTCTTCAATCAAGTCGGCGCCTAATTTTCAAAAATTAGTATAAGAAATTTGAAACGTAACCGACTCTCACCTCTCGATGCTAAAATCGTCGTGGCTTTTGTTTCGTTTACCACGTGGAAAAAGTTATAACTGTTAAAAATTCTTCGTTGAGTTAACAAGCAAGCAAAACAAATTATGTCCCATACTAGTCCTATGTACTCTTTGGAAATGTTGCATTTGTCCGAGTCGGCAACGTTTTGGCTAATACAACCAATAGCAAGTAAATGAACAAGCCAGCAAGCGTGTAGTTTTAATGCATCGATGTAAACGCAGCCTCCGAGTTGTAAAATCGTTTTAATTACAATCACTGCTACGTTGTAGCCCAACAACCAATCCCACCTAAAAAATTATGATTGGAGAAAATTCCAAGCTCAACTGCAAGTATTTTCAAGAAGAAGATAGTGCTATTTTTAGCAATCATAAAAATCTGTAACCTGAACTTTTTTTTTTCTTTTTTTACTCGGATAGGGCTGTGTTAGCAGGGCTAATATTTATAGAACAAATTCAGTTGATGGATTTTACATTACCTACATATTACGGCATAACAAATAGTAATATTAAAGAAAGTACTCACGATCGTAAAATTTTTGGAATGGGTCTTAAGTAAAATTCGGAGCCTTGCCACAGGAAAACAAACGATCCCACTAAATAACCAACGGAAAAAATATTAACACGATTTGTACCGGCCAAAAAGACGGCAGCTAAAGAAATCCACATGCAGCTGAGAAATATTGTTCGTTTGAAAACGTCCAGATATGACCTAAAAATGAGCGTTTAAATCAATAAGGAAAGATTTAAAATAAGGAAAGCTACAAACCTGCAGTATGTTATAAAGTCAGGAACCGGATTAATAAAATCCTTCTGTTCGGCATGATGAATTATGCTTTTGTTGGAACCTCCCGGATATTCTCGGTTTTGGTGGTGATGTTCTATACGAAAAACGAGCATCTGCCGCGAAACTAATAATAACACTACAAAATCGCACAACAATTTTTCGTTGGGTAAGGTGTAATTCACGTTTATCAGATACGCCCAATCTCGTAACCTTCTCAGTATCGGACTGGAATCCCACGGAAATTCTGCAAGTAGTTTTTTAAAACGAACATATTTGAATTATTTAAGTCGAGCTTTACCTATGCATAAACTAGGCGGTAGACCAATAAGCATGGCGTACTGAACGGGTAAAATAATGGCTATAAACGTAAAATAAACGGGCCATAGTTTGCTCAAATAGCTTCGGTTACAACAAAATAGAATGCACAACCAGAAGGAATACAGCATGGCGTACATGTCCATTCGAATTCCGATAAGAATTGTAGTTGCTATGAGGGAAATCTACAAAATTAAGTTAATTTTTGTGAAACATCAAAATGTGCAAAGTTACCTCTACGCCGAACTTGTAGAAGCCGTAATTTGATAAATATTTCAGACAATTTTTAACGTTTTTGTCGGCATCAGATCTTTTTATTTTGGGAAACATAAAATACGCCCGATTGGTCGGTCGACCCCTTGCGACTCTGTAATTAAACTGCCGCACTAAAACCACGGTCCACAACGTTACACCCAACAAAAAATAAATATTCCATTGAAGTAGTACGGGCACGGTAAGTTCGCGGTTGGATTTTCTGAATCCTAGCCATTCGGCGTTGTTTTGTATGGAATCGTTGGTAGTTACATTCGTATCGATGTTCTGTAAATAATAAAAAAAAATTAACAAAAAGAAAAATTTACAACTTAAAAATGATCATTTACAGTACAATTAACGTTCCAACTATCGTGTGTAAAATACTCGATTTGGTAAATCATTCGTGCTAGAACCATCAGAGCGACGAGGAGGGAGCAACTGTAGATGGAGAACATGTACACCGGACGTCCAAACAAAAAGGACAGCACCAAAAGTACGATCATCACCAAATATATCGCGCATTTATCGTAGACGCATAACAACATGGCGAGACATAACACCAGCTTAGGTAAGTGAATTTCCATAAAAATGAAAAATAAATTAGCGACGTGGTGCAGCAATTTTAAAATCTCGTTGAAAGTTTCTTGTAATTGTGCCGTCGATATATCTAAAAAACGTGTCAACTATAGTTGAATTGCAAGCAACGAAGAGAGCAATACTTACTTCCTATGTCGGTTAAATCGTACCTAAGGGAACTCTCCACATCGGTTTTTTCACTGGTGGGTTCGACTATGCCTCCTTGTGCCGAACTGCCTTCAGAAAATGGTTCGGTAATGGTCAAACTTTTGGGGTCTGAAATTTTCATAAAGTCCGAATGGAAATAGTGAATCTGAATGGCGGTAATAATAACAAAAAATGTCGGTGTGACCAATCGAATAAATAATTGCTTGGTACCAAAATCTTCCAAACCGATGTCGAGTTGTCTGAAAACAAATATCATCAAGTGATCCCCAAAGAGAAAATATATTCCTTACAATGTTTTCGAGACGTGCATCTCGTTTGTCCAATATTCTCGAATGTTTTTGAACTGGTAAGTATAAGTGAGGATTAAAACCACCATGGAGTATAAAATAACCGTAAACCAAAACACCAACATCATTTTTCTCCAAAACTTGAAGGAAAACTAAAGGCAAAAAATTGTTAAGCACAACTTTTACGTTAATTTTGTCGCGTTACCTGAAAACTTATAATGAAAAATAAAAATAGAGCCATGTAGATAATTCTAAAGCACGTCATTCTTTCGCCGGTTATTGCGACCGAAAATAAGGTGATGGCCACAATCCAAATCCAAAATTTGGTCAAAAAGTTTTTGATATACTCTCCGATTAATTGCATAGTTTTGTTCCCCTTTTCGGTTTCGTCCGGCACACCTGGAGGAATTTAGAATGAAACCACAAAAGTTAGTATTCATCGAAGCTTTAACTTACCGGCTGCGGTGCCTACGGTAACTTGCAACGGTGCGACCATGTCGGCTAAAGCACTGGTTTGCCTCGATTCGGCTCGTTCTTGCATGTATTGCCTCAGGGTGATCCAAAACATACTCGTGAACAAGCATTTAGCCGCCAAAGCTTTACAAGGCAAAACGAGTATTTTTTCGAAACCTATAAACACCAAATCCACACCGTCTATCGTTGTGGGCAGTTCCTCGTCGGTGAGATTCATGGAATACACGTACGCGGATATTAATAGAAACCATGCGTATATGACCAAGAGCGGACTGCAACGAAACATTACCCGTCTTTGATTTGGCACCATCCACAAAATGTTTGCCCACAGTAACAAGACAAACGTGAGCCAACTGTGGAACGTGATACTCCAGGTCATCATTATAATATTCGTTGCTATGTACGACGACTTGATGATAATTTGAACCAAAGACTCCAGTCCGTAGAAAATGTTATCTATCCAAGTGGGTTTTTCTTCTTCTTCTTCTGGAGTGCCTTGACAAAATGCGTCAAGTTAAAAATACAATCAGGAAAGGGTTCGATTAATATTTAACCAGTTCGAGTTAGTCATTGTCATGCGTAGTACTTGAAATATAATCTTACCACCCTTACCCAGCGGCTCCAGCGGAATGTCGTCTTGTATTTCCTCCACCACGGTGACACTTCCTGTCGAATCTTGCAATATGGTGGAAGTCTTCTTTCCACTTCCATACTTCTTGGAGGGCGAAACACCGCTAATCAACTAAGAGAAATCAAATGTTACGCTCGAAATATTTAACGACATAGAGAGGAAACAAAAAATAAATTAAAGAAGCAGAAAGTTATGTAAAAAAATTAAAGCAAACGTGAAAACGAAAAATTAAATAAAAAATACATACGGGAGTTGTTTCAGCGGTCGAACCGTGTTCAGATAAAACCTAAAATCAGCGAAGCTAAGCGTCAACTAAACGAAAACACATTCAATAAATAAAATAATAAAGCATAAAAATATTTTATATTGCAAGGAATTATGCCGAAATAATAAATAAATTTATGAAATGCAAATCATGCTTTCGAGTTGAGCTTAACATGATTTAAAGTTTATTAACTTGGTTTTAATCTTCAATAATTATATTGTCCACTTCATTTTTTCATTATATTATCTAATGGTAATTATAAGCATTTAATAAAGCGCTGGTTAGTACACATAAGTCAAGTGAGAGGTAAAATATAGCCGAGTAATCTCCACCTCCCCATACAGTTTTCTAATAAAGAATTATTCATTATTTTCAAATCTCCTAGAGTTGTAGTTCGAGAGATAAGCTCGCCCTTATGGTTAATAATCTATTAGAATTATTTTGGACAATTAATAATGATAATTATAATAAATAAATTTTAATTGCAAGTTGCTTAAATGCATACAAATTTTAGTCAAAATTCTAAACATATTTCAAAAAAATTAAAATTGAAAACAAAAGAAGTTACAAATTACCGACTTTCATACGATTCAAGGTGTAACAAATTTCGGTACAATTAAGGAATCATGCTTAAGGAAAAAAATGTTTATTTATATAATAATGGATTCAACCTTACCAGGAGCGGACTGACGCTAAAGTTTTGATGCGGAAAATTTTAAAGCGACCCTCTCTAGTTTAGTTCAAGCATTTATAGATTAGCAATTTTCAGCATTTTTGCAGATTTTTGTACATTCATGGATATATTATAATAATATGTACAATATTTAATTTAGTAGTTTTGGCTACCATTAAAAAAAAACTATACCGGGAGCGGACTTGATGTTGAAAATTTTGAAGCGATTCATTTCGAAAAAAATTTAAATAGAAAGTGTTATTATAATAGGTATAATGATTCAGTAGTGCCATCTGTTGATTGCCTTTTCAACTGCAAATGGTGTTTCCAAAACTCCCATAAGGTTTGCCAATCTGATACTATATTCAAACGTATTAGCAAAATTAAACTAAATAAAATTATAAACTAAACAAAACTTATTTTTCTGTTCATAACACAAAAGTGGTCCCTCCCCCCAGATATAGGTGAAAGTTCCCTCAATTATTGATTATTATGGACTATATTAGTGTGACATCATCATCCCATTTAAGTTGGACAACCTACGAAACACTGATTTATGACACTGCTTTAAAGGAAAATGTTGCTCAATATGGGAATTCGGGGACGGTAACCTAACTTTGGTCACCCCAAAAACATTGAAAATTTCCTATAGCAAAGAGGAAGGTTTATAGAGTATACTGTAAAAATTTCACTTGCGAAAGTATACATAAAATTTCGAGAAAAATCAATTTGAAAGTACGTAAATTTCGCGAATTTTTCTTCGATTTTTGGGGTGTGCATTCGATAGGGAGGTTTATCCATCGTCAAAACCTACCCTTTCGGGGCGCCGCTGCGCTCTGCACCCCTCCAGGGCGGTTTTGACTCTAGTTACTATGCTAAACATACGAGAAGGCGCCTCCCATAAAAAAAAACGGGATACATGAAACCGGGAGCTTAGAGACCCTTGAAATAGCATTAAAAAGTATAGTTGCAGTATGGGGCAATAAACTATTACGTTTCACCCCCAAAAAATCGCGTAAAAACAAAAACTAATCGCGATGTTACATGTACGAAAGACGAGCTGCATCTGCCGGTGCGAAATACTCTAAGTTTTAGGGTCATTATAACTGCACGGACTGTCAACAGAATGAGCGACGCGCGGCAATCTCGTTAATTTTACATGTAAATTTGCAAACTTCAAATTCGATTTACTCAAAATTTTGATAATACATTCGCAGGTTTAAATTATATCAGTATACTATATAAACTTCCTCTTTGCAATAGGAAATTTTCAATTTATTTGGAGTGGCCAAAGATAGGGGACCGTACCCGGGAATTCATATGGCCAATCATTCAAAGTTGATTAGGATTACTTAAAATAGTAATTAAACGAAAAAACCCACTTTAAACAAAACTACCATATAAATTCCCATAAGCAACGTGTACGTCGTCACTAATATAATTCATTTCCGTATAGCACAACCTCGCATCCCTAATTTGGTCCCTAGTTGTAAGCTTTTGCAAATGGCTCAATTTCAGTTTACATGAAGTGCAAATTGGATATTATAAATTAAAGTATAAACCAACAAATTCGTTTTACAAAAAGTTATTGTTTTTAAGTTTTTATGTATTGACTAATTATTCCATAATTGTATTGACGAGTGAAAATGTTGGAAATGTCGAGAAATTTAGAATTATAATACAAATTAGATCATGAAAAGTAGGGGAATTTTTGATTTTTAAGAGAAAGTTAGAAGAATTAAAATTTCTTCAAATTAAAACTTTATTTAAATTGTACATAATTTCATTTAGTCGATTAAGGTTTGATTTTTGGAATATACCAAGATTAGAAGACAGAGAACCTTTTTAACTTTGATAAGGAAAAATCTGGAAAAGTCAGAGAATTTGTTTTGGAAAATTCAATGGGAAAATACTATGACTAAGGAGAAAAATTTCGAAAATCGTTTAAAAAATGTATAATTTAATTGCGTTTTTGAACGCGAACGAAAACTAGAATTTTTATTACGTTTTAGCTGAAAATTGTAAAATTAAATTTTTTAGAAACATTTGTTTTTCTTAGCAATTCTATGAATAAAAGTAATAATTAAACGAAAATTGTAGTGGGCTTAATTCTGCGTTATTTATACAATTTTCACAAAACAAACTTTCGTTCTATGAGGTCGGGCATATCTACAAAATTACAAAGCTAGAACAATATTTCTTAGTTTTAGGCAGAATTTTAGTTACTTTAAATGTTAACTCATACATTTTTGTCATTGTAATATATGTATTAATTTATATTTAAATATTTACCGCCAAGGTTGGTAATCGTTAGACTACCAACCTTACAAGAACAGGTCGATTACCACGAGGCCATAGATAAGAGAGGCTTCGTGAGCAGTGTTGTCAGATTGGGCGATTTACCGCAAATTGGGCGACTTTGGAAGATAATTTGCGATAAAAATTTTTCAAAAACCGCAAACCGCAATTTGGGCGGTTTCTGAGAAATGTAGTTGCGGTTTATTGCGATAAATAATCAACTTTGAATTTGAAAGCCGAGCATGCGCGTTGTACATTCCAAAAAAAAGAAAGGTCATCAACAAGAAATAATCCGCCCCGGGTGTCACCCATGAAGTTGATTGCATTCGATTAGGGGTCATCCATTAATTACGTAAGGGTTTTTTGGGGGGGAGGGGGTATTGGATATCTTACGGACCCTTACGTAAGGGGGGAGGGGTCCGACGTATTCCTTACGTAAGTTTCTTAAAATATTTTTTTAAATTAAATTTAACAATCTAATATAATTTTTTCTTTTTATGTTGGTAATTATATCCAGGTATAATGGAAATATCATATATTGAAATATATAGTACTTAAAAATCATTAAACATAGTGGCATAATAGTGTGAATTATAGAAAATGGCATCAAACTTTGGAGATCTTTACGAACGGTTTTTCATCTATGTAAATAAAAATTTAATTTAAATTTTTGTATTTATTATTATCTATCTAAATATATAAAAATGGATGTTATGTGTGTATGTATGTTCCCTATAGACTCCTAAACCGCTTGACCGATCGGAACCAAATTTTCACAGTTATTATGTAGGTTCCTGCGCATGTTTTTGTATTGAAATAGTGCAAAAATTCGCAAAGGAGAGGAAAGTTGATTTTGAGTAGCCTGCCTTCCTTTAAGGAATCTCGATAATCCATTCATGCGCGTCCCATAGGGACGCGCATGAATGGATTATCGAGATTCCTTAAAGGAAGGCAGGCTACTCAAAATCAACTTAAAATACAATAATTAATGCTGTCAACCGATCGACAATGCAAATACGCGTGCACGTGCTTTACGTTTCTATTTGACCAATCTTAACCAAATTTGGTGTAGAAGTTATTTACAATGCAACGAAAAACATAGGCTACTTTAGTACCTTGAAGTGAGGCCGAAGGCCGAAAAACCACGGTCTACACGTATGCCTGCGATACTCTTGAGTGAGGCCGAAGGCCGAACAACCACATCCCACACGGTCTAGACGGCTAAAGGCGGCCGGTAGGCCGACTGTGCCAGCTAGTATAATATATTATTATTCATATTCTATAAATATAAGGGATGGAGAGGGGGGTCAAAATTAATTTTCTTTTAAATAATCCTTACGTAAGATGTGGGGGGGGGGGTTGCCACAATCTTACGTATCCTTACGTGGCGGGGGGGGGGGGTCCAAAATTACAAAAATCATCCTTACGTAATTAATGGACGGCCCCTTACAGAAAATAACAATAAATTTCAATTTTGGCGCCACGTGATCAATTAGTTGCGCCTTTGGGCGTTTTTTCGGCAACGAGTTGGCGCCTTAAATTTCTAAAATCTGACAACACTGTTCGTGAGTAAGTTAGTTCAAGTGTGTGTGCCTCTTTTTGGCAAATTGTATTATATTGGAAATATTATTTATAAATATACATCGTTTATCGTATTGCTATTTAATTATTATTATTTAGTTAATGTATTATTAGTAGATACATTACAGTCATGAGATGCACCAATAACGATTTAATTTAATAAAACTAAAACCCTAAAAAATCCTAAACAAAAAAATATCGTTCAAAAAAAGGGCAAATGAAATCAACTTTGAAAGCTCACAATTAGGGCTCTATTACGGTTAGAAAGTTGTTTTGGGAGCAGCGCATGGGAGATGCAGGTCCCCATGGCCAGGGGAGCAGGTGCCCCTCCCGAAAACTCAAACATTGGTTCTCTCAAATCTTAATTGATTTAAAATTTCTATCTTTAAATCTCAAATCAAAATCTCTCCAGTCGCTAGGGACCGCAGCCTTCGCCAAAATATGGCATTAAAAGGGAAGCAAACCTCTAAACATTACTATTTGAAAAATGTTAATTGGGCCCGTCCGTCTGCATAAACCACGAGTTCCCTCCTCCAAAATTCTATGTATTGGGGCTGTAGAAGATTTACAGAAGATTGAGTGTACTTTCACTCATCTGTGGGCCACTTTTGCATCAAAATGAATAGAAAAAAAAACTACATTAAAAACCAAAAATACCTTAGACTGCGCGAACTGTAGTTTTTGTTAAAAAGTTTAGGTGAAAAATTTTCAGGCCATGTACAACATTTACGAGATATTTTCAAAAAATAACTAATGTTCACCGTTTGGCAATAGTAAAATAAAAATGTTTCTAATAAAGAAGGGGACGAAGCCCTCGTCGGCGGATATACCAAATTTCAAAATTGCAAAAATAATTTGTCTCTATCAAAATAGTTATTAGAAGGTAATATGACTGTACTATTAGAAATTGCAAAAAAATTTGGGTGTCTAAATTTTGAAAATTGTTGTCAACAAATAAAAAAAAGACCTCTACAATTCAGGTAAACTTTGATAATATTAAAAAATAAGACTATAGGCAATAACTCCAAAACTGCACCGTAAACGAATTTCAATCTAATTTCTTGAATAAATCGAGTACTATTTGAAATTTAAATAACCTTTTGAACTTTGACTGCTAATATTTACCACAAAACTAAGTGTTTTAAGGAAAAATGTAATCAAAACTATATTTTAACTTTAGCAATTATTATCTGTCTAAAAGCAGGAAAAACCAAAATCGGGCAACTTTTGTGGAAGTTATTGATATGAACTATTGAAATTTAAGGTCAAACATTGCAAGTTTGCTTCTTTAAGCTATAAATTTTAAAGATTCTCTACCAAACTAAAGCGAAAAATTACAGCTGAAAAGAATACTGGTGGGCCAGAAAATATTCATTTGCGGGCCGTTAGTATTTAATCATACAGTCAAGATATTTTGCATATTAGCTAAGTAATCGAACAAACACGTTTGACTTTGAATTTATTTCTAAAATTCTTTGTTTTATCTACAAATTATTAGGGGTTTGATCAGCATAACAAATTCAAATTAAAATTTCGCTCTCATATAAAATAAAAACGTTTGAACTACACCTCTAGAATTTTAGATGGTACATCGAGCTGTATTAATAAAAATAATTCAGTCCTTTGGGACCACATAATATTAGCAAACCCGATAATTGCTTAATCTATGGCTGAAGATATAATATACAAAAAGCTAGAAAAGTTTAAAGGGAAATACAACTTTTACGTTTACAAAACGGATTCTACCCATATGCACTTATTTAAATGTCATTATATCGATTTTTTTTAATATAAAAATGACATTTAAAACCACATCCATGTCGCAACAAGGAATTATGAAGACGAAAGGATTGAAATATTTTGATAAAATTTGGATCAATATTTTTTAAAATTGCGAACAATTTTCTTCAAGCTTTTATAAATAGTTTCAAAAGCAAAATCCATAATTAGTATATCACACAATTTGCTGAATCCCTCCAAGACATTGTATAATAATTATTATTCAATAACTGAATCATCAAATGTGATGAAACAGTTCATGGGTTCACCACAGGAATTTTTAAATTTAGTTCCCAACAAATATTAAATGTAAAATTTTAGTTCATGTTAATTCAACCCGAGAATGAAATAAAAAAAACAGAAAAAAGGGAACTATATTGGCTTACTCGGGCCTTCCGAGTAGCTGATTGCCACCTATTTCTAGTAGTACCAGATCTAATTAAACGGCGATTAGATAAACGTTGACTTTTACCACGGTCAAGAGTTCCATTTTTCGGATTTTCTAATAACGAAAAAGCACCTGATTTCTTCATCACCTGTAAATGTTTAGCAAAATTTTTGCGTTAGTAAAATTAAGAGTAAGTGTGCGTTCCCAATTACTTGGATCCTTAGTACACCAAGAATTTTTTTAGTTTAAGCACAATTTTTAGTAAACCCAAAACCAGCCAGTTTAGTTTGACAACCAGCACGATTTTTCTCACCTTTGATTTTATCAATTGCTTTGATTCGATCGCGAGCATGTAATACAACCAAATAAGCATCAAAGGATTTAAATATGATGCCCATTCAGATCTGGTCCACAAAAACTCTCTCGGGTCCGAACATTTCACGGTCATCAACTCTGTTAACCCAAAATATCTGCAAGCATAAATTTGTAGTAGGTACTAAAGTACAAATTTTGTCCCGATTATTTTTGAATAAAAGTATACCTGATGTAATTGGAGTAGTCTTTCATTAATTCTTGAGGCCATTGCATTTGGATTACGAAAAGCGCTATTATGTTTAAGAAAACTACGACCATTAAACAACGCAATACAATCGCAAATCCTCTCCTCAGTTCTTTATAAAGTGACCACCAAGTAGCGGAAGATAAAAAGATTAAAAAGTATAAACCACCTTGTACCGATGGTCTCAATATAGCCGATACACAGATGGATGTTAAAGTTACGTACTTTCCTGAAAAACGAGGAAGCGGTAAAATAAACTGTACAATAAGTCGTCCTTTGGTAAAATCTAACCAATCGAAACGAGAACGGCGTTGGATCGTCTACTTGGTTTACTATTAATCCCTCCCGAAGGCATCATTCCATCTTCCATCCTTTCGTTTTCTGCACCCATTTTTGAACAAACCATGTAGATAACGATGGAGCCTATCGTCATAACAACTTCTGGTGTTATCCAAGTGATTGCGCTGGTGATGGATATACCATCTAATCTCACGTATCCGACATGTCGTAAAATTCGTTCCAACGATTCACAATTCTATCATAAAATCGGACGTTATTATTGTTAAATAAAGAGTTTGCGCTGTGGCGTGTACCTTTAAAAACTCCCCATAAGGTGGCATAGAAAATAAAACTATTTGGAATGCAACTTGACTTATTGCAATTAAAATTGATACGGCCAATAATATTTTGAGGTAAATTCCAGTGTGTACGCTTCGAGTTCGTGTTGAAGGAATGGGCACCAACGGCAGGTACAATAAAAATAATAAATAGATGCCGGATAAAACGCATGGTCGAAAGATTGTAGCTAAAATATAACAATCGGTAATTATTCTCGAGTCGGTCCTGCACTGCCATGCTGCTAATATGTTGCGGCAAATTTAATTAATTTACTATTTCATTCCGTTTTCAGGTGCACCTCGTTATTTAGCATAATTAAATAAGGGAATTTAATAAGGCGTGTAGGAAGAAAAATAAAAACCAAATCAATGATTTGGTAAATCCCATTCATGATAGAATGGATGGATATACCTCTTGTTATAGTAAGAGCTGCCAATAACCTTTTATCAAGGGGAAAAATGGGCTCGTCATACCTTGCAAATCGTACTTTCGACTATATCGGGGTCTACTTCTGTTTCGAGATTTTTATTATTAAATTAATCTGTTTAGATTAAAAAATTAGTTAAAACACGAAAGAGCTTTTTTAGTTAATAACTGAAATTGCATGATTACAAAAAAAGAGTGCGTGTTTTAGAGAAGTAATAATGATTGTAAAAAAAATTAAAATGCATCAACCGACCACGTAGGTATGTAGGTACATAAAAATTTGTGTACTTAAAAGTCGTGTTTGTGACCTAAAAGGTCATCATCAACCCTCCCTATTCAAAAGTCGGTCAAATAGGTTTGATCCAGTAAAAACAGAAATACGCGAGAGATTTCGAAATATAAATTCGAAATAGTTCGGCTTGGGACAAAAAATAACAAGAAATTAACCACGCTGTTGACAATAAATTGTCTCCGATTAAATAATCAAATTATACAATAAAATTGAGCTTAATTATAATTTTGTTTTGTAAGTGGTCTAAAAATCTTAATTATAGAAGAAAAGTGTTACAATTGGTAATATAAATAGCAAAATACATAGTTTCGGAAGTAAAGAAAATATTTTAGTTGTGTTTATTTATACCAAAGAGATTCCTTAGACTAATTTTAAATGCGAATTAATTTAGTAAAATCTAAACAGGGAACTCCTAGAAAAGATTTCACCAACTATTAGTACATCAGAATTGATATAATCAATTTCGTTTCTGGAAATAAGTAAGTTTAACCGAATCAAATCAATAAAACACAGTATGGAAAGTAGAAAACGGGATAAAACCAAAATTGACTATTTTATTTACTTATCGAATTTTAATTACGTTCGCCCAGATAATACAATGATTGGTATTTAAAATGGTGTTTCAGTTTTCAGAACATCTTAATTGAATTAATAAAGGTGGGTCTTGTAATTTATTAGAAATTAACACTAACGTGGCTTGGCTTTGGTTAATTCTCGTAATAATGAAGAACAATTATAATATAATGCATATTGCTTCGTTAAGGGGGGGGGGGCGTCATACAAAATTGACGAAGCATATGACCGATTGTAATCACAAATTCAGAACAAAGGTTCCCCATACAGAATTATACACAATTTTATCAACAATCAAATGCACGGTCCTTGATTCGATCGCTGCAAAAAAAATTTAAATTTTTTTTAACTAATTTGAAATGTTATAGGTACTACTCGTGTAATATATAAATTTGCTAGTCGCTTTTATCGTCATGAAATAAATTTGTAAATATCATCACAAGTAAATTAATCTAGTTAAATTACGCTAAATTAATTTGAAAATTAAGTCATAATTTATAATTAGAATAAAACTAACACTACATCGAATTTATATAGCATCATTTTCAGTTTTTTCGAGAAATTACCGAGAATATTACAGGTGTGAATAATATTTTCGATTTGATTTATAGAGGAATTTAAAAAGTTATAATACGATATTAACAAGGTGCACACAAATTAGCAAACAAATCACACAGTAGCTATTGTATTCTTAATCCTTGCGAAGTGCTAGAATTTTGAATTTTCATACATCTTCCCATATTTAAAAAATTACAAAATACAGAAAATACCTTGATAAAAGCTACAAGGTTGCATAAATAATTCACATTAAATTTCTAAAAATATATAAATATTAGTATAATATCCAAACTATACAAACATTTAATGAAAAATTAAATAAGTCAATTAAATAATGAATTTATTGGATCTGTATTATCTATGTGCGTAAATAAACCCTCTTTATTTACCATGTGAATTCAATCTTATCGGTTTGTTTACAATTTTTGTTCTAGTTTGATTGTTTAATTTAAAAAAATATCCTTGTCATGATAGTTTATACTTACATACTATTAGAAGAAATGGTAAAGCTATTCTAAATACGGCAGCGTTAATGACAAAATGGCCCATCATCTTAAAAGGTTAATTCTGAAAGGAAGGAGAGAACAAATATCAGTAAAAATTCTAATTAAAATTGACAACAAAAAGATTTTTGAAATTTTCAAAAAATATTACCACCTATCATAGATTCGTCATTTTATATTATGCTTTTTAAATTTGAAATTCTTTTACCTAACACGTCATGTTTAATTATTATGCAATGCAGATATTCTTATCGAATCATTAATTTATTTAATCGAATTTACAAACCAAATCAGTAAATTAAAAATTATTTTTCCGTGTAGTTGTGGATATAATATTATGTTTTATAGCCCCCATGCAAGTACACAAAGAAGGAGAGGACTAATTTATTGTAATGCCACGAATATTTTTAAATTGTGGGAGAAAGGAAGGCTTCTCGATAGCTTATACCGATTGGTTCATTTAATACACTGTAAAAAGTTGCTCTTCCTGAACCGTCAAATCTATCGGAAAAGAATACTGCTGACAACGATTCAGAAAACTACATTCAAAGTGATGACAATCATTTAAGACTTTCATACCCCTGTTTTAACACAAAATGTGGAAAGCTCTCCTTTGACTGTGCAATCCGATACCTAACAAAAATAAAACACTGCAAGGATATTTTTTGAATTTATTGTTTGTAAGAATTTTTAAAAGATTGGAAGGAATAGGCGGCGAGAACTTTCCCCGGCGCCATGAAACTGAATGTAATTTTTGTAATTTTATTGGAAAATATTGGATATTTGAAAAAATAAATTGAATTGTTTAAAAGTTAATAAAGAGGTGCGTTTGATTTAAAGTCGCTGGATTTGGATTAATTATATTTGATATTTGAAAGAAGAAAATGATGTTTGATTAAAATTGATTTGATGAAAAATTATTTTGAATTGAATTTGGATGAATAGAAAAATAATTTAGTCGAGAATCACAGCAATATGTACATTCGATATATCTGTACCTTTACCATCAAACTTGCTATTGGAATTTTATAGAATTTCGTTAAAGGCCAATGGTCATAGGACGTTGTTTTTTAATTCGCCAGACGCAATATAAGTCTCATTTTAAGAATTTTTAAATTGGGCTTGTCCTTACGAGGAAGAGTATGTGGTCCTTTTTTAATTATTCATTTATCGATACTGTAGACTATTATTGTCTTACTAAAGAGGTCAATATCCTCAAATTTTCTATACGAAACTGTTCAAAACTCTTAAAAAATTCGTATTGCCAGTGTTTGAATTAATAACAAACCAAAAGTGATAATTACGGTAAAATAATTACATGGTGTAATTATACCTCATATAACGGCGAATATTTTTACTCACGCTAGTGGTTGTTTATTAAAACGACAATTGTTTCGAAGGGTTAAACCACTTCTTTTTCAAGTCCCACAAAATTACTTAAATATACAAAATCATAAAAATCATTAATCCTTATATATAGGAAAAATAGGAAGTAGTGGCTTGTGTGAATACTGGTAGAGTTACAGAGCGGCAATTCCGGGTATATTAACAGACCTCGCGGAATATTTTAGCGCAGCCCTCCGATAGGCGTCAACACGTTGTGGATCAAACCGCATAAACAACCCTTACCAAAAAAACAGGTTCTAATAACTTAGATGTTGATGCACCTTAGAAAACAAATGGAAAGCTAAGTGGATAAAGGTGTTAAAGAAGAAAAAAACAGTTTCAAGTTTTCCAGCTGGAACTTTTGTAACACGCTTTAATAATCATGTTTTAAATGTAACATTATAATTATTGTATTTTTAATTACATGGTTTCGAGATTTCAGCTTTAAATCATATGAAAAAAATCAATTTTTTGTGTACTTAACATCTTTATTCATTAATAGAATAAATCTTCTTCTCAGCACTGCCATCATTATTTTCAATCTTACTTTTATTCTATCCAAAGCAAAGTCGTTTTCCTTTTAAATGAATGAACCTTTGAAAGGTGTGCGTTCTCATCATAAAAATCTTTATAAACATACTTTTTAACTCTTAATCCACTGAATTGAATTTTTCTGTCGGTTAAAACAGCGCAACTATCGGGGTATGCTTTGTAAATTTCTGAACCGATTTGTCATATCAGTTACAAAATTTTTCTTGCTAAATTTATTTATGACCTCTGTATTGTTCTGGCACTTGGAAAAAACCCTTTAATAATAAAAAGCTGGTACATGCAGATCGTCAAAAAATTATTGTTTTGCCCTGCACAAAACTTTTGCCTTATTGTTTCTTAAAATTCAAAAAGCATAAAGCTAGTAACTTCTGAACTTCCACAATTCAGGCAGTATCCTCTGTCAAAGTGAAGAAATTTCCTTGCTCGTTATTTTTGGTTAGCACATAAATTTCCAAGTTGAAAAATCACATCTGGCGAAGATAAAAGGCAGTTAATTTTGGCAGAGGTATCGTTGTTTGTTAGAGGTCCACTATAAGGTATACAACATTCATACATAAATACAACTTTGTAATTCGAAAGCCTCGTAATAATTCTGAATGTGTTCATCATTGTCTTTGCCCTCGTCACATGAAGCACAAGTATCATTAAGGGAATGACCAACCAACAAATTGAATTTAATTTCAAAAACTTTTCTATACGAACACTGTTTTTATTTTATAAGAATTCGATTTATTTTGTTCTTCACATGTTTCCGTATACAGTTCGCGCATTTTTTTAACTGAAAGTAACGGCAACAGATACTGTTTATGAATATTTTATACTTTATGATAATATTGCCACAAAAATACCAGAAAATACGACCAACACACTCACTTCAAAACAAACAAAAACCCTACTGAATAGTGGATGAAGGAGTTAAGCACTTATTTCTTATTGAATAAAAAGGGTTGGATAAAGGTGACAAGTACACTTACCACTTTCATCCATTAAAATTTGGATTTTCCTGTTGCGCTTGACACCTTTGAATTAACTAAATATTTAGCCTAACATACGGGAAAAGGCGCCCAAACAGGTAAGAAGCATTAATCATAAAGATTGACCAAGCCAAACCAACATAAACAACATTAAATAAATGCTTCAATCCAATGAAAAATGGGAGATAATATCGGAAGAGGATGAGCGTGTGGAGCAAAGAAACCAAGTGCAAGCTTAAAAGCAAGTTCAAAAAGACAATAATAAATTAAAATTGTGGGACTTTATAAAAGCGACACGTTTTCTATAAAACACTAAAT
This sequence comes from Podabrus alpinus, assembly GCA_932274525.1. Taxonomy (NCBI): domain Eukaryota; kingdom Metazoa; phylum Arthropoda; class Insecta; order Coleoptera; family Cantharidae; genus Podabrus; species Podabrus alpinus. The sequence continues at coordinate 1,536,984 of OW026451.1, read as the reverse complement.
AAAGTGCGGGAAAGTCTCGAGTACTTAGAGATCACTAAAGTGCGGGGATAACCCCTAGTTTTAGATAGACGAAAGTGCGGAAAACAGTGCCACTTACGAAAAGATTACGGTTTTTTGATAATACCAACACCAACTCAAAGAAAATGGCAGACAAAGCCAATATGGCTTCAAAGGCAGATACAAACACAACATCTGCCAGTGGAAAAGCCTTGCAAAAAGCTAAAAACCACGTTCTGTCAAGTCTCCAAAGGGGATGGGGTTTTAGTTGGTAAAAATCCAAAACTACTACCCAACTCATCTGAGTGGTGTCTTTTGAAGATTTTCCCCTCCCCAAACGCGCCCAAAAAGTGTATGGGGTGAGCGAAAATAGTACATAACACCTTCACTCACACAGACATCGACATTTTGGCAAAAATGTAACATACGATACCATGTTTATCCACTTAGCTCTTTAGATATAAAAATAAATAAATAAAGGTACCTGATTCTACAAGGGATTCAAGAAATTAGAAGGCATATACGAAAGGGACATTTACAACTGCCAAGGACCTTGGAACAGCAGTGGTGAACTGATGTCCCGAAGTTCCAGTTGAGAGATGGTTATATTTTTTCCGATTAGTAAGGCCTACTTGATTCCCAGTAGGGTCAGCATACTAACCCGATATTATTGGAGCCCAAATCACGACCTATTTCAAGACAATGGGAAGAAAAACCTGTTTGAGTGGTATCAATCGTTTAGATACGGAAGACAAGAAATGAAAATGAAACTGCAAAAAAAGTCGGTAACAGTTATTTGATAATTTGAAACTATATCAGAAGAATTACTGCGTAAAATTTTTTGATTTAAAAAGAAATATGAAGTAAAGGTAGTAAAAAATAGTAGTTCCAAAATTCTCAAAGCAAAAGGTTAAAGGTTAAAATAAAATCTTGTTAAAGAATGTTGCTAAAAGGACACTGATATGCAATACACTCAATACAGTGTCAACCCATAGCTGCATCATTTTGAGTAAACAACGTTCAAAGTTCAAAATCAATTTTTATGCATAAAATTGTACAATGAGAAAAAATGATTTTCAATTTTTTAACAATCTATTCATTTTATTAATTATTAATGTTTTTTTATATTTTCACATTGATCATATTATCTATATCGGAACGATGGTATAAGAAGAGGAATGGAAACCTACCAAGTAGAAGAGGAAGACGCTCTTGACAGAGGTGGATGGCGTTTGAGAACCGGAAAGCCGCGTATTGCGGTATAAACCGTGTATATATATATCATATTATCTGAGGATCTCAAAAGGCCAAATTAAAACCGAAAATTTGCACGTCTTCTAATTTCTTCTGGGACGACCAGAATAAACTGAAATTACGTCAAACTGGGATTGAAAAGTGTTTAGCAAATTTTTTGGTTATTCTGAAATACAGATATGAATAATAATGGATACTTATTATCTACTTAAAGCTTATCTGTATCATAAAAGTGAGCTCACGCAATGGTTACCTTCTCAACCTCTATTTTTTATCTTCACCAATATTTACTTCATTTTAAAAACAATATTTTCTGAAAAATACCCTCCCTTTAGAAAATTTACGTCATTCTAATGAAAAGCCTGCGAAGTAATAAAATTTTACAGCAGACCTCTGCATTTTTAAAATATCATCTGAAAATATTAAACAGGAACAGATTAAAGAAACTGCTTTAAAAATAAAGATGCTTTGAAAGAGAGGGTAGTAAATTGTGGTGTAAATAATATATTATGCGAGCATTAAAATGTCAATTTGGGTAGAATCTATTGTATTGAAGGTATTTTAGCTCCCCTAAATACTTTCATAGTTGTATAGGGATAAAATATTTAAGTTTCCACCCGGTATATTACAACTGCAAAAATACAACACCAAAATGTATCAACTAAAAATAATCAATCGATTCTTGATAGCAAATTTAGAATCATCAATCTACGTTTTCGTCATATTACCATGACATCATCAGACGATTAAAGCGAATATATTATTTACGGTGTATTTTATTGCAGTGTTTTCTAAAATACACAGGATATGGCAACCAAAACACTTTCTTAATAAAGTGAAATACTACTTAATCTTAATGTGTTATAATTATGTTTAATAGTCAGATAGCCTCGCTCACTCAACCATTAGGTATCGTTAATGATAAAGAAACTAATAATAACCTCTGATTAAGTGCTAATGATTTAAAAGAATTTATGTAATATACGAGTATATATAAAAATTTAAAGAGTAATTTTTGCACATGTATCTGCATAAAACAGTGTTTTTGTATTATTAGGCTGGTGTCTCACCATACCATCTACCACTACTACAAAATACAATTTTAGTTAATGGAAATTGCTAATTTGTGGGTGGATGGATCCTTCGGATTCGGTTTGAACCAATCGAATTGGCCACAACCGTGCAAAATCCTTAAAACTAGACAAGGAGGACAACAACATGGCGATGTTGAAAAAATTCAAGATAATTAAACAAATTACAAAAACCTTGACAAAACCCGATATTTAATCAGTAAAAGAGCACCAAGTCTTAATAATGTCGATAAAATTGGGTAATAATATAATCAGGTATAGAGATCAAAAGGAATCGTACCTTCGCCAATATTATTTAAGTGACGTACCCTCTTTCGGTAATAAACTAAAAGTCAATATAATATAAACGATAAGCAATATAAATAGAAAATTAGTGCAGTGCAAAATTTGTTTATAACTCAATAAATTCATTTTTATTGATTGACCTCACAGCAATTGAAAGTTATTGTACCAAATTTACTACTCTATAATTGAAAACGAAGCTCTGTTTCTATTAATGATGTTCAACTTTGACTTGTTACAATTATTGAATTATGCGAATTAATTTTATTATTATTAAATTATACCGTTAACATGCCGACATTGGTTAGTGTTAATTAAAAAATATTGAAATGACTCAACGTTTCTTTTATTTAATCTTTTAATTAATTATTACGGCGAATTACCGAATCATTAGTTTATTAATCATTCAAATGCAGTTTATCGCAGTATTTCTTTAGTTTCAGTCTGATGATGTCATATTTTGACGAAAAGCAGGTTGTCGTTCTTTGGCAATTTACAAGGACACTTCAAAAAATGATAATTATCCATTATAGGAGAGGTGTCTTTTGATAAGGACAAGGGGGTAAAACCTCACTTATATTCCTTTATGATATGGCATGGACAAGGAAAAATAATGCTCGATAGTAATTTCATTCCAGACAAGAAATGATTACTTATTTTTGTAGACAATAATAAGATTGTGCGAATAAAAAAAAACCCAAATAACGTTAATTTCCTCAACATTAAAATTATTACTTTGTTATCAACATTTATAAACTTAGTTTTGATATAGAGGAAAAGTCAAAAGTCCACGTACACCATCGAAATCGCATGAATTTCTGCAATATTTGTGGTGACTTACGAAGCACCCTGTACACACACTTATGACAAAATCTCATTATTTGAACCGTGCCCGGTAATCATTACAAATTCCAATAATAATTATTAAACATATCGATAAATAATTCAAAAAATATGTTGGGTGCGTCTTGAAAAGCATCTTAATTTGAGATTTGGCCTTTACGAAAATATTTGATAGAGAACAAAATAACAGGTACTCACAGTCAAGTTATATAAAACCACCACATAAAAAATATGTACACTCAGTATGTTGTTAGAAAAAGTGGCATTTTGCAGTGGTACTTTTACCATAAAAACTTCAAAAATGACAAACACCCGACACTGAAGTTTAATCTATACTGCAATAATAAAATTAGGCACGAATATTATTTTTATTCCCGACACAAAATTACCAAATGCCTTCGCTAGAGCGTAAAAATTTAAATTTAATTAAGCGCGTTTTGTTTAAAAACCCCTCAAATAATATCATTGTTATAACATTTTTAGGTTAGGTATGTAGGTACGTACTCAATTTTGTTGATGTTTTATAATATAATAAAATACTTTCTTATCAGGAACACCCTCAAATTTGATTTCATTACACGACGTGATGGTCACATTAACCTTCTGTAATCACTTAAAAAAAGTTTAAATGATTTACATTCGACGATTAGCATTGTAGAGAGCGACGATAACACCAAGCGAACATTTCTACGCAACTGACAACTAAATTGGTTAATCGAAAAGCAGACAAGTTCGGGGGTTCGGAAAGATCCAAGGTCTCGCGCGGTTCAATCGCAGAATTATGTCATGCCGTAGCCTTTTAAAACAGGATCGTACTTAGTTTTTTCCATAGCGGTGGTGGGCAGTTAAAACCTACAGATAATTTCAAAATTAAATGAATAGCCCAGTGCTCTTAGGATTAAACCTCGAGAGAGATTGCGAATGGACCAAATTCTGTAGTTAAATGTAAAAATACCTCCAAATACCAGACCAGACAATTTTGTTTAAAAATTAAAAATCGAAAAATTTGATGAAAAAATGCTACATGTTTATCTATTATCGCTTACGATGCAAAAATTAAGCGAGATAGCGAAAAACTCAAAAGAAATTTTTTGTAGAGCATAAAATTTTCTAAAAACAAGTCCAGAGTAACACCTATCTAGGATAATTAGTTTAGGCATGAGAGTCCTTCGAAGTAGTCCTCTCAATACGCTAACTTAGAGATAAAATATTGAAAACATGACTTTCACCTCCTAATTAATTTTTTTAGCGCTGTAAAACTTAACACTATCAACACCACACTTTTTGATGCTTCAATTGTTAATATCTTGAGACGTATTGGTCGAAGAATAATGTTAGTTTTTCCACTTATAGGCATTAATAATATTCTCTATAATTTTGTTCCCTTGTCATTTGCTGGCAAATTCGGCCGTTCGCAAGTTATGGTTAAAATGTGTTCATCCAGAATAAAACAAAGAGGAAATCTCGGAATACATACAGAAGCACATGTCCTCATTTGAATAATTCCTCATATCTTTTTAATAATTGCAACCGCTTTTTTTAGATGGCTTTTGAAGTCTTCATAATCCTGCTTACGACCACTAAAAACGATCCACAAAAAAACGATCCAAGAAGAAGAGGGCAGCACGTGAAGAATGGGGGGGGGGTTTAAACACATGAAATTTGTAGAAATATATCTTATGGAAATATTCGATAATAAATAATTATACGAGTATATATTAATTACTTCTTGCGAACACCAATTTATTTTTTATTTTATTTAAATAGCCTTACATTCTCTTTTAGGAATTGAGCTGTCCACATTTGGACTTACAAAATCCGTTTCAGGGGGATCAGTCCTATTTCACGTAACTGTTAATCAATCTACAAACTGCGATGGGTTCTAGCATCTCTCACAATAGTAGTCCACCTTACTCTATCATTGACCCATTGTATCTCCATCTGCCATTACCCATCATATTTCTCAAATCTTCAGTTACACAACTCCACCATGTTTTCCTCGGTCTCCATCCACGGCGACTCTCCATGGGGTTTCACAGCAACATCATCTTTGTCACTTTTCACAATATCCTCTCCGTTCATTGCTTCGCGGAGCTCAAAATTAATTCTTGCTCTTGTCTCTTCATTCTCTTTATTGGCCAAGAATAGTTCTCAGTATTCTTCTTTCGCAAACTTTCATTTCTTCCTCTTCTCCGTGAATCATGCACAATACTTCTGATGCTTATGTTAACACCGGTCTTATCAGCGACTTATAGATCTTGATCTTTGTCTTCATCGTTATTGCCCTATCTCTCAATATGGATTTATTTGCATAATATGCTCGATTGCCTGCTTGTATCTTCGCTTGTACCTCCGTTCTTCTGTCGTTCCTGTTGTTTATCTGTGCACCAAGATAGCTAAAATCGGCTACTCCTTCAAACACATAGTCATCGAATCGCATCTATAGTCGTTCTCTCTTCTCCCACATCTCATGTACTTTGTCTTGTCCTCATTGATGACCAGTTCCATTTTGCTTACTATAGTTTTTATGATCCTGAGTACGCTTGTCATTCTTTTTATTGTTCTAGTGACAATCATAACATCGTCCGCATAAGCCACCATCTGCATTTCATTGCTTATTTATTTATTTATTGCACAATTTAAATTATACATATGGTCAAGTACATAGATATTTATCATGATTCCAACTTAACCAATTAACAAAAAATATAAAACTTATTTACATGAATAACATATTTAAAATTTATTGAAATTAAAATTTTTAGGAAAGATATCCCCAAGCACCTCTTGTTTAAATTTTCTTTTCATATTTAAGATCGTTAAATTTCCATATTATTCCGTGGGAATGTTACTTAACAAATACGCCGACAAATAAGAAAATGCTTCTTCAAATTTTGAAGTCCTGTGTTTTGGTATGTGTATGGTGTCGTGGGTTGTGTATGGTGTTTGAAGTCAATAAAGAGCATAAATATGTATATCCATGGCATATTTTCTCTTTTCCCCAATTTGTTTGATTATATGTAGAGCACCGACCGTTGATCCTAAAAGTACAAGAGAAAATGTAAAAAAGAAGTTGATATTTTAAAAAATTTAATAATATCGTCCATCTGATATGGATGATGTCAGTGATTTTTCGTTAACATTAAAAATACGCAATAATACAAACGAGGACATGTTGTCCCTAGATTTTTCAAAAATTGTATATTTTCCGAGATTTCCACTTTGTTCCATTCTGGATGCACCCATTTTAAGCATAACTGTCTATTTTCTTTCATATCCATGTAACAACAGAGTTTTTGAGATGAGTGAACCCAGTAGTTCTCTGTAAATCTCTGCATAGAACAACTCCACCTCTAATAGCGCCCTATCTGTGAGCTTTCAAAGTTGATCATCTTTACCATTTTTTGAAGGACATAGGTTTTTCTAAATTTACTTATTTTTGGCGAATATCATCACAAAAATGCATAAGTCAAGATTTAAAGTAAATAAAATCATGTGTTAACGAAATAGAAAATACTGTTCTAGCCATAGTAGTTTGGAAGATACGCACGGTAAAAAAATCCCTTTTGGTAAAAATTGAATTCTTCCTATGAAACTATAAGATTCCCACGAAAACAAAACTAAATTTAGTTAGTTAATGATCGATTAGGGCTAGAATAATTGAGGGTGGTTTTACTTATCTGCAGACCACTTTTGCATCAGATGAACAGAAAAAATGGTCCACATCAAAATATGAAAACTTACCGTATTTTGAGAAAAAAATTGAAGAAAATGAGCTTATCCGGAGCACCAACCAGCCAGGCGTAGTCCAGTGTTCAATCCAGAAGTCGACAAACGTCTTAATTCCAAATCTAATTTTCTACGTTCCAGATGAATGAGATATGGGGCTAAAGGTGTTATTAGTTTTATCATCAGCAACACATCTGGGAACTTTTTGCTGTTTATAGGAAATTGTTCCATCATAATATGATATACAATATTATATACTACTTATAATAAACAGCCCTAAAAAGTTAAATACATTTATTTGGAATTCTTTGGAAATCCCTACAATTATTTATTTGGAATTCCTATTTTGAATTTCGAGCTCTATGTATTTATTTATAATTCATTTGAAATTAGTACTACCTAAGGAAATGTTATTTCTTTGTTAGAAAAATAGATGCAAATGTTAATTAAAAATTGTAATGAAACCGGATTTTAGGTACGATCATCCAGAGTTAAAATTCTATTTACAGAATTTTGGATGGTGGTAATCCAGGACAAAACACTAACTTCCTGTTTCATGTTTGGTTGCATATCCAACAATCCCATATTTTTGTTACAATTTTAAATATGAAATTAATCTACGAGAGGCCCAACATGTAAGAGCGGATTCATAAACAGCAGATACAGCTGCCATTCCGGTTCATGGTTGAAAGTTGATCCTTCTATCCAGGAAATGAGCGCTGCCGATTTGAACATTTTCAGAAATTCATTTACGGAAAGTGAGTTGTTCCAAACAACGAGTTAAATTTTTCGAGACATTATTCTGCCCATGTCACCGAATAAGTCACGCTTCACGACCTCCATTTCACTTGCAATCCGAAATTCCGCTACAACAAAACACTACCAAGTAAGAAGCGTGTTGCAAGAAAGAAATTGCTGGCCAATCTCATTACCTTTTCAAATCACCACTGAAGGAAGTCTTTTTAGGGACAGACCCCAGCAGAAAGAGGTCCATAAACACTAGTCGGCATATACTTCATTATCCAGGTATGCAATTCCGCTTCCGATTTGGTAAGAAACTTCCAAAATGTTCCCCATTTCAGTATCCAGTTTAATTTTCTATTGGATTAAATGATCATAGTCTCGTTTTAACATTTCCAAAATTAGTATATAGTCATTATGGTATAGAATATTAGGAATCCCTATAAATAACTTTAAATTCAGATTTCATCATTCTGACCCCGGATTTACAGCGGTGAAAAACCAGTCACAGTAGTTTTATTCCTCACCAAAAATCCGTTGTTTTTGATTCTGCGTGATTGTTGGAAGCTGTGTAAATTTGATTTCGGTCAAGAACGCCTACAGTTCACCAGTTTCCGAATAAGTATCGAATTTATTTATAATTATTAGCTACACTTATTTGAACCGCCGCGCCGAGCCGAATTATTTTATTTTGTCTTCTCCCCCGCCAGAATTTTTTTAAATTAATAAATTGTTGCCGACGTTGACGTTCCCTTAAGAAAGTTTTGTGGCGTTAGGTATAGGTTAGACCTCACAAAGTTTCCTTAACATCCAGTGGATCTTGTTATTAAAAGAGTGAGGAAAATTCTATAAAAGTTTCTATGACTTCTACAATAATATAATTTATACAATTTTCAATAAAATTTATTTTTCAGTGTTCTAAATTACATTCAACTGCTGTAGTTTCCTTACCACATTTTAATTTTTCATACTAAAAAGCAAGGAGATTATGAATTTAAGAAAAATTGAAAAGCAGGAAAATAACAACCACAAAGAAATAGCAAATAAAAAAAGAAAATTAATAAAAACCTGACTAAAAATGGATGGAAATTAAAAATATGTTAAAATAACACAATAATTTAATAAAATTTAGACAGTTTGAACCTATGGCCGCACAAAAAGCGTTTCCAGCGTATTTGGCAGGTAAAAATTCCAAAATATTATTAAATTATTGAATTTTTACCCGTAAAGCAAATTTGAGAAGCTTAAAACGTTTACTGTGCAACAATAGGTCGAGTCTGTGAACTGGAAAAACTGCAATGAACGATGAACTACTTGGCTATTACGGAGCACAGAAGCTTGGTCCCATATCTTCTTCATCTGGAACTTAGAAAACTGGCTACGGAATTTGGAGCCAGGATCTGAGTGATTCGGTTAAACCTGATTTTTAAACACACAGAAGATGGAAAAACTGCATTGGGCTTATAATTTTTCACTCCATTTTTAGTTGTTGGATTTTTATAATTCTTCTAAACGTTTGTTTGTGGTTAACAAATGAATTAAAAATTTTTTGGGCACTTGAAATTCATCTCGAGGTTATAAATGACATACTACAACTAATAATAACCTTAAACTTTTTTATATTTTCAAATCGTTTATCCTATTCTAGGAACAGATGAAGATTGCTTGAGAAAATACTTTTCGAAGTGACCTTCCGGAAATGAATGTACCGAATGTACTGAAGATCCATCTAATACTTTTTCAGCTGATAACTTATATTCTTTATGAAAGTCATTAGATGACACCGAAAGTACATCTACTTTTTCAGCCAACCCAAGAGATTGAAATTTTAGTGGTGCTTGTTGTAAGTCAACTTTGGCGATAGCGATACTATAAACTAAGGTCGGAATAACCACGACCAGTAAAGTTCTCCAAAGAAAAGTACAGGTCTGAAATTATAACAGATGACTAATTTTCAATTATTTTTTTAACTTACATTTTATCTTACAGCCATGCTAAAGGTTGATAAACTTGAACACAACTAATGAAATGTATCCGGTTGTTGCCTTATATAATACTGCATGTACTATCGTCTTTTTTAATGGTAATTGGGTAATCAGATAATAAGTGATAAAAAATTGAGTTTGGTTTTGAAAGCATTTTTCTATTACTACGTGATCAAGTTTCAAGTTACTTTGAAAATCGAAAGGACACAGCAACTTATCACAGGTAATAATGATTTTTTTTTCAAAAAACAAGACCAAAGAGATATAAGCATAATATAATTAATTCATTTTACAATAATTATAGATAATTTCAAATTACAGTTTAACACAGCTTTCCAAAAAAATCAGTCGTCAATTTTAACACCATCGTTATCGTTGGCGACAACAAAATTAATGTAACTTGGAATATTATGTTTTGATAAAAATGTTGTCAAATTTTCAAAATCGACTTGAAACTGATTGGGCGAATATAATCCCAAACTAGATATTTTATCGTCGTTTGCTTCAAGTGGAGCCGAATCAAAATTTTCTACAGGAATGATGTATTTCACTTTAGCATTTTTATCCGAAATTGGACAATTATCCGTTATTGGAATTCCATTTAAATAGCCATTTTCATTATCTATAAATTTTGGATCTCCAATCGAACAAGTGGGAGCAGACATCGTTATCGTTATATTGATTAATAAAATCTGCAATTAATATTATTATTTGGTTAATTCACTTTATGTACGATATTATAAAAAGTTATAATAATAATAAATTGTAAAAGGTACTCACCCAATATAAAAAATTTAAACATAAATTGGCAATGCGTTCCATCTTTTGCGATATAATTAATCAACTATCTAATAAGATTACAAATTAATTTTCTACTATTCGCATTTATTTATAACAATTTATTGTTTATATTGAGAAAACGTTCGTGATTTGTTGTGAAGAAATTAAAACAATAATTTCTACTAATTCTCCATTAGCAATTTAATTATCTTTTTTCTGCTAAATTGGCATTTTGTTTGTACATATTTTGATAATATTTTTTATTATTATATTCTTGAACACTTTATGATAATAATTTAACAGCACGTTGATGGGTATTGTGGCCATTTTATACATGTTGATTTAGGTTCATTTTAAAATAAAAACAACTTAAAGTTTCAGGACTTTTTTAATATATTATTTCTACACAATTTATTAGCACCTCATCAATTGGTACATTTTAAATCCTCCCCTGCAAGGGGATTACATCATAATTATTTTCACTATCTTCTTCAATACTTTGAGAATCTAGTAATTCATATGATGGTTCTTCCGAAAGAGCAGTAATATGAACTTGTTCTACACTTGATGATTTAGGGTCTTCTTCTTCTGAAGAACTTGATATAACATTTTCTAAATTAGCTGATTCGATAGCTCCGGTTTCTGATGGCCATAAATAACGTGCCATAGCTTTATTGACTTGTTTAAGTAGAAGTTCCTTTTCGTTGGAACTTATCTCTTCTAATATTGCAACATTGTGTGCCAATTCTTCGGGATCTGTGTATACCAAAGCTTCATTTACTTCTTCAACAGGAAAATTGCACTCTTTTATTAGCAGTTCATGTATAATTTTAATGATAATTTTAAACAATGCTTGTTTTTTATGAGAACTTGATTTTTTAAATCTTTCAAATTCAAGTAATTCTTCTTTGGAAACTGGAACCACGGTAGTTGGTGATACTAAAGAGTTGTCTATTTTGTTAACAGATAAATTAGATTCGTCCTTAACTGGGAGAGCTTCGTAGCCAGTTAAATATTTATTATATTGTAATTCTACTGTATTAAGTACACCTCCTCGAAGAACATCATCTTCATCACTTGTGGTTGTAATTGGTAGTGGATGGTTCACGTCATAAGTTTCGATAACAGGTTTTTCTTTAACAACGTCTTCAATTTCATTAATAACTGGCGTAGAAATAGTTTGATGTTCCACTAAGGTATCCAGATTATTAATGGGCGATGTAGGTAGTTCATCAACTGGAACAAATTCTTCCACCAAAGGGGTATCCAATTTAGTAGCAAGTTCTGCTAGTAACGATAAAGGTTCCACATTAAATCTTTGTAATGCAACATTTGATGTACTAGTGGAAACGACTGGCAATTGAAGTATTGGTGCCAAAGTTACAACTGTTGATAACTCATTCGAGATTTCTTCCAACACTCCCGTAACAGTTGCAACATCTACGTTTGGTGAAATTGGAGTAATATTCGGAATTGAAATTTCTTCGATTTTTTGCAACGAATGCGGTTCTTCCAATGGAAATGCTTGTTGCTCCACTATGCTAATAGGAACGCTGTGAACTAAAGCTGGAAGAAGAACGACCACTAAAGTTCCCCAAAGGAAAGTGCAATTCTGAAATTTAAACTACAAATTGAGTAAAAATGTTTAATTTTTCAATTTACTTACTTACGTTTAGCTTTACTGTCATGTTGTTGGATCTTAGACTTGGCCACAACTGCTGACAATAATCATCCCGTTACGCCTTTATATTTATTTTCAATTGTACCCTAGTGCTTCTTTGAAAGGACAAGTGATAAAATTTTAATGCATTTTTGAGTGCTTTCTTGTAATCTGCGGTAGTTGATATTAGAAAGTGTCGAGACAGCAAAAATTTTTGCTCGATTTGTCAAAGGTAACAATAAGTTTCTTCAAAAACGGCGGCGACAGAGACAAACTGTAGACAGGAAGTTATTAAATATTTCCAAGCTTTTGAAATGTTATCTCGATGTTATTTATGACTTTACTTACGATAATTATTTTTAGTTTAATTATTGTGGGTATTATTATCAATAAATGAATTATAGTTTATTTTAAAAACATTATTTTTTAATAAAATTGGAACCAATTCAAAAATGTTATTCGTATCTAAATTATTATCAATTCCCTACTTCTAACAGTTTAACAAAAATTATTACGCTATTTATTAAAAACCAAATTTTATGAAATAGTTTATTTTACAATTCCTGCACAATACAGCCCTAGAAGTTGTATATTTATTTCTTTAAAAGACGTTGAAGCAATTTCAACATGTCGATTTTCTCGGCGATTTCAGAAGAAAAAATTGCTTCATAATAATTCTTGCATCAGTGCAAACCCGAATCGATCGATTTAGATTTTTTTCGTTTAGGTTCCTTTACAATCTTCGAAGTGATGGTAATTTTGCTAGCATTTTCTTCTAGCAATGCTTGTTCAAGAAGTTTTCTTTCTTCAATTAACTTGAGTCTCTCTTCCTGTTTTTTCATTTTATCGACAACCATATAAGTACACATTAAAAGGACGTCATAAAATTCTATAAACGATAACGGATATTCCATATTTACAATGACACCGTCTTTTGCAATTTTTGGGCAAACCTTGATTAAACATTGAACCACCTTCCTAGGTCCAAGAGAACGTAAAGCAAATAATTCTTGACGGAATGGGTCGTTTTGAGGAAATTCCAGTTCGTCTTCGGGCGCTTCTCCAAAATTAGGCGAATCATCTAAAATATTTCAAAGTTGCTCCAATATGTAAAAATATTAAAAATTTAACCTGGTAAATAAATCAGATTTCCACCGACAGCAACAGAATTGGTTCCTTTTATCAATTTTGGAGTTACTTCGCTATCGAAAGCTTTCAAATAACATGGAGGTTGAGTTCCCTTTTTAACACAAATATTGCATAAAAATTTCCTAGCAGTATGAGGTTCGCCTAAACTACGATACAGTAAATAGACACCGTGTATTGGTACCACATCTCGATACGCAAAAAGAGAACAGCCCGAGGCAATTTTCACGTTCTGTTCAATTATGTTCGTAATAAAATTATTAAAAATGTTTGCAAGTATCCCGAATCTTTTGCACTCGAGTGAAACCTCGCTCGGCGAGTGCGTTATCCAAGCTAACGTGAGTACAATTTGCAAAAATTGCCAAAAATAAATTTCCTCAAAGGGATCGTGTTCCGATTCCAATCCAATTTCGATGTTTTCAAATAAAATCTTGTCTAAATCGTAGAGAGAGTATTGTTTTCTAAGAGTCCGCAACTCTCTCAGCATTTGCCAAAGAAACAATCGTATCAGTACGACTTGGAATGTGATTACCTCGGGGGATGCAATGGTGGCATATTTGTGATACAACCTATACAATTTGGGCAGATGCTGTAGAAAGGAATGGTGTATGTATTTCAATTCAATTTCCGTTTGCATGGCTTGATAATACGCAATTCGCGATTCGATTTCACGAGATTCAAGTTCTTCGCAAGAATTGTCGTTTATACTTGACAATCTTACCAAATCGCTGCTTAAATTCCATTTGGAATATTTTAATATGTTGTCGCCGCAGCTAAAATAATTTCAAATTTTATAAAAGCGGAGAACATTTTTTTTATAACCGACCTTATTTCGTGGTTACTTTTTAAATGACTCGTGCATTCGGATCTATATAAATGATCGATATATTTTACAACACATAAATTAATGAGATGAGATAAGTTAATGTGTTCTGGAGGCGATAGAATGGGTATCCGGAGAGGACTGCAATCGATGCTTTTAGGGTAAGGGTTGAAAATGTGACTTTTATTATTGGAAGTTTTATTGATGTTATGCAGGATATGTGCGTTTAAGCTTCTGCTAGGATGTTTAGAGAAAACTTGTGTTGAAATCAGTTTAAAATTCGATTTAAGAAAATTTGAGGAGGTGATACTCAATCGTGACAAATATGAAGAATTGTCGTCATCGTCTAAATAATAGCCATGTTCGAGTTCCGCTTCCAAATGAATTGGCTTATCGCACCAAAATAATGGATTTTTTTCGATTATCAAACCGTTATCGCAAATTAAAACTCCCGCTCCATGTTTTTCATTTGCCTTCCAGAGACCTGCCAGTCGTGCTCCGCTATCTGTGCCAAAATTGAGTAATCCTGCAAAGGGTTTTCGTTGTCGAGAAGAAAAATTTTGTCAACGAAATCGATTGTATTTACCTACGCCGTCTCTTTTGCCTTCGACCCATGAACCTCGATAAGTATTTTGAATTGGATAAGTGAAAGATCGATTTAGAAAAGCCTTCCAAGTATATTCCCCATAACCGTGCATTTTTCCGAGAAACCATTCTCCTTTGTAAAACTAAAATTAACTTTAAAATCAACTTCTACCGAATCAAGTTTAATTACGTCATTATTGGGCCATAAAATCGTTCCTTGTCCTTGACGTTTCCCTTCGTTCCAATATCCTTTGTATATCTCTCCAGTTTTATAGTGACGCAACCCAACTCCATGTCTTTGATCTTCGTACCACTCTCCCTCGTATGTACTACCAAATTCGTAGAATAGCCAACCGCGTCCTACAAACTTTTTTGATTGAAATTTAATTTTTGAAATTATTTTTATCACCATGCTTTTCTCCCGACTTCCAACCCCCTTTATACATGATAGGCGAAGAGGCAATATTTAGGACGCCTTGACCATCAAGACGGTTTTTACAAAATTCTCCGTTATAAAAAGAAAGGTCAGGATATTGCAAAGTTCCTTTCCCCGTTGCGTTTCCGGCAACAAAGTCGCCCTAAAATATAAAACAAGAATCCATAAAAGGGTTTCGATACTTCTCAGAACCTACTTCGTAAACGGCTCCATCTGCCCATTTAAATATTCCACGACCGTGCATAACCCTCTTAGACACAGGTCCTTGGTACATATTTCCATTTTTAAATTTAATAATAACATTTTCGTCCGGTACGTTAATAATCCAATCCAAAGAATGACTGGACGGAACAACGACAGAGTCTTCGTCCTGGGTGGTGATTGATGATCTTCTGACTTCCTTTAATATCTCATTTTGTCAAAGGGAATAAAAATAAAGTTATAATTACGCTTTTTAAAGCTGAAGTGTTGGAAACTCGTTTCAAACTCAATTTTTGATGATCGGATTCGGGCGATTTAGAATACTTCTTCTTTCCGCCTGGTGAATTTTAATTTGTTTAACTTATAAATAATTGTATAAGAAAAATTGTGTTGTTACTCGAGTTAAGCGAACGTTTCGAACTTCTTCTTCTGCTCGAGGTTGACAATTCGGGAATCTCGGCATTTTCTCTAAGCTTACTATCGCTGCTCGGTAAAATTTTGATAATATCTTGCGTAGTATTTATGCATTCGCAAATTGGGGTATCCGGAATAGTAACCCACTCGTCGATAATTGTATCGAGCATACTGTTGAAAAATATAAAAACGAGTTCATTTTGGTAGTTGACTTTTACTTTTTCAGTTTGTACGAGCAAAGATTGTGATTCTTCTTTTAACGATTCTTCCAAAATTGTCGATGGAATATCTCTTTTCGCCGAGTCTGTAATAGACTTTTTATCGCCAGATCTGCGTTTACGCGAAGAACCACTCGATTTTCTTCTGTGTTCAACTTTATTCATGATTTATTTTGACATGAAATAATAAATAACGATCACTCTAATTTGTTATCAATTTATTTTCGGTCGTAGATATACAGGATGTTAACAAAACTTTTCATTCCGGTTATTTTATCGGGCATGACTATAGGAACAATGAAGTATTTTTGATGCTGGAGATTTAACAAAGTCTCGCTATGCTTCGCTATATAAATACCAAGAGTTTTTGGCATTGTGTCAAGGCGGTCGACTAATATTAGAATTAGCGTGGCTAGTCGTGAAAAGTTTTAGCTGAATTCAGCTTTGGTTACAAGTTGCTGTTAAAATGATCCTCAGCGATGTGTTCTAGCTAAAAAAAATTGTTTTTTGTGTGTATCAGGATTAACGTTAAACCTAAATAATGAATGTAAGTTCCATTTACTTTCAGTGCAAATTTATTTTTACTTCCGTTTCATTACCACCAAGATTAGAAAATTACACGATTTTCCATCTAACGCTTATTTTTTTTAACATTGAAAATGTCCAAGTTGAAGTTATGTCAATATTTATATGAACGATCAGTTACCGGTTTTTGGAACGCCATTTTTACGGAAACGGCGTGAAAATATTGGCAAATATTCAAAACAATAGAGGAAGTAGATTGTTTTAGATTTTATATGCATTGAGGAGATCAAAAGCCTTTGGAATTTGTAAATATCGCGGAAACTTTGTATAAAATACTTCAAATTTTATAAAGAGCCAAGTTTATTCCTTTTGATTTTAGAAAAAAGATCTGTCTTCACAATTTCTTTTATTTGCCATTTCT
Organism: Podabrus alpinus; assembly: GCA_932274525.1. Classification (NCBI taxonomy): domain Eukaryota; kingdom Metazoa; phylum Arthropoda; class Insecta; order Coleoptera; family Cantharidae; genus Podabrus; species Podabrus alpinus. The sequence continues at coordinate 1,519,853 of OW026451.1, read as the reverse complement.
TAGTTCAAACTCTTTTATTATGCACCATTTATACTCTTGCTATTCGAAAATTTGCAAGAGAAAAATTCTTTTACCATTACCTATTAAATTTCCACCAAAAATGTAATAATATTAGATCACATTTAAAGTCGAATGATTCGTGATACAGTTTCTTGAAATTAAAAACAATTGTTCGCATTTAACCCATCAAGAAGCCAGATTGTTATGCAAACAAGAATTACTATAAAATTAGCAGCTTTTGTAGCAAGCAATAAATATTAGCCAGATAAATTAGATCCAATTTATAATTTTCAGTCCAAATGAACAACTTCTACAACAAATATTTTCCCCGATCTGAATTCCAACCTTGGAGTACTAGATGTGAATATGTACGCTAACAAGGCGATTCTAGGACCGCTACACCACCCTCCTCGTAGAAATCATGTCGGTTAGGAGTACCAGCCGCCGTGACTGTTGGCTCGTGTGGCTTAGTTAGCGTTTTGATGACTGAAAGGAGGCAGTTAAGCGTGATACTTCCTAGAAATTACAATTTTGGAACATAAGATTTTTTTTTTTCGGGATCACCAATTTAGCACACCTTTTTTAATTCCAGAGTAAGGCGCGGTCTACAGTTGAGGCTAAAATTTTCTTTTTATTGCTTGTCATTTTATGATTATCCTTTGGGTTATCCATAATAACATAATATAATTTAAATAAAAATTAAATCAATCTTCTTGAGCAATAATAAAATTAAAGAAACATCTAAGACAACATAATAATTGAATCGAATGGAACCTCTGGCGCCCCTCTCTTTTTGCTTTTATAGATAGACTTTTATTATTGTAATTTGGAATACATTTTTTCTTTAGGTCCCATTTGGTCCATATTTTTGTTTTATATGGCATTATTATGGTAGGCAGTGGATGATTGAGATGAATACTGGCCTTTTCTTTGCTGCTCGATATTATTAAAATAAAAATGGGGTGGGTTATTATGAAATTTTTTAACTGTCGCTTTTGCAGTATGGTCTGCAAGATCGCTTATACTCAAAGCTGAACCATCTCCAAAATTTCAAAGATATGTATTTTTATTAGTTACTTTAAAAATCAGTAAAAATATTAAATATAATTTTGAAATAAACAAAATATTGATTCAATATTTTCACAATAATGCAAAAACAGACAGTCCAAAAGTTACAGAATAAGGCACATGATACCAAAACCACATGAAATTCATATTTATTAAACTGTCTTCGTGCAATAGCTTTTCTCATGTCCATTTGAACTTGTGACTACTTCTTTCCAATTTAAAATTGGAAAAATAAAAGGCAATTAAAACCAAACCAAAAAATTTAGGGTCCCTAATAAGGGAGCCATTCAAATATTATGAGTTATTCTTTCTTTTTTCCTTCAACCTATCACGAAAACTTAAAAATATCTTCCTTCTCAGAAATAAAATTTTGTTCAAAATTAATATTAATCTATAAGGCGGAAAAATAGATATGCGAATTGTTTTTACGTAAAAGCAAATTTAAATTCGAGAGTAACAATGGTCACCTAAAAATCTAAAATAGGTTGGTAAATAACGAATTCGTGGGGCATTGCATCCAACAGATTTTTCATTAAAGGCAAAAATCGCTTGCATTGTCGAGCAGTTCTCGACTTGTTTTTCCAGGTTTCTACATTGCTTTGGACGTTTCGAGATTTTTTGAGACTATATCTTGCCGTTTTTGAGAAAAAAAATACAACATGCATTTGCGCGCTCCACCCCTTCGAGTTGGGGGCGAAGGTGCCACCGAGGGTCTGCCCCAAAATATCTTCATTTTGACTTACTCCAAGCTAATATGGCATTTGTATGGCTAAATTGATTTAAAAATTTATTTTCTTCAAACACTTCCGTAATGGAAACATGACAAGGGATGTAATCTATTATCATTACTAATAGTCCTGATTGGTAAGTATTTTGACCATTCCCAAGAAAATGTCGTATAGATTCATTTGGTTCTGGTTTCTTCAGCTTTCCCAATTTAAAAATCGGTTAGTCCCAATTTGAAATTGATTATTCACAAATTTAAATTAATAATTCCCAACTGTTCCTAATATTTTTATTATAATAATGGGTTATAATAATAGATAATAATGGCATTATTATAAAATTAATATGAAAAAATTATGAAATACGTTGACTGGGTTATTCCTAATTCGTAAATTTGAGTTTGTGCCAACTCTAAAAGATTCTAGAATGCATATTGTACAGGGTCCCACTGAATTTTCTAATAGAAATTTCCCGATTTTTTCCGGATTAAAATAAAAAGTTTTCCCTGACCCCAAGTTTTAATTTTACCGACCATCGCTTAGAAATCAAAAATTTTTCCTTTTTTTATATTTCCATTGGAAGTCTAATAGTTGCTATGATTTATCCTCTCAGACCAGTTATTTACGTTTTGGGCCCAGTTTCTTATATTTGGAAACAACTCTACCTATGATCAATACATTTTTTTTATGAGGAAATGATAATTTAAAATTTTATTGTTTTTATCAAAAACTGTATTGCATATAAAAAATAAGCTGGTTAATAATTATAGAGCAAAGATTCCGAGTTCCTCCACGGATATTTGAATTGCTATATATTTTCTCCAAACAATAAAGTCAATTTGATGCGGTCAAGGCAAAATGCAAAGACTAATTTTATATCAGAAGTTGTAAACTGGGTCAGATTTACCTATTAATTAGATAACTTTATCCAAACAAACTTCAGTTGTAATAAAAAGTAACCAAACTCAATTGAACCTTGTCGAAAATAATTCGAGTTAACAATGTTATATATAAAAATAAGAAATGTTTAATCTTACTTCAAGGAGAGATCGAAAATACGCTCAAGTTTTTCTGTAAAAACTGAAAGTTTTATATTTATGATTTCCTTATTGAAAATAGTGCTGTGCACATTAAATGCCGTAATACGAAAATCTTCCGTTTTGCTTTCAACTTTCCTAATCGGGAACCGATAAATGCCAATCCATCGTCAATTAATACTTTTTAACGCAATTTACAACACTCGAACGAAATTTCAATTACGTACATGCACCAAAAATCTATTTTTAAAAAACATATAAAAATAGTTGGGTATAAATAAAATTTTTGGCTGCTATTTTCATAATCATTGATTTTTAATAGATACGTTTAAATGTCACAAAATATTTTTTAATAAATTAATTAGGAATGTAAAGCACTTAAAACACCATGAATATATAAAAAATATTTATTAGGCTAAAAATACGTGATATAAATAAATGCTTAACAGTAAATTAATGTTACAGAATAAAAGTGATAACAAGTGGCGTCCGATGGCCATATCCAATCCTTCGACAAAACTTAGACTCGCCAGGAATATGCCTCAATGGGTGGTGAGTAAAATAATAGTAAACCATATTTTTAGTTAACTTAAAGTACTACTACATAAAATACTGTTGAAAGTAATAAGCACAGTGTTTAAAAACGGAAAGAACGATTTTGATGAGATTTGAACGACAAATATTTCTTTGTGTGATAATAAAAGCATAATAAATTAATCATCATACTTATGTATGTAGTAAGCCTACAGTTTAATTTAATATAATGGAAGTATTGCGAGAAAATAATAAAGTAAACTTTTCATTTAAGTATTTAGGTTTCTTGTAACCAAATTTTGAAAACACTTTGGCATAGCTTCAGTCAAACTGTTACAATTCTGTCTTCGTATAAAACTTCGAAAAATTTAGTTACAAAAAATCCAAACCCAAATGGTCCTTAAATATTTTCGTATTCTACTGGGTGTACATTTCTCATATGTAAATTTAAATACCTCTTTTCTTTGTATCTATTACTGCAAAATGAGCACGCATATTTTCTTTCCGTTTGAGTAAATTCATTGTGACACTTCATATGATTACTGAGTTCGTGTTCGTTGGATAAGGTTGTGGCGCATAAACTGCACGAATACATTCCACTATGACCGACCAAATGCCTGGTCAGTTCACGCGATTCCCTAAATTCGTCCCCACAAATGTGACATTTATACAAAATACTATTTTCGTGTTCTTGCATGTGCTCGCGCAAATGTTTAATTCTTTGGAAGTGTTGTCCGCACATGCCACACTGACCCGAAGCACAGTTATCATGAGAGCCCATGATGTGAAACTTCAAATCGCGTACCGCACTAAAATCTTTAAAGCAAATGGTACATTTCACGAAACCGACGTGAATACGCAAATGTCTGGTCAGGTGAAAAGCCTCGTAAAAGTAACTGTTACATAAGTGACACGTATACTGTATCGTTTTTAAGTGAATATTGTTCATGTGCCTCTTCAAATCGTGCCTCCTACTAAACACTTTAAAACATATGTTGCACTGCGGCTTTCCATTTTCTGTAGTTAATTGAAGGTAAGGAGGACGTTGCTCGTTAGGCAATTCCTCTTCTGTAAAGTTAAAGCCTTCATCAAAGAACTTCAGGCACAAAAAATGGTTGGAAGGAAATTTTCGGATATTATGAAAAATGGTATCGGAGAAATAATATTTAATTGAACTCAAAAAGTTTCAAAGGATTGGCAATTGCCACTTGGAAGTAATGATAATAATATATTGAAAATCATAATATTTAAGAAAATTAAATTCCGTACAAAGACCAGACCAACATTCAATTTAAGCTTTAATTATCCAAGTTTAACCATGCCTTAAGAGTAATGTCCAGTTTTATATTACGTAATTTGTGTTGTATGTCATTTATTTTCAGAATGTTGAAAAAATTGAAATAATCGCTAAAAGCATTGAGTAAAATTAAAACTAGAATTAGATTTCTAATTTTCATTTTACGTGATATTTTAATGATTACAAGTACACCTGTACATTTTTAATCTTTGAAATTGAAACTGCGATTTAACATTAATATAATGAAATTCATAATTTTAAGAGAATTTTTGACCATTTTGACAAAGAAAACGACTTCAATCACAAAATTATGTCGTGATAATCAAAAAGCGAGGAATTCCCAATTATTCATACGTTTTGTTTCGACAAAAAAGACAGTTATGCGTTTGCATTTTGCCAATTTTTTTTTCAGAATCATGATATTACAATATATAGAAGCCCTAGTGTATTTTAATTTTTCTACAATTCTGGAAGTAAATGACATAAAACAAGAGCTACCGAGTATAGTACTGAACAATGCTCATAATGAATGATGATTATGAAAAGTAAGTTAAGAGTGTTCTACAGTGCTCTAAAGAAGAACCCACGTTTTATGTAACTTACTTTCAGAATGACAAGAAAATTTAAAACTTTGCAAATTTCTGCCAATCTTAAAGCATCTGTTTATGCAGAACACGAAAAGAACTTGATTTACTCATTTCAATATTGAGTAAAATGAGAACGAAAGTTAGGGAATCCCCAAATTTTAGTTTTCATTTTATGCGGTTTTCAAATAAGTAAATCGAATTTTTATTGTACTATTTGCATAAAGAGATATTTATTTCAAGAATGACTCAAACTCGTGATTATTTAAATTTCAAGTCTCGAAATAAATTACATAAAACATAAGTTACTCGATAGAACACTGGACATTGCTCCGAGTAAAATATCTGAAAACTGTAAGAATTATGTGGCATTTATATTACACTTACATTAAAAAACCATTTAAGTTAAGTCTGTTTTGGGATTTACTTAATTTTAAATTTAATAATGGAAACCTTCAATGATACCACCAATTCCACCACCTTTCCCTTTTTATTATAAAATCAAAGTCATTAATAAAATAATTGTAAATTTTACTTTCTACAAAAATCGAAAATTATTTGTTAGTTATTTGCAAAACACAAAGTGCGTTAATAAATCTTTGTACTTCTCCTCACCACTTAACTATCCAAGTGTTAATTTTATTTATTTTAGGCCGGAGTCTCACTACAAACACCTACGGGCACCTAATAATATGTAACTAATTCGATTGATCAAAACTGAGTTCAAAGACTCAATCACTCATAAATTAAACTCATATTTCTATTACTTGAATTTTAGTAAGTGGTTGACGGTGACTTCAGTGAGACTCAAGTCACTTCTTAGATATAATTGTAGAAAACCCCCTAGAGAAAAATTGAAAAGCAAAGTAAAAAATCAATTTTAGTAAGTTGTAGGGACAATATGCAATATTTTTACTCCCACAAGAAACCTTAATTCTTACAGTTTATCAAGATCTTCATACTATTAAGCAGTTTTGTTAAAAAAGCATGAAAATGTGAAATGAAAATATTACTTAATTCCAACACCTAGAACATAAGAAATTTCCTCAAAGCATTTTTTTTTTTAAATGAAGCCTTTTTTTTGCAAGCTTTACCTTTAATTGGCTCCCTTCCTTCCAAATGTGCATCACAGTCCATACTATTATCAGCAGATGCATCGCTCATGGGATTTAAACCATCGTCGACCACCTCGCCACCGTGAAATTTACTCAGAGGTTCAGAAACTATCTCCTCGCAATCTTCCATCACTTCTTCCTTATCGTCGATTTCCTTCAACTTTTTCCCTTCCAGCAGGGTTCTTAAATTGCTAGTAATGACAGTGGCTTCTGGCGATTTCACGCCATTTTCGATTATTATTTCCGATTTCGATATTTCGTTTTCAAAATCCACTTCGAGAGAAGATGACTGTTTGTTACTTTCGTCGTGAACTTTAAGTCTATAGTCGCTTTTTCTGTAGTGCAATTTAATGTGAGATTGTAAGTAGGACTGAGTGGAAAATTCGCGTTCACAAATGTGACACTTGGCATTCTTCATGCCCTTGATAAAATATTTCTTCTTGGATTCCTTTTTAAATCGTTGCGAGTCGTTATTTTTTATTTCCAAGTCGGAATCGTCGTCCACAGTTATAGTAGTTGTTTTTGGAAACAATACCGATTCGTTTTGAACCGACACATCTTCTAGAGTCAGCATGTCTTTGTCCTTAGGATTTGCAAAAAAATGAGAGTGTTCTTGAATGTGCATTTCGTAATGGGACGTAAGAGCAAATGTAGCCCGACAGTAGTTACAATTGTACGGAAATTTACCCAAATGAACTTGACTTATGTGATCTACTAAAGTCTTGAAAGTGTCGTAGATTTTGCCACACTGCACGCAAGGGAAAGTTTTTGGAGAAACTTTCGGGACTGCATCTTTCAGCGCCATAAAATGATCTATATTGAAATAGTCTTCGAGATTTGGTTGCACTTCATTTGGAAGTTGTACGGGATTGCTTTTGTCGGTGCTTGCGGAAGTTACAGTGCCGGGACAAATTTTATTAGTCGAGATTAGGTCTTCCCAATCGTGCCCTTCGTTGTCGGAAATGGTCTCCACTTCCGGTGTGCAATCAAACATACTGGGATCCAGTTCGACACTCAACTCTTCCGTTGGAACTGCTCCATTCGGTAAGGTGATGACGTTCGGAATTGTCGAAAGTTGTGAAATAATATTTGTACTTTCGGTTGGAGTGAGAGGAAAAACTTTGTGATACGCATTATTGATATTCATGTAGACGCTGTTATTTTTCGGAGCTCGTTTAACATTTTTTTCATTAGAATTCGCCTTTACTTTAGGCGAAGGTATCACATTTAGAAAAATGTTTTGGAATGTATTTTGATTGTTATTGTTATTACTGGGGGCCACAATTAAACTCGGTAAGGTGGGAAGAAAACTATTGACAATGGGCTTAACCTGCAAAGCTTGTTGTAACTTCCCTTTAGCAATCGATTTTTGTGCTACTTGTTTAGTATAATTGTCGATAACCTCCTGTCCCACATCTTTCCTCGATAGTTTAACGTGAATATTTTTCAACTCATTTTCGCTATTTTCCAGTTGTCCGGTATAACTTTCGAGGATTTTGGTCGTACTTAAGCACTGCCGTTTAAATTCAAAAGCTGAATGTAATCGATCTACACATGAATTGCATATCAGGATGTGCCTCATCGTTGACCACTCCTAAAAGGGGCAAATTAAAACGATTTTAGGTGCAAAGATAAAACACTTACCACTTCGGTAACACAGGTTTGCAACTTATTTAGTAGTGTGTCGCTATTTTCATCCTTCAAATTTTTCTTTACGTCTTGCATACAACTTTCGGAACGTAGGCACACACGACAAAATTCTTTTATGTAATACATCGCGTTTGCCGCTCGATTACACTATAATAATTAGTTAAAAATTCGTTATAATTTTATCTATATTTTTAAAACATTTTTTTGTAAGTCTTAACAGGTAAACCTAACCCAAAAATAGGATCAATGACCTGTCAACGCTGACTTTCCGTTACCAATATAACGATGGCGATTGACAAAAGAAACTAAACATTAGAAAAGCAGTGGCGGTGCGGAAAGTATTAAAATTTTTTTGTGACCTTGACTGACGTAAGTGACCAGTGGCCCGACTGTTAATCTGAACAAAGCCAAAGAATAAAACAAATAGAATAATCTATATTATATTGTAAAAATGAAAGTATGTTTGTGCGCTCTAAAATCTACCCTTCCCTCTCAGTCCTTTTACTCTAATGAGGGTTTGGTGACCCATCTCTTTCTATCTCTATACGTGGGCTGCGAACCACGGAAGTGTTATACACTTCATTTCGAGATGGATTTTCATGACAGATTACCTCGGTGGTTTGCGATTGCCTGCCGAGGAGAGACGGTCAAAATAAAATCATCACCCTGCCCGGATTCGAACCGAACGTTTCGCATTAGCAGTAGACCCACTTAACTGCCAAAGCTATGACCGCCTCTAAAATCTATCATTTTCATTAATTAATTAAAAAACAAAAAGGGTTGACGGTACTTTATTTGTTTTCCCAACCTGCTTCAGATAGGTATACCAATAAGGTAGAATGGGGAAATTCAAATTTTCGCCGATTAACACGTGGAATATAAAGAGTTGCTCCTATGCTATGCCATCACCTTTTGCTCCAAAACTCAAATGGAACTGAAAATTATAATTGTTCAAATGTGACCCATCCTACTCTAATTCTTTTAATTTCTCGATTTTCTTAACCACTATTTCAATAGTTGTATCTTCTTCAGTAGGTATATTTGATATTATACTCATACTTGATATTTTCCCTCGAGAAGGCCGGCCCTTTTGAAATATTTTCCATGTCGATTAAGTTAATCACCAATCAGAATTGAACCGAGCATGGAAAAAACGACCGTAAGTGAAACTTTTGTATATTTTTCAGAACAAAAATGGCGGAGGACCCGCTCCACCTCCAATTCCTGGCGAAGAAAGAGCCCATTTTCACAAACATCGATTACCAGGACAAGATCCCGACTACGAAGTTATCGACTTCCAAGGGCAACAACAATATTCAAACACTCCGCCTCCTTTACCAACAAAACTTCAAAACAAACGTAACTATTTTGAATAAAATGAAATTTAATTAGCTAGTATTTTGCTCTCCCGTTAGAAATTAAACGCGGAGACGGAAAACATTGCGAGCTATGTGGATCATCGGTTCCAGCCGTAAAATGCGACCAATGTACTCAAATTTTTTGTCCGTCTTGCGACGACATGTATCATCGCCATCCCAAACGACAATCCCACGTACGAAGAGTAAGTAGAAAAATCAATTTTTTCAAACTTCACTACACTCCACAGTTTTAGGCCGTTGCCGCACCCCAAATCGAGCCGTTCCGTCCACCCCTTCCACCCAAAGGAATGCCTAGTCCCCCAGTGCCACCTCCTCGTCGTCATCGTCGTGCCGGTTCTGTAGGTCCATCGCCGTGTCCAAGTCCTACTCCGTCGCGTCAAAATCAGGTAAAAAGTTAGCTGATGATAATTTGCCACTACTTAATTTGAATGACAAATTTGTAGGTGCAGTTGTTGGGTTTTGTAGATTTACATTTTGTAAACTTTTTCAGTAAAATAGGATGCGTGGTATTAATTGCCTGTTTAAAAATAACTTCTTGCAAGACGTAGTTTCGGATGATTAATGTTTTGACTAATATAGCCACTTTCTTACAGCGTAAATTATTATAAATTGAAGTTAAATAATTGTAAACAAACCTTTACTTTATTGTTGGAAGGCTTCTTTAAGAATTTCGAAGCACGAAAATATGAAAAGTGCATTATGGAAAATTCTGGTATTGGAAGAATTCCGATTCGAATTACTCCTGGTTAAATAAATACTTACACTTCCCGAGGGAACCCAAAATTTTTCTTTCATTGCTGCGTTTTCTTTTTAGAATTTCGGAACACCATCACGGAAAGATAGCGGTTTTTCACTGAAAGATAAATTCGGGAGTTTGAAACGTATGATGGGTACACGACCTCTTCCGGCAACTCCACAAACACAATCGAGTAAGCGTTACGCTTGTTTCATTTTTAATACCTGTATGTATAATATATTTCTTTGCCAGGTCATACTAGATCTTCGTATCCATCAAATCCTCCTCCGACCAGCGAACGCTATCGTCATCTCGATTTAACAAGTCCAAATCTTCAAGAAAGATTCCGACAACATCAAGCAGTTATGCGGGGCACCACACCAAACATTTCTCATGGTTCTGATTTTTCCGATCACGTTAGTTAAATATAAGATTTTCTTTTCCATTTATATTAACAACTTCTTAATTACTTAGGCTCCAAGTAAAGACAGTGGTTATCCGGATTGGGAACACGAGCAGTGGGGAAATCGCGTACGTTCCGGAAGCACTTCTGGGTCGGACACAGGTCATCCTCGATTACAGAGGCGATTTAGTAACGTATCGTCTCCAACGCCGAGCAGGGGCGTGCCGCACAGCTCTTCGGTGTTCAATCTCAATTCGCCCGTGGGAGGACACCACCACCCTCAAAATTTCATGCCGATGCAACAGGTAGCATCATCTTTTCATTTTTACAGACTTTCTAATCAAAGGAAATATTTTAGGCCCAATCCATGGCGCAATTAAATTATCCAAACTGTTACAACCAGGGAATGTGGGTGGATCAGTGGGGTAACGTTTGTGATCCTCATTGTACCGGAAGCAACATGAGTTTAAATATGAATCCTGGGTATCCAATGAACCCCATGTGGATGGGAACTTGGCACGGACCTCCTCCTTCGGCTATGGGAATGTGCTACCCTCCACCTTTTCAAATGCATCACGACGTGCAATCTCGCAGTGGGTCTCCTCCTCATAGCATAAAATCAAGAAAGTCATATCTGAGTAAAGCAAGTCGACGTAAATATCGCGACCAAGAGGACTCCGACGACGAATGTGACGATAGACGTTCGATTAGGAGCGATAGAAAGTCTACCGGCAGTAGACATCCAGAAAGATTGCGATCCAACCGAGATACGTGCTCGATACCGAGGGATATTAAAAGAAGAGCTATTGTGATTGACCACAACGAACGCATATCGCTTCCTCGCGGTAGACGCAGCGTGGAAGATTCTTCTAGTTCCGAGAACGAATATCCCATGGAAACAGAACCGCCTAACCAAATAGTCGAAGAAGACGACGATATGGAAATAAAAATAGAAGATTATTTAGAGAAAAACACCGAACTAGCCGATATTCCAAACGAAAAATGGGAATGCGAACACTGCACATTTGTGAACGATGCTGGAACCCGGGTATGCTTAATTTGCTGTAAAACTCCCACTTCTACGTCTATTAAAATTGTGCCGAGCAGTCCAAAGGGCGAAAAGAAAAATCTTGCGCCGAAAGGGAAAGATTCAAAATCGTTACAAAGAAGCAGATCGAGTGACGACTATAGCAAAGATACAAGCGAAACCGAGTCGGTTTTAAATAAATTTGAAAAGCAAATAAGTTTGGCCGACAATTCAACGCTGAAGGCCAACAATAAAAATACGGAAGCCGCAGAATATAAAAAAGGTAGGACCAGTAGAAAAATATCATTTTGGCCTGGAACCAAATTTACTTCCGTCCAAAATAAGAAATTTAATTAGCAAACACATTAAATTTTCATTTTATTTTTATTTTTATTAATCAACGTAGAATCAACATAATTTTAGTAAATGTGTGTATGTGTGCATTCGGTGTTTTTAAGTAACGATACCCTGTTGTTATAGGAAAAGAGGAACGGGCGAGTGATAGCAAGACGACGCAACAAATAAACAATGCTTGTGATACATACGAAAACAGTGACTCTAATTTAGAAGTGAGTGAAAGTGCCAAAAATGTGATCGGTAGTTTAAAAGTGTCAACCGGGACGAGTTCGTCGCCGCCGAGAGAAATCGAAAATCAAATTGTTAAAGCTTCCGAAACGGAAAACTTTGATGCGAGTGTCGCGATTAACCAAAACTCGGCAAGAGTGGTAACAACTTCCACGGGAACTTCTCCTCCGCCCCAAACTATTTCAACCCAAGTAGGTGTCAATTATAGGCTTTCCATGTTAATTACAATAACCTTTTTAGACGTACGACGTACCGGCGGAGGTTCAAGAACATCGTCGAAGCGATTCCCGTGCTTCAAAACTTAGAGCTTCATCGGTAAGCAGAACAATTCGCAGAAGGGAACTCGGCAGATCGCAATCTGTGCACGCTAGTAATTATGTTGGAGAAACCAATTGGGGATCCACTAGATCGTTGAGTAGACAATCCTTCTCCACCGATTCTCAGGTACATATTATTTAAGAAAAGCATAATCGTATAATTTAATTTCATGAAAAAATAAACTTTTTGTAGAGTCTTCCTGGAACACCACCAAGAGAACACAGTCCACATCGTTTTGACTATTCGCCCAACGAAATTCCTTACGGGGAACAAAATTTAATTAAAGAAAGAAATCGGTCGTCTTTAAATTTCAACGATTCGCGACGTCCAGAATTCAACAAGAGGAATAGTTACAGTGACTTAAGATACAGAGATTACAGGGTGTGCTACACGTTTTGTCATTCTTCTTCAATAAAATTTACAGCATCTTTTTATATAGTAGTAGATAGATTAAGAAATTCATATTAGAGAAACTAACGGCATGAGCATGCATCGAATGAGCATACGTAAAAAAACGTAAAACGGTTTCGTTTCGCTAATCGATTCGCTGTTCCAGAATGAAGCAACTGGTCACCGAAGCCGAGCCGATTCTTTCCATGCCGATCGATCCGATTTTTCTGGAGTACACAAATACGATACCTTTAAAACTCAAGGTCTCGAATTGGTCAAATTGCTAAGAGTGAGTTAATGAGGTTTTCTCTTACAGAACGGTTTAAGAAAAATTGCTTTTAGGATGCAGAACATTTTAAATATTCAGCCGACGAAGTGCAAATCGCCCTGATTCACTGCGGTGATCAGCACCCAATCGATTGGCTGCGTCAAAACTGGCAGAAAACTATCAATAGTGTACAAACTTTAGCGACCCAAATGGGAAGAGAAGGTCCCATGAACATAGTTGGGACGGTTTCTGAAACTGAAGCTAAAGATGCACTGCGTTTACATAACGGAAATATTTGGCCAGCAGTTACTGAATGTGTGGAACAGAGGCAAAAGAAGGTGGGTCATTATTCGATCAATGATTGATCAAATCTTATTTATTATTTTTGTAGTACACGGAATTAGCTTCTAAAGGTGATTTTAACCGCGAAGATATTATTTCGGCATTAACGGCTCATCATGGTGATTTTGACGCTGCTCTTACGGAGCTGAGTAAGACACAAATTAAACCATTTTTAATGAGAATTTGGGGACCGCCCGTGGGCACAGAAAATGAAGCCGGTAACGACGGGGCAACGCTTAAATATTTAAAGGGGGAAGGTATCAAAATATAAATTTTACTGAAATTCCATATTTTTACTAATTTTTTTACGGCAGGCAAAGTAAACGTGCATAATAATGAAGAGTTTTTAGAAACATCTAAAGCGGTGAGTTCTTCCTCTAATATTAATTCAATTTCCATGATGTGTCAGCATGAATTGGCAAAATTAGTTTCTCCTTCTCAAATTATGTCCCCCAATGAAGATTTGGATGAGAGCACCGATAAAGTGACTCTCGAAAATTTGCAAAAGTTGGAGAACGAATTAATGGCTTTAACGAATTTGGAAAACCAAGATAAAAGTTACTTCAAACCAAGCATTGCAAAAGAGGAAGCTTTGTCGGTTCAACATGTTTCTAACGATGAACCATTAATAAATACAGAGAAAATTGAAAAAAAAGAACCAAAATCCAACATCGAGGTTGAAGAACAAAGTTCTATTGAGCAACCAAAGGATAATTCCATTTTAATCGACCTTCCGTTAACGTTAGAAACTCTGCAAACCAGTACCGCCCAATTAAGTTTAATACTTGCAGATAATATTAATGACGAATATAATACCCAAATAGATAACGAAGAAAATTTTAACAGACCAACTCATTCGGACGTGTTAAATTTGGATGACGAATTGCTTTCTTTAATGCAAACGAATTCTCACGAGAATTTGAGTGAGTTTGAGGAGACAAATTTAAATGAAAAATTGAAAGCTTCAGTTTTGGGTTTAATTAAATTAAACGACGAAGAAAATCTAATAGCCGCTAAATCGACGGATTCAAATGAAATTACAATCGATAAAGACGAACCATTTGAAATAGTACCCCATGCTACTGAAATTCAATCGAACGATATAGAGGAATCTCAAGAAATTGAAGAAGGCGCTTCCTATCAAATTAAAGAAAACAGTAAAATTACCGTCGAAAAGAGTGGCACAGTTATACACATAACAGAAGAACCAAGTAAATATTCTCTTGTAACTGTCGTAAACAAATCGTTTGAAAATGATGCGAGCGATTCCAGCGTGAGCGATAGCGATGACGACTATGAATTTTTAGATGCACAATCGGGAAATCTCATAATAAAAACTGAAGAAAATGAAATGGAACGCAAATCTAGTGGTAAAAATCTCGTCAGCACTTTGAACATTGTGCTGAAAAGCAACATTCAGTCCGAAAACTTAGAAATACAAAGTGAAAAGACGCAAGAGACCCCCTTGCCTATTGCCCCTCAAGCTGAAGAGGAACCAAAAGTTAACCAAGAAGAGCACGTCGATATTACTTTGAAAACTTCCAACGAAGATTCCGAAATTCCAAACTTAGCACAAAGCGATCCTAAGACCAAATCAGAACCTCGGCTAAAATATACATCTTCTAAAAAAGAAACAAAGTTTTCCAAGTACAAGAAAAAGCTTGTGCGAAATTTTAACAGGAAACAAAATCAGAAAAATGTAGTTTTACAAAAACCGCAACGAATCCAAAACGATGGCAAACAATTAGAAGAAAGCCTTAACGAACAAAATTTAATTCCTTCGTGTAGCGAAACTAAAGAGTCGATAAAGGAAGCAATAAAAATTTCGGATGAAAAAAATATGGCAAATCTTCAACCAAGAGAAAATGATGGAACGCTGCCGAGACGTAAAACTAGAAAAAAGAGAAGGAGAAATCAACCCACGCTCGTTAATTTTACATCAGCACAGGAAACGTTAGTCGACGAAGAGAAAAGTGAGGCTTCGAAAAAAGAAAGCAGCCCATCGGAAGCAACCGAAAAAATAAGCCCAGTAATTTTACCCGAACCTCCTAAAGTTTCAACAAAAATTCAAGTACCTCAAAATGTGCAAACTACTGTTTTAGCGCCGAAAAAATCGTCCAAAATTCCAATTTTCCGTCAAAGGTCGGTTTCAAAGAGCGAACCGAAATCTCCGGAAATTTATCCAAGTAAAATTCCATTATTAAAATCGTCGATCGAAAAAGTTGTTAATTTAGACCAAAAAAAGAAGGAGAAGTCTTTGTCTTCATCAGACAACGAAGTTACAAGTGAATCAGACTCGCCAGAGAACAATAAACCCGTAAGACCGTTGCGGACAAAACCGAAATTCAAAAAAGACGAATCGCCAATCGAAAGCATTGCAAACGAATTAAAAAATTCTGTCGATGTAGTAAAAGAAATAAACCGCCAGTTAAGTAAATCTTCAGATACATCCAAACGAATTAATTTTGCTTCCACCAAAACCAATTCCATCGAATCCACTACGAGTTCGAAACAATGCTCGTACACTAAATCGATCGGAAACGATAGCGAGTCTTCCGTATCGGACAGTAACATCGAAGACTTAATTTCCGAAAGTAGCGATGAAGGAAGTTACGAAGAATTCGATGAGAAGGAAGAAAATGAAGAATCCAATACGGAGGATTATGAACATTTCGAGAAAACTGTAAACAATTTGGAAATTGATTTGACTCAAATTAGTGCCATGGTTGAAGAATTGACTGAAAAAATCGAATCGCCGCTTGTAAGTAAAAGAAGAAATAATTATATCGAAGAAACTTGCGAAACAGAAAGTTTGTTTTCGGAAGAAGAAAAAGATCTTAAACAAGAAGATGATGAAAACGACGACAACGCTAACGAAGCACAAATTCACACAGAAACATTCACAAAAGATTTTAGTGTAGTTTTGAAAACACCAAACGCATTAGAGAATATGGAGGTAAGACTCCGCTTGATTTATTTCTGCATTTTTCTTACAGTCGATAAATTTTTAACTGATTTTTTTCTTAACGAATCAAATAGAGACAAGCAAGAAGATTTTTAGCAGAAGGTCAAGTAGATTCATATCAGCAGGCCGAATTGGTGGTGAGTTTGCTCACTTTGAATTTTTCCAAAGAGGAAGCTTTAGAAGCTGTTAAAGAGTGCACAAGTCTGGATGCCTCCCTTGCATATTTACAACAATATTGCGAGCTTTGTACCGAAAGATACCCAATGAATGAGGTAAGCAGACAAAATTTTGAACAAATTTTTAATGTGTTTAAATTTAAAAATTGTTCAGATGGTATCGATGTTGAAATGCACGCATCGTTGTTGCAAAGAATGTGCCAAGAACTACTTCACAATTCAAGTAACAGATAAAAACATTATGGATTTGGCGTGTCCATTTTGTAAGTTACCCGATCTCAACAGTGACGAAGTTACGGAAGATGACTTGTCGGAATATTTTTCAAACCTGGATATTCTATTAAAAGGCATCTTGGAGATGGAAGTCCATGAGCTTTTTCAACGAAAACTTCGCGATCGCACTCTTATGCTCGATCCTAACTTCAAGTGGTGCGTTCAGGTAATATTTTGTGCTCTCTTTTTTCAATTTTTAGTAAAACCACTTTTTTTTAGTGTTCATCAGGCTTCATAGCAAATCCAAAGCAGAAACGTTTAATATGTCCCGATTGTCGTTCTGTAACTTGCGCAAATTGCAGACGTCCCGTAAGTTAACTTTTCTTTTAATGTGCGAAATATAATTATTGTTCCTAGTGGGAGAAACAACACGAAGGGATTACTTGCGAAGTGTTTGCCGAATGGAAGGAAGCAAATGATCCGGAGTATCAGGCTAATGCGGTCGCAAAGCATTTGGCAGAAAACGGAATCGATTGTCCCAAGTGTAAATTCAAATATTCTTTGGCGAAAGGCGGTTGCATGCACTTTACGTGCACCCAATGCAAGCACGAGTTTTGTTACGGTTGTGGAAAGCCCTTCATGATGGGCGCAAAGTGTGGAATTAGCGAATATTGCAGTAAACTTGGCTTGCACGCTCATCATCCTAGGAATTGTTTGTTTTACCTCCGAGATAAAGAGCCTCAAGAGCTACAACAGTTGCTGAATGTGGGTGTTTCCACTTGTTAATAATTTTTTTATCCTCATTTTCTTACAGGAACATCGAATTCCTTTCGACACCGAAGTCAAAATTGAAGAGGAAAATGCTTCGGCTGTCGCAAAATGCGTCGTTGCGTTACAAAAAGAAACCCCAGGCGGTTTAATCGATTCGGTGTGTAACAACGAAGTTACTCCAGGACAAGCAGGTTTATGCAGGTAATTATACCAAATCTCCAAACATCAAAAGAAAAGTTAATGCAAAATTGAGAAATTTGACAAATTTGTAGGATGCACTATTTAGAATATCTTTGCGTTGTAATAAGACACCATCGCTTAGATCCTATAAGTATTTTATCGGCCGACGATTTAGAAACTTTAGTTAGAAGAGCGGCTAAAAAATTGCCTCCAAATGCTTGGGGGACTCCCCGACCAGTTTACAGAAATAGACTTTTACAGGTGCGCAGATCTCAAACAAAATTTTAACGTCGTTAATGTTGCAAGTTGATGTTGACTACCTGTTTGGGTTGACTATTAAAAAATGTGGTGGTCTAAAGCTCAAAATCTATAACTTTCGGAATTATTAAGTCGTCATTTTTGGCATTGGCATTTTTAAAAAATTTATTTTTATTTTGCAAAAAGTTGTAAATTCCGAGTGATGAGACATTTTAAAATTTTTTGTGTTGTGTATAGGCTTCATTACATCGAGTACTTAGTTGGGCTCATTGGCAGACATAAATTGGATCCTGTGACTATTCTCGATTTAGTGGAAGTAAGTCAAGAATTGCGCAGAAGAGGCAAAGAATTGCCCGAAAGGCCTGATCCTTGTACCGATTACCAATACCGAATTATATGTGCTAAGGTATGTAGATAAGTTTTGGAATCGTCTGTCAATGTGCCCAATTTTTGCTAATCATTTAACAGTGTTGAGATTATTTTTTCTCGAGTTTCAAAAGAAAAACTGAAATTAACACTTGATTGATGGTTTTTTCGAAAGCTTGGGTAACATCTAATGCGCTTGCAGTGTGGTTCTTTCCTTTGGGTAGGTTGTTAATTATGTTACTAATGAAAGTTTATTTCAGATTGTGAAAGAACAAATACCTTTAGAGTGAGAGAGGAAATTAGAAATTGTTTTGACCAATATGTATTCCGTTAAAATTTCCAGAACGCTGATTTCTAAGTATGTTTTGTTAGTATTTGTTTGAATTTTGTGTCTAAAATGTAATAAAGATATTTAATGCAATGTAGTTACAATTTGTTAATTGACCAGAAAAAATTGTTTGGGTGTCTTAAATAAGAAAGTTCCAAGATATGAATGGTTTGTTTTATATATACATACGAGCACGAAGAGAATGCAAAAAGTATTAAACAACTCGGTTATTATTTAAGGCCTAAGCGCTTTGTCGGTTAATTTGAAAGCTTATTTTACAATTTTGTGAAAATTTATAATAAAATCTATAATGTACCTACTTTACAAAAAATAAAAGTTTTTATTTATTTTAAGTTTTGTATTTTGTTTAGTTTACGGTGGTATTCAAACTAATTATTTTTAGCAATATAGGAATTCCTGAAGCTCTATTTTATTTATCCAATCTTCAATTTACTACCAGAACTGCACAAAAAATAAATTTATGTACGTCCTAATTCCCACATCGAAGAGTGTTAGCAATCAAATTGGTCAAAGTCAAGATGATTATACGACGGAAATGTAATTAACAAAATTGTTTTCCGTTGCCTTCCCGATAATTTCAAGATTGATTATCACTTTAGATCATTGCAGTATATGTAGGTAAAAAGGATTCTAGGAATTTTGTTCGACAAACACTTAATCGACAGCATTTGTTCGACACGGAATTTTATTCGACTACACATTTATGCGAATAAGCATTTGTTCGACATGGAATTTTATTCGACATACATTTGTTTGACTCAACATTTATGCGAATAAGCATTTGCTCGACATGGAATTTTATTCGACATGCATTTGTTCGACATGCCGACATGACATGACACGAAAGACGTAGGTAACCTTTTTTAGATATAATTAGAGAGCGAATTTATAAGCACAACAGGCAATTCCCGACGGGAAATCGTATTTCCGGAAATGTACAAAACAACTGAAAACAATGAACCGTTCTTGTTGTTCGATTCTGGTAATGTAGAAGATAGGAGCGTTATATTTTCCACCAGAAGAAATCAGCAACTTCTAGCGAACTCTAATAATTGGTATGCAGATGGAACTTTCAAAACGGTTCCGTCTCTGTTCCAGCAAATGTACACCATCCATGGCTTACTGGATCAAGATCTTTGCGGCAGATTTAACTTTACGCGGAGATTTGTTTGTTTTTAATTAGTTTTCTAAAGAAACATCAAAAACTAACACTAACCTAACGGCAGATCCACCTCTCTTTGCGGCAGATTTAACTTTACGCGGAGATTTGTTGTTTTTAATGTCGAACAAATGCATGTCGAATAAAATTACATGTCGAGCAAATGCTAATTCGTATAAATGTTGAGTCGAACAAATGCATGTCGAATAAAATTCCATGTCTAACAAATGCTTATTCGCATAAATGTTGAGTCGAACAAATGCATGTCGAATAAAATTCCGTGTCGAACAAATGCTGTCGATTAAGTGCTTGTCGAACAAATGCTGGCGAACAAAATTCCGGATACGGGTAAAAAGTATACATCAAAACCTTAAAACTACGTTATTTTGAGCAAAAATCTAAAAAAAACAGGTTCTTTACTGAGCTGTATATTGAGAAGTACAGGGGCTTAAATTACTATTTTTTAAGCTGTTGCTGAAATTTTCATTTAGTTTAATTTAGGTTGTACCTATTTTGGACATAGGATGCATAGAAAATGTCCAATTCAAGACTAACGCTTAAATTCATAGTCATTACTTATGCCTCGATTACACAGAGCGACTTTAGACGCTAGACGCTGGCGAATTTAGACGCAGCGTCTAAATTCGCTCTGTGTAATAGACCTAGACGCTTACACGCCGCGTGTTGAACAAAGAGAATTTAGTCGCTGGCGACTTTAGACGCCAGCGTCTAGCGTCTAAAGTCGCTCTGTGTAATCGAGGCATTAAGTATAAGTACTTACTTAAGGGTTAAATTTATATTGCATAATATACGCATTTTCGGGCAAAAACACTTGGAAATTCAGAAACTACGTAAAAAAACTAATAAGATAAAATGCATTGATAAAAATTAGTTACTCAAGTAGAAATGGGTTAATTTTTCAAGTAAAGTTGTAAGTATAAGAGTAACACTTTGTCTATGAATACGGCCGTTAGTGATTTTTGGAACCTTTTTCGGAAAATTCACCACCGTTCCTGTTCGAGCCTGATGTCGAAAACTTAGGGACTCTTTTCCGATATCAAACTAAAAGATTTAAGCAGAACAATTATATTTCCGAGTTATTTCCACACTACCCCTTTTTCGCGACGCAATGGTGGGATTATTAGATTTGAATATTATATGAAAAAAAAGAGAATCATAATTTTCGTTTTAATTCTCATCTACTCCATCATGAATTAGGTTGTTCCAGCACATCTCTTTCTCGGTCGTCCAACACTTTTGCATCCTCGAGGTTTGTATCTATAAGCTTGTAGGGGTATTCTTAAATGTAATCTTTAAAATTGAAAATGACAGAATTTGGCACCTTTGTAAGAGATATCCAAAAATTCCTAGTTTTATCTCTATTCAACTTAAAAGATTTCCCTATTTGCAGTTCTATCATATAAAATTACGACATAGGCCCGAAGTTCGTCCATTGAATAAGTGAAATTTCCAGAACTTAAAGAACGGAATGTTTCTGTAACAAGAGGACAGACTGCCCATACATTAAAAGCTATTTTGTTGCCTAACGTTACAAGAGTCGCAACCTGCAGTACTAATCTTGTATCTGCTTCTTCATGGTTTCAAAGCTTCAACTGATGCAAATAAACACTCTTGGTGGAGATTAAAAGAGCGGAACTGAAAGTTCCAACAAGTTCTACTCGTGAAATTTTGACCTCCTTCGTGCTCAATGTTAACACGTGGAAAAGAGTTTACATATTTTCAGTCGCTCGTAAGAAGTTCGTCAAAGATCGTTTTGATATTGTTAGTAACACCGACAAAAAAATACATTTTAGAATTTTAGGGCAAATGGGAGCCCCGAACCTTGTAATTTAACACAATTTTCTTTTAAATAGGAGGTGCCTTTCGAAATAATCTCAAAAATAGTATTTTTTAAGCTATTTCTCATGACTGAAAAAATAAGTATATACCCCTTTTAAAATATTACTTATGGGGGGTGACTGTAAAATTTGTAAAACTCCACGACTTCCACAGAAATGGAAATCCGGGTAAAACTCAACAAAGCATAAAATGATTAAATGTTTTCAATAATTAATTGTATTCAAAAATTAAATATTTTCAAAAACCAACATTATAAACTATTCAAAAAATTTTTGAGTGTATTTGCAGGACTGCTCTTGTTCGAGTTGTTGAAAATATTTTTCAACCCTTTTAGTTTCTTTTTGTTTTCCTGTTTATTTTTTCTAATTTCAGATTTATTACGCACATTTTTAGGAGTACTTGAACTTTGTTGTTTCTTAGGCGTTTCTTTTATCAAGGTTTGTGGTGTTTTAAGTCGAGGCGTTACCGACAAAACTGCGTCCATGTTTAATCCCGAAAACCTATCCTTCTTTTTCTTTTTTTTCGGTTTATTTGGAGCAGTACATATTTCAAACGCATCTTTACCTGTTTGTAGAACAGGCTTCCGTAAAAGTTTCTTGGTATTATGTCTGCAAACTCCGCAAGTGCGAACCTAAAATTGAAAAAATTAAATCAAAGGCGTATACAAAATTTCAACATATTTACCAAAAAGTTGTGCCCATTTGCTGTATTTTTGCTTTGCAAATTATTCAGATACTTTTTTTTAAACCTCGTGTTGATATTTTCTGTATTTTGTAACAGTCTGCGCTGAAAACGATTCTTTTGTTTTGCAGCTTCGATTTTGTGCAGCACCGGAGCATCTTTGTACGGAACACAACAACGTGGACAACTTTCCTTGATAATTTCCTGAGGTAAATCTACGGCGGTCCATAAGGATAACTCTTGACACTTGGTTCTGTAAGAAAGGGTTAATCAGTGGTAGTTTTTTTAAAGAAAATTTAAAGAAAATTTTTTAAAGAAACTTACAAGTAGTTGGATCGCAAAGCGTTCGTTGCTGAATGTTGGGGTAAAAGATGGGATAGACTGTTTAAATATATCAGCCTATTTTGGATTAAATTTTCGTTCATGTTATTTTGTGTCAAATAATACCGTCTCGAACAACATGCGTTGAACATAAAAATTGGGGGTTATGTTTACACAACGTGACAGTTGTTACATAATTTCTACATATGCGGGAAATATGGACATCTTAAAAATGTTTCCATTACCTGCCGAAAAAATGGTCAATATCGTGTTGTTTTTGAAAAAATATCCATTTTATCACCTGGAATATAGGATTCTTGTCGAATTGTTTGACATAACTGACAGGTGGCATTGCGTTAGATAAGCGTCAGAAAATTCAAAATTTTAGTAAAACAATGCAATCGGATGGCTTTACGATTGAAACTTCTTTTCGAAAATTAGCGATGGATGTAATAAATGATGAACTTGAATTTACAAACCTTTTAAATTTCATCAAGTTGTGCGTATTTCATTCCCGTATCGATCCCGTTGTGTATTAGTTCGGTGACGTAGAATCACGCCACGTATCCCTTCCATTCATAAATGTTCTCTCATTGGCTAAAAGAGGCAAACCAAAAATACGGTGGCGTTTTGCTTTTGCAGATCGTGGTTTAAAGGTGTGTTGTTCTTGTTGTTCAATTTATCAGTGCATGTGATAGTTCATACAAACTTATCTATACAAGACTGTTGTTGATAAGGAACTTCAATTAAAGCTCATTTCGGTTCACCAGTTGTCGGTGAGTATCTTACGTTAATTTTTTTTCGTTACCTCAGTAACCGACAAATTATTTATCCTATTTTAAACCAATCATGTTTTCGTTCGATATTATGAATTAAATTAATAATTGTTTTAATTCGCGAAATCATTATTTCGCTCAAAAATGGGTAAATACGGTAAACGTCCAAGTTCACCATGTGTTAGGTTAGGTCATGTCAATCTTCAAATTCAATTGAAAATTTTTATTTTTGATAAGATTTCAAGGTCGCGTTTTACCTTTTCGAAAATGTATAACTGGTATAACTAAAACCGGTAAAACCCGAGTCGTTCTTGTTTTTCTCCAATTTGTTTCAAGTAAGTATAATATAATCTTAATTTTGAGGTAAACGAACTCCGTCCTCGCTCTTAAGACGCTCGTTAACCACACGTTTCAGGATCTAAAAATAACAGTGAACTTGGACTACCAAAATTTTGCATTTTCCGTCGAAGAAGGTCAGCAGAAGAGCGTAAAATATTGGAAGTAGGTGAAAACGATACCAAACAACTGACCTGACCTACTACGGTAATGATAACAATATTAAATTAATCAGGTCGACTCGGTACCCTAATTTTTTATAATTGCACCTTTCACATTGTAAATAGTGCAGGGACGGCTCCAGGAGGGAAGCAGATTTGCACACGTCCAGGATATTGTGTCCCGACTAAAAGTTGACAAGTGTCTGCTGTATATTTTTTTGAGTTTTTTTTATCACAAAATTCTACAAACAATTTAATGCTGGTGTTTCAGTTTTTTAAACTAAAATTGTCGAAATATAATTATTAGATTCGTACATGTTCGTAAACTGGAATGATTAAGGTTACTGGGTGAATTTATATATTATGGTGCTCATTAAAATGAAAACTCATTCGACCGACCATAAAACATATTATTATTGTTTTATTCAAAACGTATAAGACCTACAAATTTGAGATTTTCAAGGTAAATTTCAATAGGAGTTCTTACTTTAATAATAAGGGGACTCATCTTTCCAAAATGTAATGTTAGGAAATTGTGGCAAAATTTTAGATAACAATGTTGGAAGAAAGGTTGTGAGTTCCGTTTAGAATGCGAGGGATGTCCCTTCAGAGGCGTTTCAGCTAGTGTAAAAATGTAGGTGTAAACCGCTCTTTAAAATACATAATTTTGCTCAATTATTAACAACTTACTAAAATCTAAGATGGGTTCTCTTGTAGCTTGACTTGGTAATGGTTTCTGAATCCCAATGGATTTTTTCTTCGACTCTAAAAAGCGGTTACTTTAATACTATAATAGATTTTTAAGTTATAAAGAGCCCATAGCATTCTGAAATGATGTGGGCATTGTAATTATAGAATAAAATATTAAAAAATAGACATACCAAGGCTGGTATTCGGTAACTTGTCCCTTATTAAAGAACCCTTTAAAAATGGGTCAAGTTCGGTTTCCACGCAAAATTATTGCTTTTGATTCAATTGTTTTTACATTGTAAACCGTACTTGGGCTATTTTTTAAAGAATCCTTTAATAAAGGATGAGTTGTAGAATACCAGCCTTTCTTGACCGTCTTCCATGCTTCGGAGGGCACATAAAACCATCGGTTCTCCCGTGTTAATGATTTGCCACTTATTTGCCATCATAATAATAAACAAGGTGGAACTCGCTTTAGCGGCAGTTCTTAGGCTTCTATACAGCTACCTTTCTGGTGTGGAAAGTTGTTATTATCTGGTTATTTTTGGTCGCCATATAATGTAACATCACGTAATCAGATAATCTGCACTAATTAAATTTTTGCGGTTGGTAATTATCATTTACTATATAAGTAATAACAATCAAACTTTTCCATTCCATTCGAAACTTTACTTCTCTGTAATGTATGGTCCTTTTTTGAAGTGAACCAATCCTCTCCTTTCTCTTTTATTTACAACTTAACTTCACTAACCACATCAATAAAAACTTATTTTTTCACATCAAAGTAAAAAAAAACTAGAAAGTCCATTTTAAATTTAAAACAAATTTTAATTTTATTATACCTTACATACGATGTGTTCACAATGACAATTTCGAGGGTTTTGATTAGGTTTGAATTATGCGGACGGACAGACAGACAGACGGACACGGAGCCAGATTCTTGCTATACTTTGTATAGAAGCCTAATATACTTTGTATAGAAGCCTAAAATCGACTGCGCAGAATCCAATATCTCCACTTCACCAGCAATTTTCAATTTCTTCGGAAGTGGAAACACTTCTGACCAAGTGTTCAAGCACAACAGAAAGACGCCGATACGCAATATCAAAAGATCTTTCGATGCAAGGGAAAAGGTGAAAAACGAATGGCGTGACAACTGTAAACACTGAGCCAGATCGTAAGGCTTTTTGCTATAAAATATGACAATAAATTTTATCTGTTACTTTGATATAACTTAATCCGTTGATCCGTGATCTGATAACTTGATCCGTTGATACCTTGAACCGTTGATACCTTGATCCGTTGATACCTTGATCGGTCAGATCATCGAATCAAGTCTACTATATAGGTTGAAAATTACAATCTTAAAGCACAGAATATTTTTGTAACCTATCTTAATATATAAATTAGATTTGAATTATGCGGACGGACGGACAGACACGGAGCCAGATCATAAGGCTTCTTGCTATACTTTGTATATTAGAAGCCTAAAAGTAGCGCACTTGGTACCCAGTTCTTAGACCTCTATACACACAGAGTATTTCCAACACGATCTGAAACGCTCTGTATGATTTTGAATTATGCGGACAGACGGACACGGAGCCAGATCATAAGGCTTCTTGCTACACTTTGTATAGAAACCTAACAAGGTGGAACTCGCTTTAGCGGCAGTTCTTAGGATTCTATACAGCTACCTTTCTGGTGTGGAACGATTTGAAACGCTCTGTATGATTTTAAATTATGCGGACGGACAGACAGACAGACGGACAGACACGGAGCCAGATCATAAGGCTTCTTGCTATACTTTGTATAGAAGCCTAAAAGTACACAGCAGTATCAACAGATCAACTTATCAACAGATCAACGTATCAACGTATTTAAATTTCCTATATAGCTGAAAAATTATGAAAATAAAATATAACTTATATTTGGTGTGCATTGAAAATAGATAATCTGCACTAAATATATTTTTGCGGTTGGTATTTATAATTTACTATATAATCAATAATAAGCAAACTTTTCCATTCCATCCGGAACTTTACTTCTCTGTAATGTACGATCCATTTCTTAAGGTCGATCAATCCTAATCTTTCTCTTTTATTTACAACTTAACTTCACCTATCACATCAAGCCACTGCTGTGGTTACAATAAAACCGGATCAACGTATCAACAGATCAACGTATCAACGTATCATCGTATCAACGTATCAACGTATCATCGTATCAACGTATCAACGTATTTAAATTTCCTATATAGGTGAAAAATTATGTAAATAAAATATAACTTATATTTGGTCTGCATTGAAAAAAAAGTTGTTATTTTTGGTCGCCATATTATTATAAGGTAATATCAGATAATCTGCACTAATTAAATTTTTGCGGTCACAATCACAATTTCGAAGGTTCTGATTAGATTTGAATTATGCGGACAGACAGACGGACAGACGCGGAGCCAGATCATAAGGGTTCTTGCTATACTTTGTATAGAAGCCTAACAAGTAGTTTATATAGGGAGACCTCTTTGAAAATATCTTTAACTTAGTAAATTTCTTTCGAACATTTGCGTATTTGTAAATTGCATTAGCGAATCGAAACAACGGATTAACAGATTAACGCAATACTATATAGACGAAGTATTTACAATATAACAACGTATCAGTTGATCAACGTTATGATTGGCTCTGAAACATGCGGACGGACACGAAGCCAGACCATAAGGCTTCTTTCTATACCTTGTATAGAAGCCTAAATAAGGCTTCTTGTTATATCGTACTTTGTATAGAAGCCTAAAAGTAGCGCACTGGCTACCCAGTTCTTAGACCTCTATACACACAGAGTATTTCCAACACGATTTGAAACGCTCTGTATGATTTTGAATTATGCGGACAGACGGACGGACAGACAGACACGGAGCTAGATCATAAGGCTTCTTGTTATACTTTGTATAGAAGCCTAAAAGCAGGATGCAGGCACATCGAAGGCAAGCCTAGTAATGTAAAAACAAACTCACCAACACGCGTGGCAACCCTGACATTTAAAAGACAAAATTCTTGTAACGCACAATGAAAGCATTAGAAGAAACCTACATTTGAAATGGATTGATACAGGAATAAATAGACTTAAAATAAGACCATATTGATTATATAAGTAATTATGAAATAATATATTATGGGTAGGGGTGAATCAGAGGAAGTCTGGTGTACAAATATTTTTGGAGTTCATAGTTTTACATGGAAGTCTCTTGGCATTCTTTGGTAGTCCTGGAATTTTGGAAGTTTGTTTTCAGTGTAATGAACCTAGTTGATGATTATGATTTAAAAGAATATTAAGAGTAGGAAATAGTAAGAAGGAGGCAGCTTCAAATTTTAAACAATCGTAAAGGAAATTATAGGAAAGTTATCTTGGCTTAACAATAGTATTAAATATTTTCAAGTGAGTAAATCATTTTGAGACTACATCAGAAACTATTTTGTTAAAACATTTTTTATCAAATATCTCAAAACTACAAAAATTGGAGCTGCAAGATCTTCAATTTAGCCCTTAACCTCATCAGGGGCACAAGCATCACTTGATTTGATACCACGTTTATTATTGGATATGCAGTGCACTCCGCAGTGCTTTTTCTTGAATAAAATTTGCAATAGTATATTGCTAAATGTGTATACACAGTGCTAATCTCCATATGCGCTTAAGATGGCATCAAATTAATGGATTTCCTGACGTAAAGAATTAAAACAAAACCCCAAAATATTCATCTTTACAAAAAAAATTAAACTTGAAAAATAAAATAGTTTATTAAACAGCAAATATTTTTTATTGTATCATGAGTTTTCAGTACTATTATCAGATGTTTGATAAACAAGTTTAATTTTAACTATTTTATTTTGAAAGTTTAATATATTATAGACAAGGGGTGGGACCACTCTGTTCAGATAAAGTGCCGCATAGAGAGGGCCAGGGCCGCGTTTCTGAAGATGCCACGATCTGTCATTAACAACAAAGATTAGATTACTACGATGCTATGTGTTCCCAGTCCTGCTATATGGTGTGGAGGCTTGGACTCTAACAGAGGCCTCTTGCAAGAAGTTGGAGGCTTTCGAAATGTGGCTATACCGACGAGTATTGAGAATACCTTGGACAGACAGAATTAAAAACTTAACTGTACTGGAAAGAATGGGAAAGGAAAGAGAGTTGCTTATTACGATAAAAACGCGAAAATTAGAATACCTGGGACATATCATGAGGAACAGCCAGAGACATGGATTGCTACAACTCATCCTGCAAGGAAAGGTGAATGGTAAAAGGGGACCAGGTAGAAGACGCATATCATGGTTAAAAAATCTAAGAACTTGGTACAATACTACGACGGTGGGGCTTTTTAGAGCAGCCGCAGATAAGGTTCGAATTGCCATGATGATCGCCAACATCCGAAACGGATAGGCACCGCAAGAAGAAGAAGAAGAATCTATTATAATTCTCAATAGTTAAAAAACATATTTAACTTATCTTTAGCAATAATGGGGTACCGACAAAAACAATTTTGTTGTGATTTTTTTTACGTAAATACAATCCTTATGATGTCCTTCGCCATGTAATGTGAGTAAGATTTTTCTAAATGTGACTTATAAGAATTAAATTAAATCGAATTATTTGATTGTTGATAAAAATACTCTATATTCAAATTATAAACTATAAATTTGAATTATACATGTGGTGCCGATTTTTGGTGTCAATTTTTGATGTCGGTTTTTGATTTGATTCCATGTTAAAATTTACCACCCAAAATAATAAATCAGAATCAATCTTTTAGTCTGTGGAATCTTATAAAATTCTTCAAACACTATTTGGTAGTTTATGGCATATCTCAGAAGTCTTTGGTAATTTTTGAAAATCTATGGCAGTCTTGTGAATGTTCTAGGAATTCTTGAGAAGTTTTAACAATTGGTAGTCTGGTGTAGGTGAATTTCGGTTGCGATTAACTCTTCATTTATTATACTTTACTGATGTAGTTCAAAGGATTATTGGTAGGTGGCGCTACTAAATTTGAAGGCGGAATAAATTTCTTTATTATGGTAATTATTATACAATGCTTATACCATATCAATCAGAGTAGGTACCAAAATAATGTAAAATCTTTCTGGTTATTAAATGAAGAAGTTTCTAACCGTGCTGTGCTTATAATATCGAGACGAACTACCTAAACGCAACAGATATTCTCGACTAATGAGCAACTTTCAAATTAATTCTCCGCATTGAACTACTTATTAGTTTTTTCAACGTTTAGAAAATATCACGTTTAGCTTTTTCTTGAAATATAATTGGGATTTTCTCCGACAATGGGCATTTTGAATTTGCAACCATACAATATTTTAAAACTTTTGGCTTTCTCCAATACTTTTACAATGCATTCTATTGATTCTCAAATCTGTTATATACCTGCACAACTTAATTTTTTTCGTCAGTTTTCGAATTAAAGTGTTTATAAAATTTAAATCGGTAGGTCAAAGGTCGTCTTTAAAACGCTAATTTCCTCCCGACATGATAACAAAAAAATATTTGAGTTGTAGCGGTTGTAGTAAGTAAATTAAATAAGATAATAATTTTTCAAGTGATTCTTCCAATTCGAAATAATTTATATTGAAAGCACTACGATTCCTTTTTTCCTTTACAGCACAGGACCGATTATTACCTGTCACATTTTTTTTGTAACATGTGTGGAAGTCCTGCGATTCTTTTATTTCGTTTTAATTTAATAAAATTAGCAGCTAAATAACCGGTTAAACACTATTATATTAATAGCAAAAAGTTGCATTTTATTATCGTCGTATTATATTATACAATAAAAAGGTAGTTTTGTATTTAAATGTCTTTAATAGCAAGAGAAAAAAACCTATTAAATAAAAATTGTATGTTCGATTAAGTTTTAATAAGTTAAAAATGAAGTTAAGATTTAATTTTAGGTACAAAGAACACGGTCACATAAAATTATAATGGTTTATTAATAAATAATAGTTTTGCATTTTATTACAAAAATCGCAAAATACTGTAATTTTTAAATAACAACTTGTTGCCAATAGTTTTATGAAAGAATTTTACGGGAGCCACTTAAATTTTGAAAAAATTTGTAGTGACATTTCCAAACTGCCCCTCGCACCACCATTTAACTGATACAGTAATTATTTTAAATTAGCGTTACGTGTTTAATAAATCACACCACTCACTCGTTTTATATTGTTGGCATTAAAAATAGATCGATTTATACAAATTGGATGAATAAAATGATTTTTTTTATGTAGGCAAAATCTCGCATAAAAACTTAACCTTCGCAATTCACAACAAATGGAATATAAACACGTAAATTTTAATCTAAAGGTGAGTTATGTAACCAATCGGGATTATACAAATTGTTAAAATTACGTGGTACAAAATTAAACAATCAAATTGTTTGTAATAATTATATTTCAAATTTGTCGCGTGCTGGTTGTGTCATCTAAAATAAACCTTTGGCCGCACCAATAATTACATAAATGAGGATTTCCTATTGGACTTTGGAAGCGTAGGGGAGCCCTTCCGAATCAGAAGAAAAAAATTCTGTTACCCATTAGTCTAGACACAATGTATCAATTTCGAGATAAAAGGTCAAATTAAATTATTAACATTTACATCAATTTTTTAATTTTCCACTTTTATTAAATGGTAATTTTTGCAAAAAAAACTTTCCAGGATTAAAACAAACAAAACCACTTTTTTGAACGTAAAATTCTAAATTAGAAGAAACACTGAATATTTAAATTGATTGCGCTGATAAGCAAGGCTAAATAAATTAAAAGTTGAAGGAAGTTTTATGAAATTACCTAATAGCGTTAAGATAACTTATAAAACGAAATATGTAAAATAAAAAAAACTGGGAAATAACCATCCAAATGCATGTCCTTCCTTTTCGTCAGTCCTT
Organism: Podabrus alpinus; assembly: GCA_932274525.1. Lineage (NCBI taxonomy): Eukaryota > Metazoa > Arthropoda > Insecta > Coleoptera > Cantharidae > Podabrus > Podabrus alpinus. The sequence goes on along the minus strand of OW026451.1, from coordinate 1,488,181 downwards.
AAGACATAATTATCGTTTTAAGAAAAAAAATCTAGGTTTACATCACAGCAGCGCCTAGGTGTGTACCTCTGACAAAGCGGAAATTTCCAGTTCGAACGTAGGTCCATTGCTGGACAAAGATTGACCAACATTGATCAACCATAGAAAAGTAAAAATTATGACAATAATATCAAAAAATTTAAACGTGAAAAGCTAATAATTTATAAACTACATGTGAAAAGTACCATGTCGATTGGCCTCACATAAATATTTATGTTAATTTCACGAGCAAATAAAAAATCTTTACTTACGAAGTGTCGAATTTGTTTTGCAATAGGTAATAATTTTCTAAAAATTTTATTGGTACTCATTTCATTTCGTGATTAAATATGATAATTAAAAATTTCGTGAACCTTGCACCACACTTGGGAGTAGTTTTAACCGCATACCTTTTGATTGATAACAAATTAAAAAGGATAAAGTACATTGTTTTATCGGCGAATAGATTTTTTCCTAATGGAAAACATAAATGCTGAATTTCGATTTTTCAGATTATTTTATTTTTCCGCTTACAATGTTGGAAAAGCGTTTAACTTTGAACTTTGGATTTCGTTTGTTGAACATGAAATTGTAATATGTATCTCGATATCAAGGCTTACATTAATTTTTAAAATATACAAAAAGATGTTGACGACCGTTTAATATTCCCCAAGTAAGTATGTAATCATTTGGGGAAGCCTTCCTGCTAAATATCCATTATATTTTTCCCTCACGGCGCGATAGCGACAATATTATCATCTTATAAATTTCAAAAAGAAATATTTGAATTTTAACTACCTTAATTAAAAATTATCTTTATTTACCACCGTATGACGTGAAAAAGGGGGACGTGAATTTCTTGAAAAACGAATCGTTAGCCGCATTATAATTTATCAAAAAATGAAATGAAAAAAAGCTACAATTAAAATATATTTAGTAATTCTATAATTACCATACCTCAACTTGAAAGTCCTCTTTTAAGGGTAGGAATTAATATAAAGGTAGAAATTAATGTTATACCATATCTCTGGTGACCTGGCAATACTTCTTAGATTTTACATAATAATTGGACAATTCTATTTATATTTTGCAAAAATCCAAAAGAAATATTTGAATATCTGATTTTACAAAAACAATATTAAGATTGTCCAATTATGTAAAATCTAAGAAGTTTTTTAGGTATTGTCAAGTTCGAGGGAAATCAGCTAGGAGGTTATTGCTAGGTCACCATGCAATTTCGAAAAAAATTCCAGGTGCTTTTCGAAATTTCAGAAATATTGCCGCTAAATTTCAAAGTGGTTTCTTACATGACTTTGAAAAAAAGAAAACACTCCCATTGTTTGGATGGGAAAGTTAATTTCTAATATCATTTCCGACAGTGTAGTACGTTTGGGGAATGCCCGCAGGGTCAAGTTCAACAATCGATGATGGAAAACATCCCATTTAAAATCACCCCCTACTCTTTCAGAACGTTTTGGAGAGATTCCAATTTCCAGATTCCACATGATCGGGACGTTTTCGCACCTTATCAAATAAACTTTCACTCTCTCCGATGATGACTTCATTTTCATTCCTCCATTTGTTTTAAAAATCATGTTGTATTTTGATGCATCAATAAATTTTTTTTTGGATTAATCGACTGCAAACTTTTACACCTGTTCGGTGGATTTATGTTTACTTATCTGAATCATTTAGTAGCACATTATTCATTGCCATTTCGTGTTATCTATCGCATTGTTATTATCAATTTTTTAATAAGTCTTATGTGGTGTTATTTGTCATAATAAGTTGCATTGTTAAAGCTTTGGTTTTACGTAACCGCATTGGAAAGGTTTCAAGTTCCTGGCGCGTTGAATTTCTCGTTATCATTGAACCTTATCCTTAGGTAAGTCAGGCAATAGATAAGAACACAAAATTCTTATAACTTGCTGCGATATTTAGTAGTGGTACAGTATTTGTCGAGTTTTGGTGTAAATTTTGACAAGTGCGTATATTATTTATTTTTGTATTTTAAAAATATTCTTTGCTCGCTTCATCACCTAATGTCTTCCTTTTGCATCGAGGTGATCGACTAGTTTTGGTCGATAATCGTGCCAGAAGGCTTTAAAAATTGACTATATTTTTATAAGAATAAAATGTAGGTTATCCTCTGCTTTCAAATTATTAAGGCTCTATTATAGCATTATTTGCTTGACTTTCAAATCTTACATTTTTTTATTAAACTGTACAGGTGAGATAAGATTAATCAAGACCATTATGTAACAAAATATGCTACTTACTACGAAAAGTTTATTTACTCTATCAATAAATTAAATTGCTATAGTATTTATTATGTTATCGATAAAAATCAAAATCGTTTTATCCAGTTTACCGACCCTATTTATCAGAAATTGATGTTAGGTAATTCCTTTATCAAAATTATATTTAATAACGTTTATAAGTGGTTGTGTATTTTTTTGTACTAATAAGAAATGTTTTGCTATTACTATTAGCAATTTTGATATATATTTCTTTCTTGAAACTTCTTTTTTTACTATTTTATTTATTCCATTGTGAATATTCGTTCATTCACTCGTTACCCCTTATTATTAGTGAACTCCACGAGGAGGCGGGGGGTCGAATAAAAAAGTCCCAGATTCGAACCTCCGCTCCGAATGCAGTGAACACCACGAATAATTTTTTTCCTATTAAACTATAAAAAGAGTAATCGACTTATTACTTGAGATAGTGTGCACAAGGTTACTTTTATTATCTTTAATTATTTTTGCACTTGTAAAAAGACTATAATTTTGTTTTTTACGGTGCCAAACAATTTAATTTTCTCGTTTAAATATAGAAAATCTTACTTGTGGCTAAATAGTTAATAAATCGATGTTTTTTGTGAACGAAATAGATTTTTAGCATACAACAGTTTTCTTTATGCGGAGGCATAAATCCGGGTCATGCGATGAAAACTTTAATTATATTTCGGAAAACACTTTCGACATTTTGTCAATATTTGGTTTTTTCGACATCGTTGTACCCTTAAAGATGTACTATTAAAGAATGCAAGGTGATGATGGGGTATTTTCGTTCAGAGTCCGTAGTCTTTTACTATTAATAGATAATTCCGATCTACCGCATTTAAAATTGTGTTGTTACGTAATTTCGAATAAACTTCGGTTCTTGACATTACGAGAAAATTAAATTTCCGCAAATCGCACCGTTAATTAAATTTTTACTCGCTGCCCGATAAAGCATTTTTTTAAATTTGAAAATCTTGTTCGCCCAATCAAAATGGATTCAAAAAATATGCGTCAATTTAGTCGTAATGCACCTTTAATAATCTCACGTTCTCGATTCCGAAAAAAATACCCATACTCCAGGATCAATAAATAAATAAGAATGCCAGTTTGGAAACTTATTTGTATTAGTAGCTAAGAGATGGGGGTTGTCGATTCAATAGTTTTAAAAGGCTTCAAGAATACGTTATTTTTTTTTAATTATTCCAATTTGCAGTATTTAACCCATTTTTACTGCATTTATTATGAATGTCGCACCAATTCTATTTTAGATGTGCATAAATTTACATAAAAATTATTTATATGTTGTACTATACTATTTAAAATTTTTATTTTTAACATATCAATTTTTCTAATTCGTTGTTACGTTTTTCAGAACGTCGTTAAGTTAAAATGTTTGTCGATGATAAAATGTGAGTACAAAATGCATTTAACGCATGTGCATGTACGCATTATTTGCACGTCTCTTCTTATCTTTGCAACAACTTCTCTTACATAATTTATTATTTAAACCTTTGGCATGTTTCTTTAATATTTATAGCAAGTAGGGGTTATTAGTTATTGACTGTTCGAGATTAGTAATTGTGGTGTGATGCCGATCATAAGTTCAAACTACACGAATAGCCAGCGTGCGTCTTTCAATAATACCAAAGTTTCAAACCCACGACGGGCAATGTTTCACTTCTTTTTATTATCTCCGGGTTCATTCGATCACGCTTCCTACTTTTGGCCTTTTCGAATATTTCTTAACAAAAATCGATTGTGGTTTTCCTCAAAAATTGCCACCCAAATCTTCAAAAATAAGAAAAAAAACCTTCACCTGTAACTTGTTGGTGTTTCACTCGTGGAGCACAGCATCGTTTCTCTTGGAAACACACGATTTTATACCGTTTTGTGCAAAAGCACTTTTCACGATTTGCGGGCATGCTTGATTTTGCACTGAACGTAGTACAAGTACCCATTGAAATTTTGAATGACAAAAATTTATTTTTTTTAAGAAAAACATACTTTCCCACGCTCAACGACGTTTTGTTTTTTTATATATCGAAACAAATTTGTTATTTGATACCTGCTGTACATGAAATTAAAATGTTATCACACTTATCAGTGACCTCTGATTAACAGATGCTCCTCCTTTACAGTGGTAAAAAGGCTGATTTTGTTTAGTTCTCATCGATCCTTTTATCGAAACACTGGTGTCTTTTTTTTTAGATTTTCAAAAACAAAAATGATGTACGATAGGTAAATAACAAATTTGTTGATTTAAATTAAAATTAATTAGTAATTATATTTAAATAAATGTATGTCTACAGTTAGGTATGCATTTTTTTTCTATAATGAAAAGACAATAGCAATTTTTTATTCATAATTACCGGATTTGTTCATTTAAGAAATTTTACACGATAATTATTTACATAATTAGTTGTATAAATATGCATGTTGTAATTGATGAAAAGTTTACCCATGCCCCAATATACTACTACTTAAAATTTATTACTATTAATTAAAGAAGTTTTTTTTTAATGGAATAATTATTTATTTATAGGAACATGGATGGATTTGGCTATACGTTGGCGATTGGTACCTTGCGGACCATAGCTTTTGTATATGATCTTCTCACGTATCCCATATATTACTTCATTCAGCGACCCTGGAGGGTCAGATCCCTATCGAGGAGAGTAAAGGTTAGTAATCAATTTTACATTTTTTTTAAGTTTATGCTTTTCGTAATTTGGCTTGATAGTATTTCCGAGATTTATCGTTACATCTTTTGATATTCATTCCCGTCTATCATTTTCAGATCACTTCCAATTTACTGCATTAAAAGTTTGTCTCTAACCAATACATGTAGTTTTTTATGATCTTCCTAGCTTATTACTTGTTCTATATACTTGTTCTATAATTCTATATTACGTCGTCATCACTGATATCTGATATTCTATGATTTTACCGTTCAAAGTCTCTGCGATTTTTAAGTACTAGCTCTGTTTGTGAACTTTGTATGGAAGTATTTGTTGAAATCGATGCGACGTTAGAAAAGTTACTTGGGAAAAAGAGTTTATTCCTTTGATTTCATAATTGCACTAATACGTGGTCCAAAATTAATTGATTCTCGCGTCCTTTAAAAATGCACATGGTTGAGAAGAAAAAACAATAAATCACAATTATTTTTCTATGCAAGGTAAAACGGAGGAGAAACTCCATTTGGTAATACAAATTTTGAATTCGTTAAAATATATAATTAGTAGATGGCCCAGTATTTCACATTATTATCCTTATAAATCCGACCCTGTGCTCACATATTTAGGACAATTGGATGACCCAGAGTGCAATTATGAAAATGCGGGCTCGAGTTTAGTTACGAATCTTCAATACTAGCGATTTCAATTTTATTTAAGTTTCCGAAAAACTTATTTTATGTGTTTAATTTAAGTTGAACCTTTTAGTTTATGTACTATCTAAATTTCACGTTGCTTAGCTTTCTTAGTACATTTTTAGTAACCCCCTTTCTTACTTTTGCTTTTTAATAATTGTTTTCAAATTAATCGTACTATATTTTTCGTTTGTGTTCTTTTCTTTAAATTTTATTTTAATTAATCCCAATTATGCATGCTCGTAATTTGTTCCTTCAGGCTCCCAACCAGAGGCGAGTTTTATTATAAATAAAAAAAGTGCGAGACCTCGTAATGTTTTTTCAAAAATTAAAAATAATCACAATATCTCATTTCGAAAGAAATTTTGCAAGCAAATTTTTAGAGACAAAACAAAAATTAAATAATAACTCTTATCGATGAGTGATACGAAACTCTTAAATTAATTATTAAAGTATCTGTTTTTTTCATATCTTAAATAAATAATTATTGATTTATTACCTTGCCAAACACTTACCTATGCATAGGTAAGTTGATGAAAATTAAAAAACAAAGTTACAATCTGAATTTTGGATAAAGTAAATTGGAAAAACATTTTGTAAATAGCAATTTTCAAAGCATCTACACTGAATGTTTGCTTTATAAAAAAATTTGTACATAATTTTTTTGGTTTCATATTTTTGTTTCTTTCGTTTACGATCCTTATTTATAGGCAATAGTGGTAGCTGTCGAAAACGACCATAAGAAAGAAGTAAACGTAGATATTGATGGAACCAATTTAAGTAATACTGATAAATTGGCTTCGCTACCACCTAAAATATGCAAGGTATATTTTGATAAAAGTTCATTGTGGGACGTTAAGGCGGTGGAATTCTTTTTTTTTTATTTTTGGGTATTTTAATAAATTATTATGGTTTTAAAACTGTGGGAAAAGTGAAATGTTTGGTTAATAGGTGGAGATGCCGAAAACACTTATATAAATATATATTTTTTTCTTTCAAACTAACACTATAATTTTTGCACGTTGCTTAATTAACGAATTTCTTCGACCTCCTATAGATGATATGCATGTATTTTAATATTTTTATTGCACTGATAATACGTCTCGGGTAAGTAGAGCGTATCGACACTATTTAATTTTATATTTCTCAAAAGGAAGCGAATTAAAATAATATGCTTTGTAAATTACAAATAATTCAATGGTATGTAATTTGGGTGGAAAGCACTAACAATTCTAAAGGTTTATTATTTACCCAACTTTAATAACTTTTTTTCCCGCTTTAGGCTATACCGATAACAAATGATACTAGAAGCATCACGTACAGATCTTTGGACAATCCTAGCGAATGTCACATCGAAATCGTGCGCAACAAAGTCGATTCGATGGCAAAAATGTTGGATTTTTGTACGAAAAAGTTTGGAAACAAAAAGTGTTTGGGCACAAGACAAATTAAAGCCGAAGAAGATGAAGTTCAACCAAACGGCAGGATATTTAAAAAAGTAAGGCATCATAGTTCACTCATAGCCATCGAGTTGTATCACATATGCAAATCGTGCAGTTTTGTGGTTTAAAATATAACTCCTAATTTAGAATGCTTAATAAATTGCTTTATTATTGTAATTCTTGGTTTGTATTGGTGCTAAAGCAATTTATTGATCTTCCCAGCTAGATCAAGTGTTTCCAAAACGGTTTGCATATTTGACACTATAAAATAAACATATCCTAGAGAGTTTCAAATTGTACCAATTTTTCTTCCCTTTCTTTTAGTACGTAATGGGCGATTACATTTGGAAAACGTTTGCCGAAATTAATATTTTAGCCACGAATTTCGGAAGAGGAATGCGAGAGTTGGGTAACAAACCCAAAGAAAATGTGGTAATTTTTGCGGAAACCAGAGAAGAATGGATGATAGCTGCTCAGGGACTTTTTAGACAAAACATTCCAGTTGTTACCATTTACGCCACCCTCGGGGACGACGCGATCGCCCACGGAATAAACGAAACGGAAGTGAGCACCGTGATAACGAGTTACGAGTTGATGCCTAAATTTAAAAACATCTTGGCTAGAACGCCACGAGTTAAGACTTTAATTTATATGGAAGATCAGTTGAAGAAGTTGGAAAATGAAGGTTATAAGGAAGGCATTAATATCGTCACGTTTTCCGAAGTACTTCAAAAGGGTTCCGAATCGCCAATCGAAAATAATTACCCAAAGCACAACGATGTTGCGATTATAATGTACACGAGCGGGTCTACTGGCGTTCCGAAAGGCGTAATCTTGCATCATGTAAATTTGTTGGCAACGTTAAAAGGGTTCATGGATGCCGTTTCGATTAACGACGACGACTGCTTAATTGGTTATTTACCCCTCGCGCACGTTTTTGAATTGCTCGTCGAAAGTGTCTGTCTGTGTATGGGAATCGCGATCGGATACTCGACGGCTTTAACCATGCTCGACAATTCAAGTAAAATTAAAAAAGGCACAAAAGGCGACGCTTCGGTTTTACGTCCCACTTGCATGACCGCCGTACCGGTAAGTTCCGTTTGCTTGGCCACCTTTCCATAAGTCTTCCTCAAATCTTCTTTTTTTACAGTTAATTTTAGATAGGATATCAAAGGGAATTCAAGAAAAGATCAGCAAAGGAACTCCGTTGTCCAAAATAATTTTTAAAGTTGCGTACGATTACAAAATGTACTGGATTCGTCGCGGCCACTCGACCCCTATATTAGATAAGTGAGTAATAGCTGCTCCTTTTTTATTCATACCCTTTGGGTTATTATTTCAATTACGTAGGACGTGATTGTTTTAATGTTTCAAGGTCGCACGCTAATTGAATTCTTTCTTTGCAGGGTCATATTTTCTAAAGTTAGAGTAATGTTGGGTGGACGAGTTAGGTTAATATTATCGGGTGGTGCTCCGTTGTCGCCCGACACACACGAAATGATTAACATTTGCTTGTGCCTCAACGTTATTCAAGGGTACGGTCTTACGGAAACGACGTCTTGTGCAACAATTATGGACTGTGAGTAGTTGGCTTGGATTGGTTTTGATTGTTTGATGTGATTTTGCGGTTTAATTTTAGGCTATGACAGAACGGTTGGTAGAGTGGGTGGTCCCGCAACAGCATGTGATATTAAATTAGTTACTTGGGAAGAAGGAAATTATAGAATAACAGATAAACCATATCCTAGGGGAGAGATCGTCATAGGGGGTGATAATATTAGTGCGGGATATTACAAATTGCCCGACAAAACAAAGGAAGATTTTTGTGAAACCGACGGAAAGAAGTGGTTCAAGACTGGCGATATTGTTGAAATTCATAACGACGGTGTGGTAAAAATAATAGGTAAGCTATAGAAGGTAGGATTTATTAAAATAAAATGTTAAACTTTGTGTACTTTTAGATCGCAAGAAGGACCTCGTTAAATTACAAGCCGGCGAATACGTTTCGTTGGGTAAAGTAGAGACTGAATTAAAGACTTGTCCGTTGGTGGACAACGTATGCATTTACGGCGATTCTACCCAACAATACTGCGTGGCTTTGGTAGTACCGAATGCGCAACAGTTGCGCGATTTGGCCATTAAAAAGGGAATCCCGGATAAAAATTTCGAAGATCTATGCATGCTACCCGAAGTTGAAAAGGCAGTTTTACAAGAATTAATGGATCACGGTAAAAAATGTAAGTTCTGACTCGAGGGTCTTTTTTCGATCTCGATTTAACGAAATCTTTTTTTGTTAACTTAGGTAAATTAGAAAAGTTTGAAATTCCTGCAGCTGTAAGTTTATGTAAAGAAATTTGGTCGCCCGATATGGGTCTGGTGACGGCGGCATTTAAGTTAAAACGAAAAGACATTCAAGAGAGATATAAAAACGAAATAAATCGAATGTACGGTTGTTGATTTGTGTTGTTAAAAAAAGACTTAAATGAAAAATATTGCAAATATTAGTAATAGTACGGTGTGTGTGTATTGTTTTTTGTTTTATTTTTCCATAACACAAATGGACTCACTTTTAACATCATTTTGGTTAATACTCATAATAGAACTTTGTAAATACGAAGAGTGCCAATTAATTAGGCTCGTGGCCGGGGCCGGCAAGTTAAAATCAAACTGCTGAACAAACGAAACGTTCTCTTTTACGTCGTCGTTAGGGGGGCGTGAAGAGCATCCAAATAAAAAACGGTTGATCCATCTTGTATAATTTTTAAAAGAAACACTTCCCTTTATACCGTAATTTTTATACATCGCGTTTTAAAGTTTTTTAAATTTACAAAATGTTGTAGTTTTGTAATGATTAGCTATTTTAAAAATATTTTGTAGGGGGTTTTATTTTTAATTCTAATTATGGATATTTATTAGTGAATTTGTGTGTAAAGAAATGTTGTATTTCTATTTTAGGTAAAACTTTAATTGTATTTTTTCATATTTGTTATGAAACGCCTATTTGCAGTATTGCACGAAAATTAATTAAAAAGTACTTAACGTACCAATTAGGGGTCTCTTTTATTTATTATTTTTTTGTTATTATTTTATTTCCAGTTTGGAAGAACGGATTGCCAGTGAGTTTTAGCAAAATTTTAATACTATGTATAAGTAAAAATGGTGCTATTATTAAGTGGAACAACTTTAAAAGTAATAAATTGTACAAATATGAATGTAAATTAATTTATAAGTAGATTAATTAATTATTAGTCATAACAAATTATTTTACATCACATGGTTGTGTTGTTGATTTTTTTTCAAATTTTCTTTTAGAGAACACTGTTTTTATTTATTTCTGAAAAAGTCAAAACGTCAACAAAGTCTGTATAATTTATTTGTGCAATAAAATTTTTACCTTTAAATATTTTTCCATTTTTATTTGTTAATGGATTAATAATGCTTTTGCATTTAAATGAGAAACAAAATCTACAAAGACGAAGAAACCTTTATCTGAGAGAGAAAGGAAGAGCGTACTTCAATATCTTGCCTAATGGCTTTCATTATCCAGTATCTAAGATTATCATTATTATCTAAATATATAAAAGCATGAAACTCCAAATAATCTTGATAAATAAAAAAAAAAGGCTTTTGCTACTCGGTAGTGATGCCCGACTGTGTTCAATTGAAGGCTATATAATTAAATAAAGAAAAATATTCTTCCTCATATTCTTCTTGTTAGAAAATATTTCAATTATGAACTTGAAACCATTTTTACAATTACTGACGGATTTAGTTTTTTTGGAGTCTAAAGATAAATATTTTGTGGGGTCCCTCCACAAGTCAATTTAGAGAATTTTTTATAAATCAAATAATCACCTAAATAAATGTACTCTAAAAGTAATATTTATTATAGATCTTTGGACCCATGGAGTTGCTCTTGCTTCTCTTTTAAATATTCTATTAATGTTTGGAATTAATATACTGACTAGTCCTGTTAATATAATTCCAATAATAGTCCAGTCATATAAGTCAAAAATAAGGGTCAACCTCGGAATGAAAGATAATAAGCTGAAAACTCGTATAGACCTTTATTTTGGCACTTTAAAATTTGTCTCAAAAGTCACCTAAAATCTCGTGTCCGCGTCTTATGATAATCAAGGTCAAAGAAATCGGTTTTTTGCAAATATCTCGTTTCCTATGGCTTTAATGCTATTTACATTTATTATAAACTAGCTGGCACGGGCGGCATCCGCCGCCCTTAGCCATCTAGACCCAGAATTCTAGACACGAAAGACGTAGGTAACCTTTTTTATATATAATTAGAGAGCGAATTTATAAGCACAACAGGCAATTCCCGATGGGAAATCGTATTTCCGTAAATGTACAAAACAACTGAAAACAATGAACCGTTCTTGTTGTTCGATTCTGGTAATGTAGAAGATAGGAGCGTTATATTTTCCACCAGAAGAAATCAGCAACTTCTAGCGAACTCTAATAATTGGTATGCAGATGGAACTTTCAAAACGGTTCCGTCTCTGTTCCAGCAAATGTACACCATCCATGGCTTACTGGATCAAGATCTTTGCGGCAGATCCACCTCTTTGCGGCAGATTTAACTTTACGCGGAGATTTGTTTGTTTTTAATTAGTTTTCTAAAGAAATATCAAAAACTAACAGTAACCTAACGACAGATCCACCTCTTTGCGAATATAAAAGAGCTTGTCCCCTTTGACCGATCTCAACCAAATTTTGCACAGTTATTCTGTAGGTCCACGCGCAACTATTCATGCATATATGGAGAAAAAATTCGCGCGGGGAACCAAGTTATTCGCGTTTTTCGATTTTTTTTTGACACCCTATACGGATACCCTTACTTTACCTGGCCATTCTTGCTCACACCGCTGGCCAAAAATCTAAATATATTTTTTAAAATCGATCAGTTATCCCACCCTGTAGAGTACGCAAAGTGGTTGTATTTTTTAAAAGCGATCAGTTATCCCACCCTGTATGTACGGAAAGTGGTTGGTTGGCATAATACTATAATAACCACTGGCAATCACGGACTAGCAGTTAAGGCAGCCGAAGGCATATAAATATAATCTATTATGGTCCTCCCTGTGAGGCCGAACAACTATGGCCTTCACGGATCTATTATGGTCCTCCCCCGTTGAGGCCGGACAACCACTGGCAATCACCGACTAGCAGTCAAGGCAGCTGAAGGCATATAAATATAATCTATCATGGTCCGCCCTGTGAGGCCGAAGAACTATGGCCTTCACGGATCTGCTATGGTCCGCCCTGTGAGGCCGAACAACTATGGCCTTCACGGATCTATCATGGTCCTCCTTCTGTGAGGCCGAAGGCCGAACAACTATGGCCTTCCCGGATCTATAATGCTCCGCCCTGTGAGGCCGAACAACTATGGCATTCACGGATCTATTATGGTCCGCCCTGTGAGGCCGAACAACTACGGCCTTCACGGATCTATTATAGTCCTCCCCTGTGAGGCCGAACAACTATGGCCTTCACGGATCTATTATGGTCCGCCCTGTGAGGCCGAACAACTATGGACTTCACGGATCTATTATGGTCCGCCCTGTGAGGCCGAAGGCCGAACAACTATGGTCTTCACGGATCTATTATGGGTCTAGATCAGTGGTTCCCAAAGTGGTCCAGGTGGACCCCCAGGGGTCCATAGGAGACCACACGGGGGTCCACGTAGGCGTCAAAAGAAAACAGGGGTTCACAAAGTGGTCCAGGTGGACCCCCAGGGGTCCATAGGAGACCACACGGGGGTCCACGTAGACGTGAAAAGAAAACAGGGATTCACAAGTTGTAAGTGGAGGTCCACGACGAAAAAAGTTTGGGAACCATTGGTCTAGATGGCTAAGGGCGGCCGCCCGTGCCAGCTAGTCTACTCTAAAGCTCGGGTAGTTGATTTTTGAGACACCCTGTATTGCTTGGAGTGCAGTTTACCATTTTTATTTTTACCTGGAAAATGTTCGGAGTGCAGTTTACCAGTTCGCAAAATTTCGTGCAGTTTACCCGGAGTGCAGTTTACCATTATCAGGTGGTTTTGGAGTGCAGTTTACCTTACCCCATATTTTTAAGGTTTATAGACTTTATACAGCGTATTATATATAACGTGACTAACGGTTGACCTTGCATTATGTTGTAGATACATAACTAAGCGCTGCGCGTTCAACGCCCTCTATCTCAAAAACGGTTTGATGTATAAAAAAATGTTTTAAACAAAAGTTATAGAAAATTTTATTCTCTACAATATTTATAATCAATGTAAATAGCATTAAAGCCATAGGAAACGAGATATTTGCAAAAAACCGATTTCTTTGACCTTGATTATCTTAAGACGCGGACACGAGATTTTACGTGACTTTTGAGACAACTTTTAGAGTGCCAAAATAAAGGTCTATACGAGTTTTCAGCTTATTATCTTTCATTCCGAGGTGAAACCCCTAATATGACTGGACTATAAGTATACTGCCGTGATAAGCTACTGTAAACAAAATTTTAATTTATTAAGCGGGGAAAATGTACGGCACTTTTTTCCTCCCGGACTAAACTCAGCAGTGAGACTCTAAAATAGGGCGAAAAACTGGGTCCAGTGGAATTACAAAAACACATTCCACTCTTGTAAATAAATTGAAAATTATCAACAAAATATGCAAATCACGGATACCTGGAACTTACTTGTGCTCCGATGCTGTGGAAACTTATTAATAAAATCAACTGGAATTTTCTCATCCATAAACTGTTTTTTTATTATTTACACACAAATTTTTAAATTGAAACAGAATTATGATTCATGATATTAACAAATCGTTTACAGATTACAAATTATTGTTATTACTTAATCTAAAATAAAATCCCCAAAACCTAATGGTGGATTTATGCTAAAAATTTAAAGTAGCGGAATGGAACGTAGAATTTAATGCAAGCGATGGGCTTATGCACTTCCATAAAAGCGTTTATGCTTACGCAATGTAATGTAGTAGACATAACATAAGCGCTTTTATGGAAGTGCATAAGCACATCGCTTGCATTAAATTCTACGTTCCATTCCGCTACGTTAAATTTTTAGCATAAACCCACCATAACACTTGTTAAAATAAGTAATAGAATTGTCTGCGATCGCTTTTAATAATGCACGTAAAATCTTAATCAGGCTTACCATCGAATAAAAAAAATCACTTTTGCATTGTACTCGGGATTGATGTCCATTTGTATGCCGTCGCCACCAAGGTTCGCATCCGTATCGTGGATCCAATTATAATACGGTCTCCATTGAAACCAACCATAAACTTGATAATTTGTCTTCCAGATTTTATAATGTAATCGCTGATAAACATTCAACTTCTTTTGATTTTTGTTAATAATCACCAATCTTCACAAAAAACTCAGCACCAATAAAAATCTCATAATATCTTCAGCAGTACCAAAATTTATCCTTTGCTGCCAATTCGAATTAACAAAATCCCCTCTTGTACGTGGACACCAGGAGAGCCCAATTAACCAAAAATAAATTAATCACGTCCTCATTTGTATACGGACGTCATGAGAGTCCCAAAAATCAAAAATTACCTCCGTACTTCTTCATAGACACCAAGAGAGTTTTTTTTGTTCCTCGCTCTTGCCAGCCTAATCTCCACTTTTCTCCCCTTCCAATTCTCGAGCAAGCGTACTTCGAAACTTCCATAATTCAAATTCAAAAATTTTCTTCAATACGGATCTCTTTCACATATTCCCGAATTATGCAGGTTCCAATCAACTCACTACTGTTTAAAGCCACTTCACTTGTCTTTATTTTGAGCCTAACTAATTTACAAATTGTTTTCACCCAATTTGTTATCTGTACTTTGACCAAAAATGAAATGTTTCATAATTCTGCCTCTCATCATACACATTTTATAAACAGAGTATCGGTGAATTCCATTTAACAACTCATTAAATTACAAAAAACAGCAAAATTCAGGGAGTACGTGCAGAGCTCCAAGTATGATTATTAACAAATTTTAGCATTGTGACTATGGATTTTCATTATAGTGGATGTATTATTTTGTAATTAAAGTGACCCTATTTTGGACCGTCGCAATACATACATCTCATCAATAATCATTCCGTCATTAGGTACTTTTGTGTGGAAATAACTCGGAAATATGATTTTTTTTTGCTTAAACCCTTAATTTGTCGAAGAAGATCCCAAAAGTCGTCAATTGGCGGTTTCCTGTAGACGTAATGTTCAAAATAGGTATAAGCAAAATTAAACTAAATAAAATTGTGAGCTAAACCTAACAAAAATTATTCTTCTATTTTTGATATACAACTTTGCAAACGACATCGATTTTTGATCAAAATAACGTAGTTTTCAGATTTTGATGTAAACTGTTTACCTGTCCATGTGATACAAAAGTGATCCGCGGTTGAGTGAAATTATCTGTAAATTCCTGTATTGAACAACCTTGTAGGCCTAATAAGTCACTAACTGTGAGCTTACAAAGTTTATTAACCTTTTCTGCTACTTTTTAAATTTCTGCAAATAGCTCAATTTCAGTGGAACTAAAGTGAAAATTGCATATATGTTGAAGTATTAGAGTAAAATTCTAAGTATAACCTTTGTATAACTAAGGTACCTGAGCCGCATAAGGCCCACTTAAGAGCGCGCCGCGGAAAGAGAGAGAGGGAATGATGTTGAAAGAAGCCTCTAATCTTTTGTACAAATTTGAAAAACTAAACGTCGTATCAATGTAATTCTTTTTTTATATTAATAAGGAAAGACTATTGAAGGCAATAACCAATTTTGAGCGCTTTAAATTAAAAGTAAATAGGTTAATTTAATTTATGAAAAAGGACAATTTTGAATTTTTATGACAACCGATCTTAATGAAACTTCGTTACTGCCTTCTGCAGATCATTATAAGGACAAAATCTGATTTTGAAGCGATTTCATCATCAATTATAGAAAACTTGTAAATCAAAAAGTGCCCTTAGTGGAGTTTTAAACTATATAAAATCAACTTAATGCACAAAGGGTTCCCTTAGATATGGCGCAAATCATTTTTTTAAATCTCTACAAAAGATTAGAGGCTTCTTTCAACATCATATCTACTGCTTCCCTCTCTCTCTTTCCGCAGCGCGCTCTTTATGGAGATATTGAAATGCACAACTAAGGATAAAATCTTTATTTTATACTGTACCGAAAATAAAATTTTTTGATTTCGTAGAATTAATATAAATAACAAAAAAAATTCCCCAAAAAAAATCTAATTTTGGGCCTTATAACAAAGTCTCATTGGGCAATATTAGGTTTAAAAAGTTACCAACATTCAAAATCACTGTCTCATGTCTTCAATACTGTCCTTTTCACATACACTACAAAACCATATGGCTGATGGTGTGGCTGTTGATGTTGGTTCTATTGGTCTGGAGAGAGCTTTGTAAATAAATTTTGAGTTTTTTTGCATTTAATCCAAATTTATAATGCAAATTTGTATGCATCTAATAAAGCCCAACGGCTATGTAAGTGGGCCTTATTATATAAATGGTTAGCTTTTAAAAGAATTAAGTCAAGTTCAAAAATTTGAATATTAATTTGTCATTTTTATTTTTCGGAAGATGAATAATGTTACTATAGTTATAATAAACCACAAAATGTATTAACATTTAGCAAAATTTTTGAAATACTTACGATCTTTTGCGACAGATTTTTATAAGCAGTCAGCTTTACACACTTGACTAACAATGATTTTGTTACAAAAAGGCATGTGTGTTGATATCGGTTGCAATAGTTGAAACTCTTATCAGAGGTTTACCTGACACATCATTTAAGAAAATTTTTGGCGCGTAAAAGAAGTTTCTAAGCGCTAAATTTACAAGTGGGCTTTATTTAATGCCGGGCCTTATTCGGCTCAGGTAGGTACCTTATAGAAATTAGAAAGTTGTAACTCCAGTAGTTTTGGAGATATGGCTTTCTAAAAAAACTCAAATTTTTAATAACATTTTTTGGATGTAGTGTTTTTCTGGGAATTCTATAAATAAACGACAAAAGTTATCGTTTCTTGATAAACTACTGAGACTAAAACAATTTTTATGAAGTTTAAACAATTAAGTTTTATGCACAGTTTTGGAGTGGATGCATAAGATACGGCTAATAATTGATGACGTGGAAACCTTTTTCGGCAAATTTGCCTGATGTCGATAAAATAACAGAAAACAAAATAACTTTTTTCTGATGCAAAACTAAAGGGTTAAAGCCATTTTTGAGTTATCGTCTACACCCCTTTAATAATATTATAAACGACTCAAATATTTTCTTGGTTGATTTAAAAATTCGAAAGTTAAGTACGTGTTATTTTTTCTCCTGCAAGTAGTTATCATATTTTTTGCTTGAAGAAGTATTGGGGGTGAACACTCTGAAATAATCACACAGTTTTGTGCTTTATGAACAGGGTCCGCTGGTAAATTTAAACATTTGAAAGGGAGGGGGGCGATTAATTGTTCCTTAATTTAAGTCCTCTGCGCTTATCTATGTATAAGCGCAGTTTTATATTATAGATATTATTTTTAATAAAAACCTATGGAGTTCCATCCACTTTATCCCGTGTGAAAAGAAGTTTCCACGTCATTCATATAGGTATTCAATTTTCATTGTTTTTAAACATCTTTTGAGCTAATTTTCATTTACTAAAATGGTAGATAGGCTAATTTATTTTTAACATGAGTTTAAATAGAAGCAAGACATTTATTGGTGTAAACTAAGTAGGTTGGCTTATTAAATTATGATTTATATATAATCCGGAGAGATAATTCTTTAGGTCAAATCCAAATCTCTAAAAACAAGAAAATAATGCTGAAAATTCAAGTAAAAAACGAACATTAATCAGATTACGTCTAAAACACATCAATTAAAGAGAGTTGCCGAAGATTCATGTGATATCTAAAACAGAAAACACAGTCACAGAAATATTTAATCAGACAACCACTGGCCATTTATTACAAGACGCCCAGCCTCATCCATCAAGTGATACCAGTAGTACTTGACGTTCCAAATAATCCGGAAAATGTAATTGATGCTTTGCAATCAGAAGGCTCTCACAAATTGCCGATGAGGACAGTACGAATAATTTAACACACACTAGTGTTCACCCAAATCAACTGGTAGAAATTTTATTTGAAGATCAGTCCAGCTGTAGACTTAACATTTAGATTCTAATTGTAATTTATATACTAATCGATTATCTTGTAATGTATTGTATAGGTATATATATGCTTATATTGTATTCGAATAAAAACAAAAATCAGTAAGGGGGACACTGGACCGCTTACCCTGCTATTGCCTTTGAACTGTAAATAATTCTTTGATCATAATCAGTTGCTACTTCCAAACTACTGATCTTGGAACAATGTGCAATATAACACAAACTACATTAAACATTTTGGCATGTCATGTGAATATTCAAGGTTAAATAAATAATTACTCTACTTCCATCACCTTAACTCTTCTTCATCAAGTATTTTGTTGCATGATGATGTATCGATACATCGTTTTATTGACATACTTTCAATGCATTATAGAATTTTATTTCACAGGGAAAGAGTTGAAAATAAAATTTTAAAATATTAGTAGCTACATAATTATTTCGCAATTTTTTTAGTCAGTTCCATTTCAGAACCCTGTGCGTACTGCCTACTTACGGCACTGCATAGAAATATGTCGAACAAAAAAGTTCGATCAAATAAGTCTGGAGAAAGTTTACCTTTCTCCAGGATTCTCTTTAGAGTGTAAAATAAAGTACATAAAATATTATTATAGTACTTTTATATAGAACTTAGGCCTACTTGTTCAATATCAGGTTATCTGTTAACCTGGCTTAATTTCTAAGAATACATTTCTTTAAACAATCATTTCTATAGAAAATAAGCCAGGTTAAAAGATAACCCAAGACTGAACAACTGGTCTTTAATAAGTAATGTTAAACTTTTGGGAATATTTCTTGAACAAAATAAATGTCGGTAACAGAGTACACAATTCTGGATGAAAAAAAGATACATTAAATTATATCCACCAGTGTATTACTGATACTTTTTTCTGCGAGTAATAAACCTTAACATCTTTCGAGGTCAATTAACGAAATTGAAGACTTATAAAATACCTACTCTAGTTTTACAACTTATCAATTTTTTAATTAGCACAAAACGTATCGAGATCTACAGGATTTAACTTAAAATATACAAAATTTAATAATCTCTTTATTATTTGTATTTTTTTCAATTATAAAAAGAAAAACCACAAAATTTATATGAATAAATACATGTTTTTCACGAGTTAACATTTTATTCTATAAAGTTGAAAAGTTCTTATATCAAATCTTATCCAATAAACCTTTATAAAATACATTTACAAAAAAAAATGGAATGAATAAAATTATGTGTTTAGTTTCTCGTATATTTGCCCCAAATGTGTAACATGAAAACGGACGCAATGAAAAGTAAAGACATCACTAGAACTGGAACGGGCCCTCTATAAAATGTAACACTTTAGTGCTCGGTTCGAGGAAAAGGCGAAATAAAACTTACACTTTAATTCCTGGCGAATCGTCGGTGTAAAACCTCCACATGCCTCCGGAAGCTGCGGTGTTACGACTACGTGCCGCCGTGGTCGTGGTGGTTTTTCTTTGACGAACTGTGCCACCACCGCCGCCGGCCCTCGGAGCAACAGCTTTCGTGGGTGACCTGGTGGACGAACCCACACTTGTAGAACTAGGTGGTGCAGGCTAAAAGAAAAAAATCGATCAATTAAAATAAAAGTAAAATTTTCATCTAAAACTACTTACCATATTGACGACTTCTTTCCACTAATATGTGAACGAAAATAACCAGAAGATCTCGCTCGTCACCGCCGCGTTGTAATCAAGAAATGTACACGTTGGAAATGACGTATGACGTATGACGTTGTGTCAAATTCAGTTAGCAACGTTGTCACATCGGCGCGTAATTTGACCGAGATTACCTAGCGGGTTAATTAGAAAGTTTTAAAATTAATCACTCCGAGTTTCGATTACATTACAACTTAATTACGCATTTTCTTTCGATTTTCACCACACATTCCGAAACGAAACGTTGCCAAATGTTTTGTTTACTTTCGACAGCTGTCACCGTGACAAGTGACGTTAGTTTGACACATAAAATTATGTTGTTCAAGTTTGATTGACGTTTTCGTGATGTACAATTTAGAAAAATTTTGCCGAATATGCATACAAACGGGCGTTAAATTGACGGACGTCGACGATAGGGACACAGATTCGTTAAAATTCAGCGAGAAATTACTAGCATGTACTCAAATGGTGAGCTAATTTTTTGTGTGTCAATGCCATATTGATTTTTTTGTTTTAGGTAATCAGCAAGGAAAGTTTTTCCACCAAAATATGTACGTCGTGCATTCAAAAGTTGCGCGTATCCTACCAGTTTCAGTTGATGTGCAAAAAGTCCACTTCGATACTCGAGCAGTACCTCACACAAGTTCTAAGTTCGCCGGATAAAACTTCACGAAAAATTAATTTAAAGCCTAGAAGGAAACGTATCGGCAAGGATCAAAGGTGTAGCTTACTTAAGAGGTTACTGTCGAAGATAACCAACGAGCAAATTGTACATAACGTTCACATAAGCGGATTAACGCAACTGTGCGATAGAATTCAGGACGCCACGAGTAGTGCGGAGGAGAGTTTGACGAAAAGCGAAGACAAGAGTAAAGGTTTACAGGATCTTTTGAATTTTACAAAAAATTACAATTTCGGTTACGACATAAGCAAACCGAGCAACAATTTTGATCTCACGCCAATCGATTGTTTGACGAAATTCACAGACTCTTTTTTTTACGATCACTTTGGCGATTATAGAGATGTCATTTTGCACGTTCGCGATAATTTAGATTCGGACGGTAGCGACGACGAGTTGATGTTTGAGGAATGCAACGAATGTGTCGATATTAAGCAAGAAATTGTTATAGTAGAGCCGGATTTAAACTTTAAAAAGGAACTATATTACGAAGAAGAACAGGAAGAATTTGAACACGTTTCGGACAACGAAAATCAAGACGAACCTGAAAATTTAAGTTTCGACAATACGACACAAATGGAGACTAACAAAATGTTAAATTTACCCTATCCTATGGTGAAGCCGAATTATTTTCAATTTAACATTTTAAGAGAGTACAGTGAAGTGCCGATGTATAATTTTAGAAAACATAGGACGTTGTCCCCTAATAGTGTAAAGTGTAGAACACGTGGTAATCCGTTTATAAATCCGTTGTTAAAAAATCAATTTCAAATGCGTAATTTTAAATGTTCCACCTGCAATAGGAGATTTAAAAGTCCCGGATATCTCAAGGCTCACTGTAGCAAGTTAAAGCATTATTAATTGTTGTACAAAATTTTTATCTATATTTGTTAATCGTTTTAAAAATAAGAAATTATTGTCTATTATTCTATGTGATAGTTGTATAAATGTAAAAATGTTTTGGTAATTTGTTACTTGCTTTGCTAAAGTCGGTTTCAATTTTATTTTTCTCTATTCAGACTCTTTAATTGTTAATTGTTGAAATTCACAAAATAAATGCTTTTTTAAATTTGTATTTAATTTGAAAAGTCGATTTTTATTTTGTAATTAATCTCAGTATACTGTAATCTCCATTTAGTTCAAGTTACTTTATTGTAAATGTGGTTATTAGTTAGTTGACATTCCATATTAATATTATAAAAAATTAGTTTAGTAAAGGGGTCAATAAAAGGTTGTATAGAATGACCAACATTTTGGGCTTTATTCTCCCATTTGCAAGGTTAATAGAGTAAGAAATTATACAAAGTTACAAATAAAAATTATACATGTTCCTTTGATTACGTTGGTATATATTTTAATATGATTTATCAATATGTCTTAAATTATTCTATAATTTTTCCACTTTTTGTACAATTTCTCACTTATTTTTTCACTATTTTAACCGTCAAAATTGGCTAATATAGCCCGAAAAGTTGGAAAATCTATACAACCTTTTATTGACTCCTTTAAAGTAATCACTTTTGAAGTAATTGGTAATTTTTTAAAAACAGTACACAAGTTGAGACAACACAAACAATTATTAAGAATAATAATTTTGTTTACTCTCTATTTGAAGTGCAATTAAATTTATCTCATTACTTGATAGGGAAGACATAACAAGCAAGTGTCCGAAGAAAGATAATTGAAGTATAAACTCGGTGATGTTAGGTTTAGATTTCTTTTCTTTTCAATTGTAGTCATTTAGGGTTTCCCTATAATAGCACACTTGTCTATCAAAACTATTCAACTAGAAATCTTATTAGGTTTACAAGCAGGGTTGGGTCCCCTATTTTTTATTGTAATTAATAGCTTTTAAACTACTTTTTGTATATCCTGACTCAAGATACTATGTCGCAAATGTCTTGTCGACAACAAGAAACGTCGCGCCTTATTAAGCTAAGCTGTAATCCCAAGAGATAATTGTTGAACAAAGATGTATTCTCTACCCTTAAGAGCTATCCTTATGATATACTTTTTATTGCCAAGTGAACCATTTAATATTAAAAAGGTCTATATGAAAGGAATCTTATCCATTTTTATAATAAACTAATATTTGCAATAATGTAATAATCATTAAGTGAAGTCGATTATAATTAATTATTTGTTTTGTACTTCTTGGCATCTCTACAATTTTAGTTTTACTCGAAAACCCCACACGAAGAAGAAGTACAAAACATATAATTAATATTTGCAACTTCATTTAAATCATAAAGCAACATTTTAATTTATATTATTTATTTAATTTCGAATGTTAATTAAATATATTTTGATCAAATTAAATATGATCTTCAGGTCTTTTAAAAAAATTAATATTATACCTTGTATCGAAATTTGAATTCAAAAAAAGAAAAGCCTTTTCGTGGTATTTTAGTACACAATTTTTGTAAATGGAATATTTTCAAAAAAGTCTTAATTATTAATATAATTAAATTTTAAATATCAGTATAAATGCATACATTCTTGAGCCAAAATCAAAAATTTTAAAAAGATTCAGAATGAATTAAATATTAAGAAATTTTAAGGGTGGAGAGTAAAAATTGAATTTAAAATTTATAAAAAAATAGCAAACTAGTATATCGATGTGTCAGAATTATTATTCCATCATCAGGTATGGCTCAAAAATCAAAATAAATAAATGATAATTGTAAATAAAATTAGAAAATCATTTTCTTGGAAAATGCAATATCGAAAAATTATTGAAAAAACAGAAAATTTGAAGTGAAAATCATAAATTACGGATGAAATAATTAGAATAACAGAATACATTGAAGAAAGGTAAACTACAGACAAAATAAAGATAGAAATGAAAAAAATTACAAATATTAAATAACACAGAAAAGAAAAGAATACTAAAAATTAGTGATGGGCACTATCGAAATTTTTTGACTATCGATAGTTAGTTACTAGTTTTTTTTTACTATCGATAGTTAGTAACTAAAAATGTAGTTGCTAAACATCAAATCGAATAAAAACTATCGAATAAAACTATCGAATAAAAACTAGCGAATGAAAACTAGCGAATAAAAACTAACGAATAAAACTATGGAATAAAAACTAGCGAATAAAAAAATTTTTTATTCGCTAGTTTAATAAATTTTTTTTATTAATTTGCGGTTGGTAATCCGATAATAAACAATTAAATACTACAGCCTTGGCCATATTAGTGGGGCACCCTTTAAAATAGCGGTAAATTCCTTTTCAGTGTAATATTTGACCGATCTATTTTTAGCAGGTAGTCTAGAATGGCATTGTGATATAATACAAAGAAAATTTTGTCCCTTATTATTTTTATGAGGGCCATAAAAATTAAAATATCTTAAAATGTACAAAATTGTTTAATTTAAAGAAAGCGACCGTTCAGTTAGTTTCAATTTATTTGGTGTACATTTGGGTTTAAAATATTTAAAATTATTTCTAAGGTATTATGCAAATAATTTAATACGCCAAAAAATAGCGTTTTAAGCTATTAGTATAATAAAAGAAGTGGTTGAGCTTTTATTCCACGAAAATGGTAATGGTATTATTGAAAACCACTATTTAATTACTCAACCTACGGTTTCAAATTCGATCTGGGCACTTTTTGATGAAAGGGTTTCGAAAATAAAGGTTGACAGTACAACCAATGTAAATTCGACGGCTAAAAATATGGTTGATCGTTATATCGAAATGCAACTGCAAAGTCGAGATTCCAATCCATTCCAGTTTTAGAAAGAACACAAAGATTCAATGCCAAAATTATATCAACTTAGTTCAAAGTACCTTTGTATTCAGGCAACATCGGTGCCGTCGGAACAAATTTTTTCTAAAGCTGGCCAGATTATTAATGATCGAAGGAATAGATTGGAAGGCAAAAATTTAGACAAAATAATATTTTTAAATACTAATAATTCTTTCTAACAATTTTCTAAAAATACTGTTTATAATGTTTATAATAAAGATTGAAGTTAATAAATAAAGATTATAATTTACTAGCTGGCACGGGCGGCATTCGCCGCCCTTAGCCATCTAGACCCAGAATAGATCCGAGAAGGCCATAGTTGTTCGGCCTTCGGCCTCACAGGGGGAGGACCATAATAGATCCGCGAAGGCCATAGTTGTTCGGCCTTCGGCCTCACAGGGCGGACAATCTTAGATCTGTGAAGGCCATAGTTGTTCGGCCGTCGGCCTCACAAGGCGGACCATAATAGATGCGTGAAGGCCATAGTTGTTCGGCCTTCGGCCTCACAGGGCGGACCATAATAGATCCGTGAAGGCCATAGTTGTTCGGCCTTCGGCCTCACAGGGCGGACCATAATAGATCCGTGAAGGCCATAGTTGTTCGGCCATAGTTGTTCGGCCATAGTTGTTCGGCATTCGGCCTCACAGGGCGGACCATAATAGATCCGTGAAGGCCATAGTTGTTCGGCCTCACAGAGCGGACCATAATAGATCCGTGAAGGCCATAGTTGTTCGGCATTCGGCCTCACAGGGCGGACCATAATAGATCCGTGAAGGCCATGGTTGTTCGGCCTTCGGCCTCACAGGAGGAGGACAATAATAGATCCGTGAAGGCCATAGTTGTTCGGCCTTCGGCCTCACAGGGCGGACCATAATAGATCCACGAAGGCCATAGTTGTTCGGCCTTCGGCCTCACAGGGCGGACCATAATAGATCCGTGAAGGCCATAGTTGTTCGGCCTTCGGCCTCACAGGGCGGACCATAATAGATCCGTGAAGGCCATTGTTGTTCGGCCTTCGGCCTCACAGAGCGAACCATAATAGATCCGTGAAGGCCATAGTTGTTCGGCCTTCGGCCTCACAGGGCGGACCATAATAGATCCGTGAAAGCCATTGTTGTTCGGCTTTCGGCCTCACAGGGCGGACCATAATAGATCCGTGAAGGCCATGGTTGTTCGGCCTTCGGCCTCACAGAGCGGACCATAATAAATCCGCGAAGGCCATAGTTGTTCGGCCTTCGGCCTCACAGGGCGGACCATAATAGATCCGTTAAGGCCATAGTTGTTCGGCCTTCGGCCTCACAGGGCGGACCATAGTATATCCGTGAAGGCCATAGTTGTTCGGCCTTCGGCCTCACAGGACGGACCATAATAATAACTGCAAAATTCGGTTGAGATCGGTCCAAGGGTGTAGGAACGTTCGGCCAGCCCGGCCCTGTAAGTAAGTAAGGGTTTGTTAACTGGGTTAAGTACCCAGGTAACTGGGTTAAGTACCCAGGTAATTGGGTACTTAACCTAAGGGTAAAGTATACAGCGTATCAATAAAAAATCGAAAAAACGCGAATAACTTTGCTCCCCGCGGGAATTTCTTCTCTCTTTATGCACGAATAGTTGCGCCTGGACCTACAGAATAACTGTGCAAAATTTGGTTGAGATCGGTCAAAGGGTGTAGGAACGTATAGCGAACAAACAAACAGACAAGCTCTTTTATATATATAGATAGATAATAATTTATGAACGCGTAACATGTATGAAACTTACTAACTGACTATGTAAAAATTCATTCGAATAGTTTTAGTTACTAAAAATTCATTCGATAGTTTTTAGTAACTAAAAAAAAAGAAACTATTGATAGTTCGAATAAAGCCTAACTATCGAATAATTCGATAGTTTTTTATTCGATAGTCCCATCACTACTAAAAATATTAAGGCAAGACGCAAAATAAAACTGAAAAAAGACCAAATATGAGACAACGAGAAAAATTTTAAAACAACTTCTTACCTAAGTACTTCTACTAAGTCGTATTGTTTGTTTCCGAACGTTATGAGGTTATGACCCATCTCTTTCTTAGTCTTTTAATACTACGTATTTAAAAAATAAAAATGCCTATTCTTTTTATTGTTCAAAGTAATACAAGAATGATTACTTTAAAATTTAGCGATAATATTATTGGCATTGTTTGCAAAGACACCTATTAATTTTTAAAAATTGTTATTTTAATTGCAAGGTATAATTATTACTTAAAAACAAATTTAGAGGGATACTATTTACATAGGGGTTAGTTGTCTGGCATTGTTAATGATGGCAAGAATCGGTGAAATTAAAGTACCTACTGTGTATTACGGAAAAATTATCCAGAATGGAACAAAGTGGAAATTTCAGAAAATATCCTCATTTGAATTATTGCTCATATTGCACTGATGACGTCAGTGATTTTCCGTTAAGGGGTAATGACACTCTAAGATTTTTAAAAAAAGCAAAAAAGTTTTTTTGCATTAATTAATAGTTCAATATCTTAAAATTTATGTGTTAAGGCGATTGTGCAGTTACTCTAACCAGCTGAAAAAAAATTTCTTCAGCTACACACTAAAGAACAGGCTTATTTTAGGCTATAGAAAAAATATTTTGTATGAAATCTGTAAAAACAACCCCAAAATCGACTTTTGAAAAGTACGGGAAAGTAGCATCGAGTATGCGGCAGACCCCGGTCGATGTGCCATCGTTCGCCCGTGGTCCCTTGAAAATGCGTAAAATTTTTTCGCTCCGATTTGAATTTTTCTTTGAGATTCGGATAGATGGGGGTGTGATTAGCGGATATTAGTAATAAATATAATGAAAAAAATGGAAAATAACCCGTGTATTGCCGAAAAAGTGAAAAAATTAAAATTTTTTTTCCTTCGAATTTTGGGGTGTGCATTCGATAAGGAGGGTAATCCATCGTCAAAACCTACCCTTACGGGGCGCCGCTACGCTTCGCTCCGCTCTGCACCCCTCCAGGGCGGTTTTGACTCTGGTTACTAGGCTAAACATACGAGAAGCGCCACCCATCAAGAAAACCGGGATATGAGAGAACCTCGAAATAGCATTAAAAAGTATAGTTGCGGTATGGGGCAGCAAACTATTACGTTTCACCCCCAAAAAATGGCGTAAAAACAAAAAATAATCGATGTTACATGTACGAGAGACGAGCTGCATCTGCCGGTGCGAAATACTCTAAGTGTTAGGGTCATTCATATAGCACGTACCGTCAACAGAATGAGCGACGCGCGGGAATCTCGTTAATTTTACCACTGAATCTCGTTAAAATTTGCTAAGTTCAAAATCGATTATTTCAAAAATTTGGGCCCTGTTCATATATAATATTTATATAAATCTACTCTATAAACCTTGTTCTTTAGTGTGTAGCTGAAGAAAATTTGTTTCGAGTGGTTAGAGTAACTGCACAGTAACCATGTACGTGAGAAAATTAAAATTTTTTTAAAATTTTTATGGCTTTATTTACATCTGGTTGCAATTTTGCGTTTCGAAAGCTCCGAAAGCTGTTTCAAGTGGCACAGTTATCATCGATATAGCAGCAACAATAGCTGTATGTACATTTAATGATGGTATGTGTAGCCTTTTAAAAATTATGAAGGTATTTGCAATTTGCCAATTGCTTTAATTTCTGTGCGGAAGCCGATGCACGCCGCATTAAGTTCTCGGAGCGATCGCTGTCTGCCGCTGCAAAAGAGGCTCGGCTTTCGTTAAAATCAGCCAGAAAGGCAGAAGAAGAGCAGCATATTAACCTAGAAGGCCAATTGTATGGTGCAGGTATTGCAGATTAGAGGTAAATAAAAAAATTTCATTCAATAATGCTATGTAAAACTTTAAAACGCTCTATCTAAAAATGACAATTTCTCAATTGGCCGGCAACATAACTTTTACAGACTTTAATCGATTTTCTTGATATTTTAACTGTAGCTATAAAATTACATTATCTAGGGAAGTACGTACGGATTTGGCGCTAAATTGTAAACTTTTCTTGTTATAAACAATTTTTCACGTAATTTTTGATCAAAAATAGAAATTTGAAATCAATCGTGCGCTATTCTTACAAAAATCAATATTTTTTAATTTCGGTACGTACTTCTCTAGATAATCTTATATAGAACTGAAAAATTTTTTATTTTTTGTTCTAGGTCAAAAATTGGCGGAGAAATCTTGCCGGCCGCGGAACGCTATTTGTAAAGAGAGGTTTCCTTTGCTGGGATGTGACGCTGCCATTTTGTAAAAAAAAAATTATAAACTATTCTATAAAATATGTACAATAAACCGCTTTAAACAGATTTACTATTGCATTTACTATAGCGCCATAAAAAATTGTTAAAATTATGCTATTTTTGTGTCTTCTAGAGTGTCATTACCCCTTAAGAAACATTAGAAGATGAGCAATAATTTAAATGTGGACGTATGTCCCTGGATTTTTTCAAAAATTATACCTCTTGAGATGTTGACAATTGAAGCAAATGTGGTGTTGAAGTTTTACCGGGCTAATAAAAAATTGAATAGGCGGTGAAAATAATTTTTTGAATTATGTAGAAATTATATTGCGGTGTTTTAATAAGCCATGAATTTTTTCAGATTTTTTATTACATGTTTACGTCGTTTCCATCAATTTTAGGTAAAGTTGACGCATTGGCGAAAATCATGATTTCATCTCAAAGTTGTCTTATCGAGAGGACAACTTCCAATGACTTTCACGCCTAAACTACTTATCTTAGATATTATGTGTTCTTGGGGGAGACTTTTTTTTACATAATTTTATGCTTTTCAAAAAATTCCTTTTGATTTTTCTGCTATCTTGTTTAGCTTTTGCAGCGTAAGCCATAATAGATAAGCATTTTGTCATAAGATTTTTCTGTTTTTAATTTTGTAATAAAATTATCAGGTATTTGCAGGCCCGAAAAATTTGATTTCAACTTTCTATATTATTTTACACTCATTCATCTCTTTCGAAGTTTAATCAAAAAAGCAGTTTTTGAAATACGTCTAAAAATAAGTTTTGTCTATTCCATTTGAAATCTTATTTTTGACACAATATACTATAAATCATATTACTATGACCAATTCAAATTTAATTTCTAGTCGACTTTGTGTTTAAATTTATACATATTACTTTTTAAATAATAAACATTAGATTGCTCAAAACTACTTTTAATAATTTGGCATACAAGCGGCAAGTTACTTCTTTTGATGGACATAAAAACGTTACGTCTGACATCCATCGAGCGCAATTTAAATCCAAAATTTCATTCTTGCTTATTTATACAATTGCCAGGACTTACATGAATTCTATTTCGGTAAAACAAGATTTTGTTCCACAAAAATGAATTGTTTTTTAATGTGGCGACCCCCTTAAAAAGAAGTTATTGCACTTTAAGGAGGATAAACCCAGCTTTAGGAAGAGCACGAAGAATGCAATACGGTGCCATCTATCCACACATTGGACATTTAAACCAATATTTAAATTTTAACTTTACAATTTACATGTAAACGTAACCAAAGCTATTTAAAACTACTTTTGAATTCAAAGTAGATAAACTACTGCCCAACTCGGTTCCTTTGGAATATTTTTTTATTCCTACTAGTGATTTGTTTTCTTTTTCAACTGGAATAATAATATTGTTTGTGATTGCTATACCTTTTTTCAAGATGATCCGGATAATTTACTTCATTCATTTGTTTTATCTAAAAGGAGATTGCAATAACAATAAATTAGCAATAAAATTATTATGATCGAACCTGCGCGAACCAAAAAAGACTTCCAAAATAACACCACAAATAGGTCGAATGAACGCCAGCTGTTTACCAAGCAAGACGTTTGAACTTATGGTGTGTTTGAACTAACGCCGTTGCAACTAAATACACTTTTCTTTTATACAAGTACTAGAAGTTAGATCATTACCGTTTTAATTTTGCAGAGAAAATTGTTATGGAAATGGCAAATGCCATCGTTGGAGGAACAACCAATGTAACGAGAACCACGCGAGTTATGATGGAAGGCGTGGGGGCCCGCGTAATACGTGGACCCGATTGGAAATGGGGAAAGCAGGTTAGGTTTTCGTTTGATTTACTTTCAGTTAATGTGCTGACTCGTTTTTAATTGCTTGTAGGACGGCGGCGAAGGGCACGTAGGCACCGTTCGTAATTTTGAATCTCCCGACGAAGTTGTGGTTGTTTGGGATAATGGCACCGCTGCGAATTATCGGTGCTCAGGTCAGTTTGATTTGCGCATTTTGGATAGCGCGCCCACTGGAATTAAGCACGAAGGTACTATGTGTGATACCTGTCGGCAGCAGCCAATTTTTGGAATTCGTTGGAAGTGTGCCGAATGTGGAAATTACGATCTGTGTTCAATTTGTTACCACGCAGATAAACATCAACTGAGACATCGATTTTATCGCATTACTACGCCCGGCAGCGAACGGGTGTTTTTGGAAACGCGACGTAAAAGTAAGAAAGTGGCAGTTCGTGGTATTTTTCCTGGTGCTCGAGTTGTAAGAGGGGTCGACTGGCAGTGGGAAGATCAAGATGGAGGTAACGGTAGACGCGGTAAAGTACAAGAAGTTCAAGATTGGTCTGCTGCAAGTCCCAGATCTGCAGCTTATGTTGTTTGGGACAATGCATCTAAAAATTTGTATCGTGTCGGTTTTGAGGGCATGGCCGATTTGAAAGTAGTGAACGATGCTAAAGGACAAACGGTTTATCGCGATCATTTGCCGTGTTTGGGCGAGCAAGGCGCCGGTCGTTCGGGGCCACCTGGCTTAAAAATTGGCGACCAAGTTAACGTAGATTTGGATTTGGAAATTGTACAATCTCTCCAGCACGGCCACGGCGGTTGGACCGACGGAATGTTCGAATGTTTGAGTAATATGGGAACAGTTGTGGGAATAGATGAAGATCACGACATTGTTGTTGCTTATATGAGTGGGAATAGGTGGACATTCAATCCGGCAGTTCTTACAAAAGTTGCCACACCTTCTACGGATGGTTACAATGAGACACCACAACAACAGTTTGCAGTTGGCGATGTCGTTCAAATTTGTTCGGATTTGGAAAGAATTAAAATGTTACAACGGGGTCACGGTGAATGGGCAGATGGCATGGCACCTGTAAGTATTTTTATTGTTCTTTCAGAACCTTAAACTTCATATTTCCTTAATTTGTTTAGACACTTGGGAAGATAGGTCACATTCAACAGATTTACAATGACAACGATTTAAAAGTTGAAGTTTGCAATACAACGTGGACTTACAATCCCTTAGCGGTTACAAAAGTGGCTAGTAAAGATGGTACCATGCATGGAACTACGAGTGGAGAACGGTTAAGTGCTTTATTGAAAAAATTGTTTGAAACTCACGTTTCGGGTGACGTAAATGAAGAGCTTGTTAAGTCTGCCGCGAATGGCGATTCTCAAAAGGTGGAGGAAGTTTTGAAACAAAGTAACACTGCCGGTGCTGGAATTGGACCGGATGTAAATGGCGTTTTTGCTGGTCACACTGCTCTGCAAGCGGCAAGTCAAAATGGTCATCTGGAAGTTATTACAGTTTTGCTCAGGTATAGTGCCGATGTTGAAATTGAAGATAAAGACGGGGATAGGGCTGTCCATCATGCTGCATTTGGAGATGAACCTGCCGTGATGCAACTTTTGGCGCATGCTGGAGCCGATTTGAATGCTCGAAATAAGAGAAGACAAACTGCTCTTCATATCGGGGTGAACAAGGGACACATTGGAGTAGTTAAGATGTTGCTGGATCTAGGATGTCATTCCAGTTTACAGGTTAGTGATCATTTGCAAGCTGATACAAAGTTGTTGTTGCCATTAATAATTCTTCAGTTTGTGGCTGTATGCCTAATTAAACAAATTTTAAATTTGACAAGGGTTTCTATAAGCTTCTACCTTTTCAGCTGAAAGCTGATTAGTGAAATTGTGCCGAAATATTATGGAAATTGATTTAAAAATTAAGTTTGTCAATTAAATTAGAATACTTGATGTTATAGACGAGCAAATTACCAGCTAAAATACGTTAAGAAAACGAGTCAGTGAACATTTGCGGTCAGCAGGCTACTTTGAATTGATAGTATATAACAGGGGTGGCCAACCTGCGGCTCGCGAGCCACATGTGGCTCTTTGAAGGATTATTTGTGGCTCTCGATAAATGTACCCGAGTTCCCTTTTCATTTTTGTGCTATTGTATTTTAAAAAATTATTATCGTCCCGTATGTGTTTCAAATTTTGAAAGATGGCTCGACTGTCAAGGAGCTTGGCCATGTGTTGTTTTCAAATTTTTAAGTGGGGAATTTTGGAATATTTTTCAATAAAGGTGGCAATTGGATTTCTTCCATTACCTAAGTTTAAGCGCCAGATAACAATTTCAAATTCATCCAAAGTTTCACACTGACTTATTCGCAATGCTGTTCAGTGTAAAACTAATCAATTTATTTTGCATCCTAATCGATTTTTGCAACTAAACCTACTTAAATAAAATATGGAATAATTATCGTGATAATGCATAACAATGCGTCATAGTCAGAAAAATTTCAAATGAAACGTGTAAAGCACAGTTTTTTTAAACTGGTATCTTACAAACTCATTTTAGTAGAAAATGCCGACTCTACAGCAAATCTCATGTGCCAAAAATTCTTAATTGCAGAAGGACGAGTGAAATTCTGTGAATAACAAGCTTGAAATTTTTTATAAAAAGCTATAACTTGCCAAGAATGGATGTAAGGAAGGCAAATGGAATGGTGTCCCTGAATTTTTAAAAAAGAAACTGTTAAATTGACAATTTTAATTGAAATTAAATTAATTTTCTTTTTCAATTTATATTAACAATGAATAGCAGAAGCTTTCATATGAAACATGGCTAGCTATGCAAACACCAGAAGACAGAAAAGAATATTGTAGAGCACGAAATGAAGAAGGAAATTATTGAAATCAAAAATGAGATGTGGGACCAGCAATGCCGCGAATTTAATAAATGCAGAGGTAACACTTGCGCTATTGAGGCGTGGAAATTATTGTGGGAAATGATAAAATATGGCAAAGACAACGAGAAAATACAATTAGTAACAATGCAGGAAGGAGGGAGCAGTACAAAGGGTTACTAACTGAGGATCATAAAGAATTTAAATTGCTAAAAAATTAGATGAAATTTCACAGATTGAAATAGATGAAGATACTGCAGAATTAAAAAAAGCGACATGCAAAATGAAAAGTGCAGGGAATATTCGTATAGAACTGATAAAGTCAGCACCATTGCCATTTATGATTTGCTCGAGTTACTATTTAATAAATGTATAAAAGGAGAAGACGTGCCCCAAGAATGGAAGAGAGCCTACATGATCTCTATTTACAAAAAAGGAGATAAAAATGACTGTCATAATTATCACAGCATTAGTGTATTGAGCTGGATTGAAAAATTGTACGGAAATATAATTAAGAACAGGATTGAAGATTAAATGATGGAAATTGAAAAACAGAGCGGGTTCCGTGCCGGATGCTCATGTAATGATAACATCTTGGTGCTAAGACAACTAGTTGATAAAAAATTAGCGAGAAATAGAACCGTACATCTAACATTCATAGACCTCCTCAAAGCCTACGATAGTATCCCTTTAAGTAAGTTGTGGGGAAACCTAAACAGAGGAGATATTAGTAAAGCATAATATATAAACACTATGGGGGGCACCGGTAATGTAAAATTAGGAGATAGGATATCTCAGCAATTTTGAGGTATCAAAGGGTATATGTCAGGGATGTTGCTTGGCTACCACTTTGTTTAAGATCCATATTAACGTAGCAATGCACCAATTGAAGAAGAAATGCCATATGAATGGGAATCATTATAGGGAACATGACTTTCTATACATTGTACATAATTTGCCGAAGATCAGGTCATTATTGTTGGAAACGAGCAGGATCCCAAAAGATGGATGTTCAGTTGAGCCTCATCATCGATAGACACTCCATAAAACCCATTAGGATAGAGGGAAGGCGTAAAGAAAAACAGGCGTAAAGCCTATATAAAAGAGAAAGAAGAGCAGGATTCAAGCTATTAGCTAAGAAAACTAATAGAAGAGACATTGACGAACCGCCAAAACGTATTGGTAAAGAAGTTTGTTTGAAAGAAGAGTCTTCTAATTTGATGTTTAACAATTTTTCTAGGTGACTTCTCATTGCAGAGTCAATGGTGGACATTAAATCGAAATATCTTCAAATGGGGCTTGTTCATAAGAAATAAAGTTAATTTTGGAATAAAGCCATATGAGGATTAATTTCATTTAAACAATCGAAAAATTTATAAGTATTTTATCTATTTAATTAATTGGAGTAATGATACGAATTATTTGGTCAATAAGATCGAGCATTCTATTGTTAATTGTAGTACCGGGGATAGCCATGCAAAGAGTTTCATAATACAAAGAATCAGTATGTGCCTTCAAGGAGGGAATGCCATCACGGTTAATGCAATTCTTGAATAAATGTTAAATAATTATATAAAAAAAATTTATTACATTAATTTTAATTGTTACAAATTTGAAAAATAGCGTTACATCAAATATTCGCTTTAGTTAAATTAAAGTCAAACTAAAAGAAGTTTTTTTAAATGATTCTTGTTTGGAGGTTGACCCGAAGAAGAATATGCACCAACATTGGCACAATATTTGCAAATAACCCCTAAATGTGTAGGAAATTAAAAGAATTGCATACAATTATTACTAACAATGGCAGGCATTTGCAATAAAAAAAAAATTCTGTACCTACTCCATTTCCATTGAGCAGCTGGGATTTTTCAGACATAATATTGAAGATATATTAGAATCTACCCATTCTTTTTCTAGCACTTGATTATTTGTGCCAAAATTGCTTCCAAAATTCGTATCATGTAACGTGGATAACAACATAATATAATTTATTTAAAACTGCTGAATTTAATTTTGTAGTTTCAGAACTCGACATGTTTTAATATTGTCGGAATACTTGATTTACTGTTGGAGAGGTGGTCACAAACAAGTCATACCTAAATTTATTCCATTATGGCTTCACTACAACATAAAATAAATGGATTGTAAAGACTTTGCAGAAAAGAAGAGTAGCGATATTGCGAATGGAATGGAAAAGCTTGATAATAATAATGATGCATTTGTGGAATATGTCCTGATTAGACTCGGAAGACTCTATTTCAATTTCAATGTGGATTCAGGCTCTAGCAATACTCCAGGCAAGGAAATCAAATAAAAATAGCTAAAACTTTCAAATAATCCGGGCAAGGTAATATTTGGTACACGTGTATATTTCAGTGTCTGAATGAACCCCTCTAAAGTTCTCTCAAATCTGTTGGCTTCTCCCTAAATTGGGAATTATAGTTACTCCAATATGATTTTCGTCTATAACTCCCCCAATTTTGTGTTTATGAAAAATTATCAGCATGTACTAAAATTTATAGTTTAGTTATTAACAATAACTAAAGTAGAATGGGTAAGTCACTTCCGAAAGTTATATGAGCCTACTATAGAAAGTATTGACGACTAGAAAAATAAAAACCCCAATACCATTGCCCAATATGTTAGCCTACATATCTAATGCAATTATAAAACTGAAAAGTAGAAGATCTCCAGGCACCGATGAAGTAACAAACGAAATGATCAAATATGGGGGAGTAGAATTGGCAAAATAAATAACTAACTTATTTCAAAAGATACTCACAACTGGTAATGTACTAAACCAGTGGCGAACAAGCAAGTTGGAAGAACAACCGAAATAAGAACCTTGAGGGTCATTTACTAACCTGAGTCTGCTCGATACAGTTAGAAGTGAGAGAATCCGTGGAATGTGTGACGTACAAGATGTGGTAAGATGGACGAGAGCAAGACGAAGGTACTGGAGGGACCATGTTGGAAGAATGGATGAGTAAAGACTTGCCAGAATACTGCTAACTTAAAAACCAGATACTAGAAGACTACCCGGAAGACCACACAAGAGGTGGTATGAAAGCTGGACGTCGTCAAGAAAACAATCCGTAAAAAATGGAAGTAGGCAATATGGAAAAACAGGACCATTATTCTATTGCAAGAGGACGAAGAGAAGACTAAAGTTTATAATCATGAATTTTTCTAAAATATATATTATATTTCTAAAAAATACAGAAGTGTGGGAGTTAACAAAAATAAATATAGGCCGTTTAAAAGTTCTGGAAATGGAGTACTGGAGACGATCTTGTGGTATATCTAAGTTGTTACACCACGTTCTGCATCCACGACACCTTTCCAACAGGTAATAAAAGGTTGGCTAGCTCAAAGTCGCGAAGGGGTGGGTTGGTGAATGGAACGAAAGGGTCGTGTGACGGCACGTCGCAAAGCGTGTATTTCCTATCGACGACCGGGCAATCCTCGATCGCGATTCTAAAAATTGTCAAAATCGGTGTGAATAATTTACACGGGGGGGGGAGTTAAGTCAAAATCGGTGGGGTTAATATACACGCGGGAGTTTAAATGGGCGCCACGCATACGAAGAAATGAATCTCTTTGAAGGGGACTGGTTATCACACCTTCCAAGCTGGTACGCGACAACTTGATGATCTTACAGCGAACTCTCACTCCGGAAAAACCTCGCTCAATGACCTTACCTTTACAGGAGGCGAACTTTCCGTTGGTGAAAATAGCTAAATAAACATTAACACAACAATAATAATAACACACAAAGTTGGGAAATAATAAAAATGTATTAAATAAAATAATATCAGGGGGGAGTTGACAAGGTTTACACAAGATACTATCAAATTTACATGTCTTGTATAAAAATAAATATGTACAGTTGACGGAACCTTTCCGTGTGGTTTCCGTTGCGAAACTAATACTCGTAAAACAATTACTCTTACAAAAATACAAAAGGTTAATTTGCATGAAATGGGGGGGGGGCGTATTGAATACAGCACTCCACCAAAATAAATAGTTACTTAAGCGCAACTTTATAATATTCAAAACTATGATTCATAAAATTGATCATGGAACTTAATCAATGCAATTGATCATCAAAATTCCCAACAACGGGACAAGCAAACTTTAGCTACAATACTAAACTTGAAACGTCACGTTAAATTGTTTGGTTACATTCTGAACGCTCGAATGGCGTGTTAAAAGTTACGTTAATAATAGATAATAATATTAAGTTAAATAAAAGGTATACAAAATGGTTGCGATATCGTCTTCCAGGGTTGAACTGAACGTTCATAAACACAACTAATGGTCAATATAACCAATTAACATCACAATCTTAAAAATATAAAAAGGTTTCTTACTTAATCTGGATGGTTGATGTTCGACCTCTAGGTAAAGTCGATGACGGGTCCTTCAGGAGTGAGATTTCGTCTTCAGAACGTAGAATGGAGCTGAATGTGATGTCTCAAACCATATCAGAAGGGCAGCGTAATAACCAGCTTCCCAAAAACTCTTCAAATCGGGAGGTGATGAAATAACAGGGTGGTTCACGCACTGTATTTCGCGATAAAATAGGGGTCTCCGTACGAAATAATTCACTAAGTTAGTTATTCGCGAAGTGACAAATAATTCAAGCCGGCACTGTCTAAGTAAGAAATGTTAATGTGGTGTCCGATAAAAAAAAGACGATTGGAATGCACACA
This sequence comes from Podabrus alpinus, assembly GCA_932274525.1. Taxonomy (NCBI): domain Eukaryota; kingdom Metazoa; phylum Arthropoda; class Insecta; order Coleoptera; family Cantharidae; genus Podabrus; species Podabrus alpinus. The sequence goes on along the minus strand of OW026451.1, from coordinate 1,450,078 downwards.
TGGGTTGGAAGTGCAACACCTGTTTTGTACCATTCGATAAAAGCAATGTTACGTACTTGCCTTATGAGCGGCAAGCAATAACTCGACGTGATTAACGTGATAAGCAGATGGTATAAAAAGTCCGATAATTGATTCAATGTTTAGTAACCATAGACGATATTAATTGTTCGATCACTCATTAAATATTAGCAACAATTGACGATATACTGGTTCGATAAAATATTAATTGTTTATTAACAATTGACGATATTCTGGTTCGATAAAATATTAATTGTTTATTAACAATTGACGATATTCTGGCCCGATACAATATTAATTGTTTAACCACAATTGACGATATTCTGGTTCGATAAAATATTAATTGTTTATCCACAATTGACGATATTCTGGTTCGATAAAATATTAATTGTTTATTAACAATTGACGATATTAATCGTTTAACAACAATTGACGGTATTAATGTTCGATAAAATATTAATTGTTTATTAACAATTGACGATATTAATCGTTTAACAACAATTGACGGTATTAATGTTCGATAAAATATTAATTGTTTATTAACAATTGACGATATTCTGGCCCGATAAAATATTAATTGTTTATTAACAATTGACGATATTAATTGTTCGATAGTACCTGCAGTTGACACACACTAATTTTTAGCACCAATGACTTGTATTTATTTAAAGACCTCTAATAAATGTGAGACCTCGATAGTTAATTCCGCTTTTGGAAGCGCTAAGATACGAAAAAGGTAGTATCAGATTCCAAGTGAATCTCTCCGAATATGCAATTTGCAGCTCAATTTATGCATTCTCCCTACTCTGATCTGGGATTTTTCCCACTTACTGATTGATTTGGATCCTTGTAATTGGGTCCTATAAATTTAGAAAGAAGGGAGACGTGATTTAATTGGATAAATGCCTAGAGTGTGAGGGCACACTTTCTTCTTTCTCCATGTAAAGTGTATCGAGAAGTTTGGTACGACACGTGCGAGCAAAACAATTTTTTGCTCGTCTGGTTGGACGAGAAAGGTCTAACTTTTGCACTTTTTACTTGTTTTTATCGAAGTCTGTAATTTCGAAATCGCTATCCTTGCCATGTTAAACCCGAGCACATTTGGCCGCTTATCTGCACATGGTCGAGATAGCAAGACAAAAGGCATTGATTCTCACGAGTTTCAAACATGCACGTGTGTGTCCTTGTATTGACAACTGGCTCGTGATTATGGATCGTATAAAAGTGTCTCTCGATCCTACCTAAAATTTATAGTAATGCATTTGCCTATATTGACGTTTAGTTTGCAACGTTATAGAATAGAGAATTTATTGCCGATGAGGTGAATTATGGATTAATGCTACGTCAACATTATTAACACTTCCTCATCTACCGTATGGTTTATTGTACGTGTATTAAAATATTTGATGATACTTTCCTAACTATACAATTCTTAAGATTATTGTGCATTTGCAAAACGTAAATTTATTAGTTGAGCGAATGTTTCAATCTTTTATATTTACAACCCGACCTAAAAATGTTTTCCCAAAGAGTAATTTTCAACGGATCGATTCGAAATTTAACATATAAGTTTAATAGATCATAAACGCAAAATCTAAGGGTGCGCCCGATGCGCGGAATAAGGTGACACTCCCCTTACGTCAAGAGTTGTTATCCCTAACTACTCTTCAACTGGGACGCGCGCAACCTCAACCGAAACAAAAACTGTCCTGCGATAAACCATCAACACTTGTAGTGTTGAAACAACTACTCAGCTAGTGACTAGACTATACGTATATGCCGGGAAAGAGAGAGAAGGTTCACCTAACCCTAGGCTTAATCGACCCGGGAGTCGTAGTGACTCCTACATGAGAGGGCGGTTCGCGAAATCACGCGATCATTCGCTGGCCGTGGGACCCACAAATGTCTGTGAAGACACCGGACTCTAGATCAAGGTAGACCTGAGCTAAGGTAACACTTCCTTGGCGTACTCATATTTACAAAGCCTTCTCTAAAATGGTTCAGTCGATGGGGACTGTCTGCCTTTTTCAATACGTTGAAAAAACAGAGTAAAAAAAAACGTGTGCTTGGCTGGATCAAATTTACAAAAGCCGTTCGGGGCACTTCAGTAGATGGGGACTGTCTGTTTTATCATTTATCGTTGGTGAAACAGAGAAAAAAACTTGCGCTTAGCTTGATCAAATTTACAAAGCCGTTTGGGAGACCATCCACCTTCATCATGACTTCGATCCAAACGAGATGATCGGAAGAGAGAGAAGAGGTAGTGATGGGGGGGTAAAAGATAGGAGTGGGGGGGAGGGGGGGGGGGTTAAAAAAGTGAGGGGTAGCAACCTACAAGGGACAGTTGAGGGACCAATTCCTCGAACCGTCCGAGTTAAACACGGATGCAACCGGGAAAAATAGTGGGGCATAAATCGTAATACGAAACGGGACGGGATAACGACCTACAAGGGACAGTCGAGGGACCAAATCCTCGAACCGTCCGGGTTGAACACGGATCTAAACGCGAGAAAAAAAATAGGGGGGGGGTTTTCTCAAAAAAAAATTAGGGTGGGGTGACAACCTACAAGGGACAGTCGAGGGACCAAATCCTCGAACCGTCCGGGTTGAACACGGATCTACGCACGAGAGCGTGCAGCACGAGAAAAAATGGGGCACGAATGCCGCGTCAATCGTGTTGACCGGAGGGGCTGAATCTCCGAACCAACAAGTAAAGACTAATAAAGGATCACGATAGGCGTGATCCAATATTCGCGAAAGACGCGATATAAGGGATATGGAGTCCGGCGGGACGAGAGTGGGACGGTACCGAACCGACACCCATATCAAAAGGTACAAGTTACACAACTCGTGGTCGCACAACTAAATATGCGATACTTTTTAAAAGATATTTACGCTACAGAGCTCGAGTTGACGAGACGGGAGTATCAGTCGTCCACAATGATACAATCAAATATGAAATAAAACCAGAAAAACTGAACCCTATACGGGGGTAGGGATTGTCTTTGTCAGTATAACCGAAGGGACCGAATCTCCGAATTACACCGACGAAAACGAGAACGCTACTCCGAAATGATCGGGACATTTCCATGAAAAAAAACTTGGAAAAACTTCCTACTTGAGAATACCCGACGTCAACTTGACTGGTGGAGTCCAACGGCGGTAAGCGCCGACTGGAAACTCCAATCTAAGGAACGCCTGTACCTCCTATGCAAAGTATGAACATACCACACTCGACAAAACCTGAAAAATCTGGAGGTGAAAAAAAAAAACGAGAAAGGTAGTTTAGGGTCTTACACGGGCGGTTGATCGGGAAATCCAGCGGTGACTGACACCGGGGGAAATCTCCAATCTAAGCGCAAATCGCGCAAAGCGACAATGCTCGCCCAAGATGGCGACACCATATGAGTGGAACGTATCCACCAGAGCTATATGTCACAAAAGTGTAAGGAATGTAACAAGAGGGTCTTGCTCCAAGATGGTGACATAATACTTCGGAGTCGGGCAATTTGTAAAGTGCCTGGATCCCAGGGTAGTACCATGACATCAACCGAGAGTCAACATGGTTGAAAACCAAAAAAAAATATCGGGAACTTATGTTGGCTCGAACCGAGAGCCAATGTCGTTACAAAATGAACGAAATGTTCACAGATACTGAGCGTTATACCTTAATCCTAAAGAAAAGAATGCAAGGGTTGAGCACCTATGCACTAGAGTACGAGAAGAAAAAGAAAAAAAATGTTCGCATCATTTCAGATACTCCTATACCGGTATTCTTGGACGTGCGTCGGAAAACACCGACACTTCCAAAAAAAGAAACAACAGTAACACGACGTTCGTGACGATCACGTTGTACGTGAACAAAATCTGAAAAATCTGGAAGTAAAAATTGAGAAGGGTAGTTTAACGTCTTACGCGGACTATTTTTCAAAACCATAACAACAGCGACATAAAGTTCGGGACGTAACTATCACGTCGTGAGAGAACAAAATCTTAAAAACCTAAAACTAAAAGTGAGAAGGGTAGTTTAATGTCTTACACGGACTATTTTTCAATGCTGGTTCTATATACAATTCGGTAGCCGGGGGGGGGAGTTAATTGACTAAACCGGGACTAAGGTTGTTGTTTACCCACGAGAAAAAAAAATATTCCCACAAAAACGTAATTTGGTCAGGGCTCGACATGGTGACAACTGTCTGAGTTGCACCTCTAATGTTTACTGTAAACGTATGAAGTGACTCTACTACATTTCATTCAAAAAAAAGGGGGGAGAACACAATCGTTCTTCCAAACAAAAATCAAAATTGACCACAAAATTAACGTATGACTGATGAGGACGTTGGGTAACTAAGCCACCGCAACACCAATCTATACTTGGTCTACCTAAGCGATTTATTGGGTAGTTACTCCAATGGACCGATAAGTATACCCTCTAACTTCGCGTAAACTACTTCCTTAAATGTTCGATAAAAAAAACGAAATTCGCGACTCCTACCATCATGCGTGATAAACAAAAAACCAACTAAAGACCTGATTACTTATTGGGTCTGTAATTTTACTCTATACGCTTGAGATACCGTTAAATAACTTCCTTTCCCCTAACGTCTTCAATCTAACTACATAATATCTAAACTTAACATTGATTAAATCGATACCTTAAAATTAATTACACCGAAACTCAACCTAAACTGCTAATTACACAATAAAAGAATAAAAATTACACACAAGGAAAATATTCGAGGTCCTAATCACTTCTAAAGTCGTTGTGACTGTCATAAGAGAGGGCGGTTCGCGAAATCACGCGATCCTTCGCTTGCCGTGAGACCCACAATTAACAACAGAGACGCCGAACTCTAGTTTGGGTTGGGCCCGAATCTAAGGTGAAATTTAAGAAAGGCGCGATCAAATTTACAATGGCCTCTGGGATGAATGGATCAGATATACAAGTTCATCCCTAATTTTCTATTTATTTTCCAAATGTCGTAGAGGAGAGAGAGAGAAAAAAAAAGGGGGGGGGAGAAAAAAAATACAAACTAATGATCGAATTGTCCTTCCGTGGACCGACAGATGTCCTAACTGCGTAGGCCGATGGTGGTCGATCTGTTATTCCCTAACAAGGTAAATTTCCCAGGTTGTTGTTTCGAGTTTAACCACTACTCCTGTACAAAGCTCCCTTTCCAAGAAGGTTCCTTTGGGGCAGATTATAAATCGCCAAACTACGAGAAGAAAAAAAATATATGGGACGATAATGCGCCGAGGGATGGACTATGTCCACGAAATTACTCAATAACCCCGGGGTTTGGATCGACATCCAACACTGGATTGACGTCCAAAAAAAATTTTATCTGACAGTGGAACTAGGTCCAGCCTGATAATACGATAACTCAATGAGAAGCGGGTTACTCTAAACAACTATCAACCAAACGCAACCGCACTACAACAATAAAATTCGATACAAAAAAAAATCTCCTTACAGGGTGCGTTAGAAAAAAAAAAAGAACTTTCAAAAGAAAACTCTAACTTAATTCGACAAACTAAACTCCCAACTAAATTTAAAAACCTTACTATAAATGTCGGTACTACATTCAAAAAAATTGAAAAACTTCACGGCAAACGTCGATACTAAATTCAAAAAAGATTTAAAAGCCTTACGGTAAATGTCGATACTAAATTCAAAAAAAATTTAAAAGCCTTACGGTAAATGTCGATACTAAATTCAAAAAAAAATTTAAAAGCCTTACGGTAAATGTCGATACTAAATTCAAAAAAAAATTGAAAAGCTCTACGGTAAAAGTCGGTACTAAATAAAAAAATTCCAAAAGCTTTACCTTAAGGGTCGGTATTGAATTCAAAAAAAACTCGACGTAAATTAACTACGTGAAAGTCAAAAACAACCTTCTACGGGTCCACTAGGTGGATGCGTAAACTTCCAAACCGTACCTATAAACTAATTAGAAAATTTGAACTTCAAAATTAAGTTCAACAAAAACATACTTAAATCCTAACCTGAACTTTAATCGGGGCTTGACTTCAAGTCCTTGGCATGCCATGCACCAGGTCTCACTCCTGTGGTGTCTGACAGTACAAATGTGGTGTTCGAAAGTTTCTTATGAATAACAAAAGGTCCTACAAATTTTGGAGCTAACTTTGCATTAAAATGCTTCGATGCATCGGATAAAACATAATTACGTCTATACACGGTATCACCGACATCGAAATTCGACGGACGTCGTCTTAAATCATAAACAATTTTAGATTTCTCATAAGCGCTTTCTAATCTTTTGGTGATGTCATCGTAAACATCACCTAGTGCTAATGCACGTCGTTTAAGTTCGTCACGATCGGCAAACGTTATGTCTTTCAGCGTGTTCTGATCAGCTGTTTCGATACGCTGTCCACCGGACATGATCATCTCTCGACCGAAATTTGCGAAATACGGAGTCATTCCGATGACTTCATGCAGTGCAGTCCGTACTGCGCAAGCAACCTGGGGGAGATAGATATCCCAACTCTTATGATTATCGTTAACGTAAGAAGCTAACATAGTTTTTAAAACACGATTCACCCTTTCAACAGGATTCGCTTGGGGGTGGTAATATGCATTAAAGATAATTCGGGTATTATATTTCTGTATCATTTTTTGAAATTCCTTACTTCTAAATTGGACTCCGTTATCAGTCAAAATATACTGTGGGGCTCCAAACACTAACAAAACGTTATCTTCAAGTTTTTGAATGACCTGAGATGCGGTAGCTGTACGTAATGGATAAAATAATGCAAATTTGGTAAAACAATCCACAATCGATAAAATATGAGTGTAACCTTTAGTCGACCGAGGCAGTGGTCCAACTATATCGATGGATATCATTTGCCATGGCCTAGTTACTACGGGATGACGGGACATAAAACCACGGGGTTTTTGCTGTTCAGGCTTATGAGCCATACAAACTGGACACTTATTTACATAACGAGTAATATCGGTCTTCATCTTCGGCCAATAATACTCATGAGCTACTCGATCAAATGTTTTTAAAACTCCTAAATGACCGGAAGTAGGTTTATCGTGACACTCGGAAATGATTTTCTTTCTACGAAATTTCGGAACTACTGTTCTCCATTGACACTCTCTATCCGATAGAGATGGATATCGAACTTTTACTTGTTTAAATAATTCGTCCTCAATAACTTGCCATTTCCTAAACTGAAGGGGGTCTCTTCTGACATTCTTCAACATTCGATAGTACCAACGATCGGTATGCGAGTTAATTAAGGGTTGGTCGTTATCTACTGGATTCTTTACTTTATCGGGTGACTTTCTAACTTGAACAGGGTCAACTAATACTGACGTTATTTCGGGAACAGTGCGCGATAAAGCGTCAGGGACTAAATGATCCTTTCCTTTTCGGTGGATGATTTTGAAATCGTACTGTTGTAACCTGAGAGCCCAACGACATAAACGTCCAGAGGGGTTTTCCAGATTATTTAACCAAATCAGGGAATGGTGATCGGTAATGACCGTGAAATGTGAAGCTTCGAGATAGGGTCTTAATTTCTCTACTGCCCACAAAACTGCTAAACATTCTCGTTCCGTAACGGAATAATTTCGTTCATTACGAGTTAATGACCTACTAATATAACAGATGACTTGTTCTTTCTCGTCAATGGTTTGGCTGAGGACTCCTCCGAGTCCAAAACCGGATGCGTCTGTCTGAACGGTAAAGGGGACGCTAAAATCAGGGCACGATAGAATAGGGGCTGAAACTAAACAATTCTTAATAGTCGTAAACGCTACTTCACAAGGTTCATCCCAAATGAACTTGGAATTTTTTCTTAACGACGCTGTGAGCGGTGCAAGGATTGTTGAAAACTGCGGGATAAATCTGCGGTACCACGAAGCCATACCTATTAATTGCCGAATTTCTTTAACCGTACGAGGGGCTGGTATACGCGTAATTGCCGCTACCTTATCTGGATCTGCAAGTAATCCATTTGCGTTAATCACGTATCCTAAATATTTCAATTCGGGTTGACAAAAGTGACATTTGTCTTTCCCTAATGATAGACCTGCGGTACGTAACCGAAAAAAAACTTCCTGTAACACTTCGAGGTGTTTTTCGAAGGTGGATGTACAGATGATGATGTCATCCAGGTATACGAATACAAAGGGTTCGAGATCGGGACCTAGAACTTGATCTATCAGCCTCATCCAAGTAGCAGGAGCATTATGAAGCCCGAAGGGCATCCTGGTGAATTGAAACAATCCACGTCCGGGTACTGTAAAGGCGGTATATTTTTTGGAATTTTCCTCGACAGGAATTTGCCAATACGCTGACTTAATGTCCAGGGACGTTATAAACCGTGCGTCTCGAAGACGATCTAAAATTGAGGACACATACGGGATTGGGTACGCGTCCTTCTCGGATACTTGATTTAATTTTCTGAAATCGACACAAAATCGATATGATTTGTCTTTCTTTTTGACTAACAAAATGGGGTTTGACCAACCACTAGATGATCGTTCTATTACACCTAACTTAAGCATATGATCTAGTTCTTTATCGATATGTGCTTGTACACTAGGGTTAACCGGATAATAACGCTGTTTAATCGGCATTGAGTCGGTTTTAATAACATGTTGCACTAGGTCAGTACAACCGAGTTCTTTGACCTTAGTCCGAAAATGTAGGTCAATGACCTTATCTAAACGCTGACGTTCCTCAACTGATAAATTGAAAAGATTTCCTAAGGGTGTTTTCTTGTCGGTAATTACAGATGTAACTTGGGGTTTCCCGAAATACCACGATTTGTTTTTCAAATCAGGGACGAAACCGATGGATTCCCAAAAATCTACACCTAAAATAAGTGCGTGTGAAAACTTTGGTACCACAATGACTGAAATATGGGCGACACGATGCTGCAATCTAATGGGTAATTGAGCTATCCCGATACTGTTTATAATTTCACCGTCGGCTACGGTACACTTTGGTCGTAACGTGGAGTCAAGTTGAATTTTTACACCGGTAGATTGTAAAATATTCCAACCTTCCTCGCCTAAAATCGTGTTGGTCGCTCCTGAGTCCAGGAGGGCTAAAATTTCACAACCGAGAACATTGACTCTTACATGGGGACGATTATCATGTCTTGAATCCTCTAATACATAATCTAATATAGTTTTAATGTTATCTTTACGTTTAGCTAACATCTTATGAAAGTGGGTCGAATTTACAAACTTGCGGGAGTTCACTAGGTGACCACGTCCTAATGAGTCCCGGAAGAGTTTTCCGAACTCCTTCTACTCTGACTGGGGTTACAGTGGGGGCAGGTTTTTGTTGTTTCACCTTTTCTCCCACAGCGATAGCAATATATTTGTTTCTGCGGAACGGTACAACGCGACGCTAAATGTCCTGTGCCACCACAATTCCAACAAGAATTATTACTTGAAGTTTTACTAAAAACTTCGACAGCGCTATTACGACTTTTAAAGGTCGGTTTATTTACAGATCGTTTATTATTTCGTGATTTATTAAAAAGCGTTGATTCGGCACGTGATGCGCGATCATTTTCTTGAGTCGGTACGCTCAAGTGGGTATAAGCTACATCTGGTTCTAAGTCGTTTTTCCTCTTTGACGGCGGTGCGTAATTGGAAATGGTCAACCTACGCGCTTCGAGAATACGCCCCAATTCAATGAGCCTGTCAAAAGACGTAATTTCGGTAAAACCTAACTGTGCAATATAAAATGGGTTTAAGTTTCGTAATGCGATACTTAATTGTCTTTCTTCCGATAATGGGATGACTAAGCGAGCAAACATCGTTTTTAACATTGCTACATACATTGCCAAATTTTCCTCGTTCCCTTGAGTTCTACGTGTAATTTCCTCAAGTAATCTGACGTCATAGTCAGCTGGTCGAAATTGTGCATTTAATAATACTACTAATTCTGACCAAGTAGATGCCTTATCTCTATTTGCGCGAAACCACAATAATGCTTTACCCTCGAACAGGTCAATCGCCTCTTCGAAGAGTTGACTTAAATTTACACGTCTAGCAACAATTAATTCATTGACTCTTTCTAAAAATGCAGTGATCGAAATACTTTTTGCTTCACCGGAAAACTTTAATCGCCACTTGACAACAGGTGTTGATTTCGTACAATAACTTTTCTGCCCTACCTCAACCGGAGGGGGGTTAATATTTAATGAAACTGGATTTGAAGTTACGATTACTTCTGGTTCTACTGGGGTCTCTCGACTAATTTCGGCCACGATATTCGATAATGAATCTCGCTCCGTTCGAGAATTTGCTACAAATAAGCGGTACGCGGATCTACATTCTTCTAATTCGTCCATAACTGTTCGTTTTGAATTTTTATCTTTTACTAAAAAGGGTTTTGATCGGGATAATCTATTAAAGTAATGTGCTAACTTCGTTTCTACCTCGATCTCTACGTTAGGTTCTTGGTCTCGTGAAACTTCCAAGCGACCAAGTAGTCTATGAAGAATCAATAAGCCGGCTCTTAATGCCACCAGATCTTCTGCAAAGGTAAACGGATACCACGCTAAAGCGTAACTTTCGCCTTCTTCTTCTTTATCAAGGGCTATTACTAATTCATCACGTAATTCTTTTACCGAACCGTGAAAAGGTAAACCTCTAATCTTTAATTCGTATTGGACCTCGTCCTTTCGCAACTTGTCCGGTACAATCCTGAATGCCATTATTAATCGAAATGAATAAATTCAATTAAATACAAAAAAGAATTCGCGGAACACGACTCCACTTGTTCTCTGAACAACTAATGGTAAACGGAAATACAATATTTGATCTTAAAATCGCGATAATTTTCACTTTTAAATTTAAATAGGGGGGCGTTATGGAATCTCGTTAGTCCATTCATGCGCGTCGGTACTATTTTAAAAATTGAAATCTTAATTCAAAACTTCGTGATTTACAAAATTTGACGTAATGTGCCAAAAGGGCTTTCTTGACAGCCGCCTAGTTGAACGCTAAATTATTTTTTCCAACTTACAAAAATTAATTCGGAATTTACTCGATTTACAACAAAAGGAAATTCGATACCATAACATGCCAAAAAGGCTTTATCGATAGCACCACGTTGGCCGCGCCAAATTATTATCCTGTTACACCACGTTCTGCATCCACGACACCTTTCCAACAGGTAATAAAAGGTTGGCTAGCTCAAAGTCGCGAAGGGGTGGGTTGGTGAATGGAACGAAAGGGTCGTGTGACGGCACGTCGCAAAGCGTGTATTTCCTATCGACGACCGGGCAATCCTCGATCGCGATTCTAAAAATTGTCAAAATCGGTGTGAATAATTTACACGGGGGGGGGGAGTTAAGTCAAAATCGGTGGGGTTAATATACACGCGGGAGTTTAAATGGGCGCCACGCATACGAAGAAATGAATCTCTTTGAAGGGGACTGGTTATCACACCTTCCAAGCTGGTACGCGACAACTTGATGATCTTACAGCGAACTCTCACTCCGGAAAAACCTCGCTCAATGACCTTACCTTTACAGGAGGCGAACTTTCCGTTGGTGAAAATAGCTAAATAAACATTAACACAACAATAATAATAACACACAAAGTTGGGAAATAATAAAAATGTATTAAATAAAATAATATCAGGGGGGAGTTGACAAGGTTTACACAAGATACTATCAAATTTACATGTCTTGTATAAAAATAAATATGTACAGTTGACGGAACCTTTCCGTGTGGTTTCCGTTGCGAAACTAATACTCGTAAAACAATTACTCTTACAAAAATACAAAAGGTTAATTTGCATGAAATGGGGGGGGGCGTATTGAATACAGCACTCCACCAAAATAAATAGTTACTTAAGCGCAACTTTATAATATTCAAAACTATGATTCATAAAATTGATCATGGAACTTAATCAATGCAATTGATCATCAAAATTCCCAACAACGGGACAAGCAAACTTTAGCTACAATACTAAACTTGAAACGTCACGTTAAATTGTTTGGTTACATTCTGAACGCTCGAATGGCGTGTTAAAAGTTACGTTAATAATAGATAATAATATTAAGTTAAATAAAAGGTATACAAAATGGTTGCGATATCGTCTTCCAGGGTTGAACTGAACGTTCATAAACACAACTAATGGTCAATATAACCAATTAACATCACAATCTTAAAAATATAAAAAGGTTTCTTACTTAATCTGGATGGTTGATGTTCGACCTCTAGGTAAAGTCGATGACGGGTCCTTCAGGAGTGAGATTTCGTCTTCAGAACGTAGAATGGAGCTGAATGTGATGTCTCAAACCATATCAGAAGGGCAGCGTAATAACCAGCTTCCCAAAAACTCTTCAAATCGGGAGGTGATGAAATAACAGGGTGGTTCACGCACTGTATTTCGCGATAAAATAGGGGTCTCCGTACGAAATAATTCACTAAGTTAGTTATTCGCGAAGTGACAAATAATTCAAGCCGGCACTGTCTAAGTAAGAAATGTTAATGTGGTGTCCGATAAAAAAAAGACGATTGGAATGCACACATGGGTTGGAAGTGCAACACCTGTTTTGTACCATTCGATAAAAGCAATGTTACGTACTTGCCTTATGAGCGGCAAGCAATAACTCGACGTGATTAACGTGATAAGCAGATGGTATAAAAAGTCCGATAATTGATTCAATGTTTAGTAACCATAGACGATATTAATTGTTCGATCACTCATTAAATATTAGCAACAATTGACGATATACTGGTTCGATAAAATATTAATTGTTTATTAACAATTGACGATATTCTGGTTCGATAAAATATTAATTGTTTATTAACAATTGACGATATTCTGGCCCGATACAATATTAATTGTTTAACCACAATTGACGATATTCTGGTTCGATAAAATATTAATTGTTTATCCACAATTGACGATATTCTGGTTCGATAAAATATTAATTGTTTATTAACAATTGACGATATTAATCGTTTAACAACAATTGACGGTATTAATGTTCGATAAAATATTAATTGTTTATTAACAATTGACGATATTAATCGTTTAACAACAATTGACGGTATTAATGTTCGATAAAATATTAATTGTTTATTAACAATTGACGATATTCTGGCCCGATAAAATATTAATTGTTTATTAACAATTGACGATATTAATTGTTCGATAGTACCTGCAGTTGACACACACTAATTTTTAGCACCAATGACTTGTATTTATTTAAAGACCTCTAATAAATGTGAGACCTCGATAGTTAATTCCGCTTTTGGAAGCGCTAAGATACGAAAAAGGTAGTATCAGATTCCAAGTGAATCTCTCCGAATATGCAATTTGCAGCTCAATTTATGCATTCTCCCTACTCTGATCTGGGATTTTTCCCACTTACTGATTGATTTGGATCCTTGTAATTGGGTCCTATAAATTTAGAAAGAAGGGAGACGTGATTTAATTGGATAAATGCCTAGAGTGTGAGGGCACACTTTCTTCTTTCTCCATGTAAAGTGTATCGAGAAGTTTGGTACGACACGTGCGAGCAAAACAATTTTTTGCTCGTCTGGTTGGACGAGAAAGGTCTAACTTTTGCACTTTTTACTTGTTTTTATCGAAGTCTGTAATTTCGAAATCGCTATCCTTGCCATGTTAAACCCGAGCACATTTGGCCGCTTATCTGCACATGGTCGAGATAGCAAGACAAAAGGCATTGATTCTCACGAGTTTCAAACATGCACGTGTGTGTCCTTGTATTGACAACTGGCTCGTGATTATGGATCGTATAAAAGTGTCTCTCGATCCTACCTAAAATTTATAGTAATGCATTTGCCTATATTGACGTTTAGTTTGCAACGTTATAGAATAGAGAATTTATTGCCGATGAGGTGAATTATGGATTAATGCTACGTCAACATTATTAACACTTCCTCATCTACCGTATGGTTTATTGTACGTGTATTAAAATATTTGATGATACTTTCCTAACTATACAATTCTTAAGATTATTGTGCATTTGCAAAACGTAAATTTATTAGTTGAGCGAATGTTTCAATCTTTTATATTTACAACCCGACCTAAAAATGTTTTCCCAAAGAGTAATTTTCAACGGATCGATTCGAAATTTAACATATAAGTTTAATAGATCATAAACGCAAAATCTAAGGGTGCGCCCGATGCGCGGAATAAGGTGACAAAGTTGGAACACATAAGAAACTTGGTAATACGAAAAAGAATGGGTATAAGTCTGTATGACTAAATAAACGCCTATAATAAAAAAAAATAAATAAATGGAACAATAATGGACACCATAGATAGGAAATGACTAATGTGGTACGGCCACTTACAAAGAATGGAAGACTATAGATGGCCAAAAAGAGTATGGGAATGGGTACCAGCAGCAAAAAGAAAAAGAGGAAGACCAAGATTAACCTGGCAAAAGGATATCCAAAAGGCGATGAACTCCCGTGGACGCACAGAGGGCAACTGGGAGAACCGTAAGGCTTGGCGCGAGGGGTGCGAAATACGATTGAACATATTGTAAATATTCGCTGATTATATATATATATAATATATTTCTTCAAAATTTCCTTACTAATGGGAGCCGACAAAATGGTTCGAGGTTTTGCAAAAATCCGGAAAACTGAAATTTTGCATACGTGACATTTATTTGAGGGTCCTAATGAAACCTTATAATCGTTTTATTTCCCTATTGGGGTTTTTAGTTCCGACAATGCGAGATTTTGATGTATTATACCCACTATCAATTAAAAATTAAACGAAATTAAATTAGCCGGTCGACCACAAATAATGGGCATTGACATAAAAATGAGGGTAATTATTGCTTGATTTCTGAACCGATTGTACAAATATCTCAGCTATTCTGAAATCTTAAAAGAATAGCATTGATTCTAAAATTCTAAACTTGAATCCAAATTTTATGGAGATTTTAAGAATTTTAAGAAATTGGAAATTTCTCGCCGAATAAATATTTAATAAAATTTATGCTCTCCTATTTGTTAATCCTCAGTATAAAACCAAGTAAGCCGAAACGGTAAATAGTAGTGTATTAAGAATGTGGTAATTACTCCTACTGTCTACCTAAATATTTAATTTTTAAATTTAAAATGTAAAATTTCCACTGAATGGTAGCTTATTCAATAAAAAAATGAGCTTAAGCTGCAGCTGCTTTTCCAGTAAAGTAGCTAAGCTATTGTCTAATTCTGATTTAAATGCAGTTGTGGCCAGTTTCCAGAACGATGATTGGATCCCCTTCTGCGTTAAGGAACCAGCCGACATTTTCGGAAAAAATTTGTTATACACGTAGTTAAAATCACATTTTGATATTTTGCGTTATGAAAGAGTCTCTTCAAAAGAAACCCCGAGTATAAATTCATTCCAAAGACATCTATTGAGCATGAGAATCAACTACAAGTATGTATTTTGCTATAGAGCTTTTTACAATAGAAACCCAATGCTCTTTAGGTCTGTATTGCAAAAATTAATCCAAGTAGTTTGTCAAATACGATATATAAAATATTGTTGAAATAAATTGGTAGTGGTTACTCAAAGTGAAAACACCACAAGCGCGAACAGCTAAATTCTTTTGGTTTTACAATGAACAGAGGCAAGCCTATACATTCTTAATACTTCTTTATATATTATGCTTTTTTATATTTAATAAATTAAAATTACGATAGTAACCAAGAAAAAATTAACTGGCTACACATTTCGGAAATTAAAGTAGTAAAAGAAAAACCTACCAGTATTTTTATTAAGAACACCTACAATTTGGAACAAAATTGCAATGATATTGATTGAAATGATAAAATAGATTGCCATGTATGCCCCGCCACTTACCTCCCGGTGGGGGGCTAAATTAAAAATTGTTAAAAATTTAAAAAGAAATGGTGTTTATGTTAGTTGGTTCCCTATTGCAGAAGGAGGTACCAGTTACGGTTTAATCTATAATTAAACCATAATTAAGCTCTAATTTTAAACTGAATTAACGTTCGTGAAACTGAACTTTAATAATATTTATGTTAAACACAAATTACTCAATATACCTTAGCACAGGACATTCCTTTTTTTAAATTTTTGATCCACTCTATTTTGAAAAATAGTTTTAAAATTCTGTAATTTGCAAGTTTACTGTATTAAACGATGTACCTTTGATTATGTATCAGATAGACAAACCTTATGGGAGTTTTGGGATAATTGATAAGGTTATCGACAAATGGTACTACTAAATTAAGTAGAAGACCAAATAAATGGTTTGAGTATCAATCATGGATTTCTTCAAGATCAGTGGCACCGATACAAATGAAGAATTACAATAATAAAGCAATTTATTAGGACTTCAAACTAAATTGCGCCATCTGTTGATTGTCTTTTGAACTATAAAAGGTGTTAATTCTTTTTTTATGTAATTTTTTAAATCGTGGCTATATTTGGCAAATAATCACATGTCTCCAATTCCATTTAATTAAAGTTTTAGTTTTGATGTTAACCATTGACCATAACTTTAGGTGACAGAGGAATGACTGGAACACAGTTAGCGAATAGAACTAATACGAGTAACTTCAAATGTTCTCGTGCAAGCCCTGAGTATTTCTCCTTTCTATTTATTCAGAAAGCATTTAACATGTTTAAGTATTTCATCAGAAGAAAAAAGTCGCATGAGTTTTGTTATGTTTGGGTCAACCAGTTCTACTGACATATCCAGAAAAGAACTTAGTATCCATCTGTACCCATCGCCTGCTTGGGAATCTTCTGAAAAGTAACTCCACAAATGGAAGGGAATAACTATTGTAACATTTTTTATAGAGATGTGGACTTTAAACAAATAATTTCTTTAATAAATTTGTTGATTATATTTTATCGAGACGATTTGCTAATTCAAATTCTAGGACCGCCAATATCTTTGATGGTCTCTTTTCGCTGTTTAACATTCTTATTTGAAATATTATGGTGGTCCAAAATATCAGCAAAATATTATGCTAGTTTCAACAGACAGACAATCACAAAAAGTGAGCATAGTTAGATTTTCATTATTAGTAGTAGTTGCATTACCACCCAACCTATTTTGGATTTTACTAGTAGAGATTACTAATAAAAGAAAAGTTAGCGGGGGGAGGTCGCGAGAGAGTAAATTTGTTTTTCTTGCTCTTAAGGAATTGTGGGGCGAAAAAGGTTGAAAAACGCTGATTTTAAGCATCAAAATCCGGGTTCTTAATTGGGTAGATATTTGTTAGCGAATCATTATTAATTTATTGTAGATGTCAAAATTATTACAAAGTTATATCTTAATATTTTTAGGGGAAGTACAATAATATAAATGTTTTAATTTTAAATCCTTCAATTCTTGGTGCAATTGCGACAACTCTGCTTTATTATTAGGAAAATAAATTTATGCGACCAATTTTTTTGTAAAAAATAAAAGTTATAATACAACAATGAAAACATTGTTCATACTAATGTAATTCCCCCAAAAATATTCGAGATAGAAGTTTTTAATGTGTAAACTCCCCCAACAAATTGATAAAAGATGAAGTAACGAATACTTAACAAAGAAGCTGGAGCTTGATGCTTCAAATAATACTATCAAAAATTCTTTTAAAAGTTCCCAAGATTTCAAGGGGTGCATAACTGCGGTGTAACAAACAGTAAGAAATTTATTGTCAATTTCAACCAGATCTTAACAATAATTGCCGTGTTATAGGGACTATATTTTATCTATTTTACTAGTTAAACGTTGAAATGTGTAGCCCTATTTAATTTTTATAAATTCAACTTTTCTTGAAATTATATTTTTATTGTATTTTTGAAATGCAAGTTATTGAAGTGAAGCTTACAAGAAATTAATTTTTTAATAAGCTTTCATGTAAGCTTTATTTCAATAACTTGGATTTAAAAATGTAAATATAATTATTTTAAAGTATTTTAAACTAGTAAAAAAATCAATAGGTACTTACTTGAACTTTTCTTAATTTAATTTGACATAATACAACTTGAACAACAAGAAATCTTTTATAATTTTTGCGCTGTGCATATTGCCATAGCGTTATTATTTGGTCCGTTAAGGCCAATTGTATAAAGCTAGAGTCATAGTTAATTTAGGGTTAACCCTCGGTTTAGCTAATCATATTCGCTGAAGACTGAAGAAGCAGTGAATATTTCTAGCATCAGATTTTTATTGTTTAACCCTTTCGGTACTAACGGGACATATTATATATCCCAAAGTTCAGAAATGAAATTGTAACGTCCTTATGCACTCGAAATTATAATTTTGCCATATACGATATATATTTAAAAAGATTCAAATCCGTACCGAAAGGGTTAATTAATTTTTAAAGTTTATTTTAATGTTAATTTAAATAGTTAAAAAATGCATATAATATTTATGTTATAGAATTTAGGGACTCGTGTCTCCTTTTTCCTATTATATATAATGAAGCGCATTGAAAAGTTGGGTGAGTTGCAGGATAAAATTTTCAAAACCTGCTGAATTATTGGAAAAATAGAGTGAGGATGTTGGTACTTCCAGTTTGAGGAAATTTCAGTTAGGGAGAGACTATAGTCTATCCGTTTTAAGAATGCAGAACTAAATTGTACTAAAACTGTGACTTTCGAGCGCGATTGGATAAAATTTCTACACGTTTACACTGCCAAAATTTTATTTGCGATTGATGACTCACGAATATTTCTTTCTAAAAGTTTCTGGAAAATTTAAAAAATTTGTACAAGATAAATTGCTATTTGATTAAAAAATACATTTAACTCGATTTTTGCAAGTATCAAATAAGTGATATTTGTTTTTTGTCACTCATACACTTTAATTATTTGACGTTTCTCAGTGTAAATCTGACTTGCCATTCAAGGCGACCTCTACTGCAATCCAAAACCAGATGGACTATAGTCAGTATTTTCTATTCAAGTTTGTTGCATATTAGGGCGGAGTGGGGGGACGTTATTATTGGTTAAAGCTGTTTATCAAAGGCGAGTTATTTAAATCTGTGATTATATCAATTTTATTGTTTGCAAAAATTCTCTCTTTTTAACTGTTGGTCGTTGTGTAGAGCCCATTAATTTATAGTTAGTGCGTTTTAGTTATGAAAACTGTTGAGTACATGTTTTGATATTTCTAAAATACAGATATGGTTATCAAGTTTTCCCACATGCACCACGAATTAATTGAATATTCAAAGGGAACATTTTAAAAATTCTTTGGCAATTTAATAATAATGGAAGTAACAAAATATTGATTCCAGGTAATGGAAAAAACCTAAACAATTGAACCAGTTTTCAAGAAATTGAAACTTGATTAGAAATGTTATAAAAAATTCTTACATTTTGAGTATTAACTCGAAATTTAAAAAAGGACATACTTCACTTGTCCTTTACTCCCTCAATCATTACGTGTATTCGTTTTCCCTTCAATGGTTTTCTTCTATAAAAAAAAACGTATATGCAGATCTTTGGAGTATTGATTTTTAACATTTTGAAAATATTATAAATTATATTTTTTTATTTTTATAAAATCTAAGGTAATACCTAAATGAAATTAAATCTTTAGGTCTGTAGAAAAAAGTATAAAGGACCAATTCTTCTTTAGTCAATTCTAGAGCAATTGAGATCTAAAAAAATTCATTAATTTAAAATTTTAAATTCTTCACCTTGTAGAAAAGTTTTCTAAAATTTATTTTGAAGAAAAATTAATGAAGAAGTTTTCAAATTTCAATATTTTGAAAACTTTGCTGCATTATGGTCAACATTTTTTTGAGTATTCTGCTTTCTTGTGAATTTTTTAAATGCATATCTCGGAGAAGGAGAAAAACATCCTCGAGGAGGGGATGAGAACACTCTTATTTTTATGGCGAGATTAAGCGCAGGCTTAACCGGTCTTAACTGGTCGGTAAATATATAAATTTCAGTTGAGTCGACTGTAGTTTTTCGAATTTTCTACACTGCCAATCTGAGAAGATTTTTTGTTATTTCTTGTAGTAAATACTAACTGATTTGTTTTTGAAAATAAAATGATCTAGTAGTTGTAGTAGATTGTTAGGAAAATGTTCATCGTTCGATTTTGTTGGGCTTACATTGTTCTATTCTTTACAATTATGGGAATTAGGATCGTGTAGTAACGGAAATGCAAGGAAATTCACTTTAATTAACTGTGCTTAGTTAAAATGGGGTTTTATGTTTTATATTAAGCTCCTTTAAACTATAGAAGTTCTCCAGACAAAATAACGAAGCTTTGCGTTTAATTTGGAAAATTCATTATAATTATTTTGTTTAATAGTAAAAACATATTAGAGCAGCTACAAATACAAAATGTATAGGCGGTAATAGAGATGTGAACGTGAAATGGGGTGCTTTTTTGGTTAAATATTTAATGTTGAACGTTGACGGAATGATGGATAATTATTTGAAACGATAAAAAAAATTTGCAAGAGACTTAAGTTTTCGCTTTTGTAATTTACAAGTGGAGAGCGATCAATTACTGTCAGTTTTCTTCCTTCGAGTTAAAAAGCTTCTGACTTGTGTTATTACTTTACTTTAAAAGTGGTAAAGTTCATGCTAATAACGAAGAAACATTTTTTATACCGATAACTTTGTAACTGGCATCATAACCACTTTAAAAACCTTTTTGCTCTATTAGACTGCTACATTTTATTTGCTCTCTGTTGTGGCGTAAAGTTGGAATGCGAATTACGAGAGATATTATTTATATACGAAATTTGAAACGCCCAAGTTTTTGTTTAATTCCGGGCTTGTGAGAAATTCTTTTCATTATTCCAAAATTTATTACTTGATTTTATTATTCCACTTAACCCAATTCGTTTCAAAATAAATAGTCCTTAATAATTATTATTATATGGGAGTTTGTAATTTTCGATCGGTATTAGGTGCCACCCTGTGAAGAGGTAGAGGTGGTGTGCACACGTTTTTAAACCATTTAATCACAAAATAAATTTTGTGTTCCCTATTTAAAATAATGTGCAAAGATAATTTTTGTTTTCGGTATGTAAAATTTCTTTTGAAAGTTTTTTTGTGCTTGCAAAATATAATATAAAAGCACATATTTTTTAAGTGTGTCAAAGGTTCGTCTTTCATATAAAAGCATAGGTTAAAGCACTCGTGTTTAAGTGCCTTTCGATTCTTTACATCATCTGCACGCCTCTGACCAACTCCTCGAAGATGATTGTTGGCTTGTGCTTTGTGAGCAACAAAGGTGGTAGCACTAATACGACGTCGCGACGTCGATTGTTTTGTGTGCTTAATGACGTCACCAGATAATTACCTTCAACTACAGACGCCGATTGCAAATTTATATCGCACATATAAATACCATCCTGTCTTATTGTTACGAGCAAAATGTCTTGCTTTCATTATGCATGCAATGGAAAGGACAATGGCGTTTTTGTTGAATTAAATCGGAGTCAATTGCCTGTATAAGAGACGAATTATTATCTGGACGTTTTAATTATGTTTCTATTAATAAATTGTAGCCGATGTTTTTATGGAAATGGGAAGATTTTTATTAATTATTTAGCGTCTATCTGCTTTAAGTATATTTTTATATTATAGAAACGTGAAATTTTTTGTCGAATCGTTCGAAAATGGCTTTTTTTTATCGCATTTATGCAGTTACGGTTATTATATTTTTTTTATTAAAATAATGAAAGTTGGGAAGAGAAACTATGATCGAATCAGCAAATTGTTTCGGAACTGCAATCAAAAATGTGGAAGCACCTGGAACTAATATGAACACCGAATAAAATCGGTTTGCTATAAAATGCCTTGTCTGCAAAACGTGAGCGATTCGGGAATTGCATTACGCGGACGTTTCTATGTTGTCATTGCCTGATCGTAGAGATGTGTTGTTTGTGCTCCATTGCAAATCTAATTTGGTTTTTTTACTTTCGAAAACTTTTCATTCCTTTCGGATAAATTTTTTTTTACATTTTATATAGGTTGAAAATTTTAAATTCTATTTAGATTCCGCGAGTGTTGGAAAATATCAACACAGTTGAAAAATGCTTGAGGCTAAAACTTGTCATCTAGAATTGGGAAAGTTTTCATGAGTTTTCACAATTTAATTAAATTTTATCTTAATTTCACTTCTTGCTGTTGAATAAATCCCGCGTTCAAGTTTTTTTAATTCAAATTAAAAATATAATGTTAAATCCAAATCTGTTTTTGTCTTCTCATTAAGGTAAAATTATACGTACAACTACTTTTTGGAAATTCGTTTTAGAAATTTAATTGTCTGAGTGGATTTTAATTGAAAATGGGTGATATATTGCATTTTTTTCCAAGTCGGATTTGCAATTAGTCTTTATGACGTAACTTTAGCATCTCTAAAATATTAGTTATTGGTTTGAGGATGAATGGGCTAAGGAAACTGCACTAAATCAAAACGTCCAGCTAAATTGTTTCTTGTTCCTTACCGGATTAATAGTGCTTACGTCCACTGTTTCGGAATGGTGCAATTATCAAAATTCTTCCGTTTTCTCGCGGTTTTTATATTGAATAACGTTATTGGATGGGATTTTCTAGGATATCGTAAGTTATATTTATTATTGCGCTCTATGTAAGAAACGCCACTTACATTTAATAGCAGTTTACAATTTTTCCTTTCTATTTTTATCTCGGTTTATCAAATAAATTCGTTAATTCCTAACGGCATTATATTTTCTACATTAAAAGTGAAGTAAATCGTGGCCCGTTATACTATGGACCATAGAGAAACGAATTTATGCTGTTGGGAATTGTCGCACAATAAAATCACGAATTCTGAATGGCCGACGAGTAGATCATGTATTTATGTAACCGAGAGCGTTGGAAGAGTTACAAAACTAAATAGTGACATTTAAAATTTGTGGTACTGCACTTGTAATTTTTGTAGAACTGCACTATATTGATGGATTCAAATTCGGTGAAGTTTGATTTAGGACAATGCTTTCATCGCGGTGACGACCGGAGTGTAGCGTGCTGGTAGAAATATATAAAAATATGAGCTGACAATTCGTAATTGGAAAAGAGAAAATAATATTACATAATTAAAAAACACTGTTTAGTAGTCTATTACTTATTAACGCTTAAAAAATACCGCTTTGATAAAGTTAGAGAAAAGAAAAAAAGTTTGCAATACGAAATGCGTCACTCATTAAAGATATCTAAAATTTATGTTTTGGCTACTATTTATCTGCCAATTATATCTCATGTTGAACATGCCCCCATATAATTTGATGTTGTTTTTTTGTGATGTACGATGCTTTGAAGTAATATCTATCCAATCATGATGGATCATGTTCAACCGTTGATATTATTTATTTTGTTTGTATCATTGTAACAGTCAGGGACCAATTCTTGGGTGCCATGTAATAAGGGCAAGTCAGAAACCCTAGTTTTCGGTAAAACATTAATTAGATTGTAATTCAATGATTAATAAATCAGGCAATTATTTTTTATATTCTTTTTTGACAAGAATACTTGTCCCAAACTTCAATTTTTGATACATAGAGGACATGAGTACCATACTGCCGTCCAACGCTAAAACGCAGTATCTCCAAAATCGTTGTTTCGAGAAAACGCTCATTTAGGAATTTATGGTTGGGCCACCAAGAAATAATTTATTAATTTTGAAATTAGCTAGGCTAGCTAATTAGCTAGGCTAGCTAATTTCAAAATTAATGAATTATTTCTTGGTGGCCCAACCATAAATTCCTAAATGAGCGTTTTCTCGAAACAACGATTTTGGAGATACTGCGTTTTAGCGTTGGACGGCAGCATAGAGGTACTGACTTTGTTGATTCGCGTTGAGTGCAAAAAAGTGCTTAAGTCATGTTTTGCGAAATTGGCGTTTTGACTTATTCCGATAGAGGAAAACTTGCTCTTTTTTTTGGGTGTAACTGCCCAAGGCATAAGGTACAAATTAAGCCAGATATTTAATAGAATACCTTTCGCCTAAGTCAAAAGTAACCAACTAAATTTGTGTAATTTTAAGTTATTCTCAATAATTTTTAAGTTATATGCCTGTAATAACATTACATTTAGTAATAAAAATGTAAAAATTATGGTAGTACATAATAATATATAACTCTCAAACTGTTCATCAGTACACCAAGTTCGATTTTGCCTAAATTTGTTTCCCCCATTGTCTCAGTTTGACAAATATTGACCCAATCACTTTTACACAATTAACACAAAAATAATAAAAACAAATTTATTCAAACGCAAGGAATATCTTGAAAACATATTTATAAACGTTATACTTCCTAGAATTATTTTAACAAATCTATTGGTTACAGTGAGTTGTCTAATGAGCTAAGAAAATGAAAAAAATACTTGTTTCTCAGAAAAATAGGAACAAAACAATATATATTTCTTATTGTCTTTAAAACTGCAATCTATAAGTCAAAAAGTAGTTAAATCCATAGACTTAGTCACTTTTTCAAGGTTTCCACTGATGTATTTTCCAAAACAGTTTCCCTGACTTGCCCAAATTTTCCCTGATTAAAAATGAAAATTTTCTCTGAATTTTGGGAGTGTGCTAAATTTCATAAACAAATAATGGGTATTGACTGAACGAAGTATACAATATAGAAAAAATTCAGTGTAAATTAAAACAAAATATTATTTATTGACTTACATAAATCAAAAAGGCACCTTTTATAATTTTTTTAATTTGAATTCTTTTCTATTTTCTTTTTTAAGTTTCAAAGTTTTTTGGTCTATATTTTAATTTACCTGATCTTCCAAGACTAAATTTATACATGTCTATAGATTCCCTGACTTTTCCTGACCCTATATGATGTGTGGAAATCCTGTTTTGTAACTGTTTCGCAACTTCTTGCACTGAAATCATGATGCTTATGAACTTACGGATTGCAAGTTGACTATTTCTGACAGTGAACTTTTTTTTACTAAATAACATTTTGTTTAACCATGATGGCTAATTTTCTGAACATCTTCTTGAAGCTGCAAGCGTTCATTTTTCCCTGATCCCATAATTATTCTTTAAAATTGTACTGGTCGGTGTTTCTTGTGTTCATCATGACTTTATGAGATGTTGGGTAGTTCCCTATCATAGATATCCCTGGTCCCAGCAATTTGCAAAGGATCTTAAAATTGAGTCTTTTTCTCTAGTTTACAAAAATTTTACTACTATAATTTTCAGTAAACTCTTCTGATCGATTCCTCTCGATACAGTCTATATTTTTTTTAATGAAGAAACATTTTGTGGAAAGGCTTGACATATTGAAGATTGTTTTCATGCTGGTGATTCCATATTTGATGTTATAGTATTGAAGATAAAGAAATATTATAAGTTAATATTGACTGGCAGCGTATCAGGCTTTCCATTGGGGATTTACATCACCGATGAGGGCGCTAACGTCGCTTCATAATGGCTGTTCTAATTAGTATAGCACGATATTGCACATAAGTTATTAATGCGTATTGTACTAATATAGCTAGTCGACTGCGTTGTAATAGTGGTAAAATTCAAATTCTAACACACAATTAATTAACAAATACACGTAAAAACTGCAGTAATATTTGTGCGTATACTAAACGGAGTAGTTAATATTATGGACGCGTGGTGGCGCATGGTTAATGTAAATTCCCAATAGCTGAGCTGTAGGCACCGAATCAAGCTTCCAATAGCTGTTGTAATGAAAACAGATTATCAATATACAAAGTGTTCCAGTGTGGACAGAGTAAACTCACTCTAGTTTTCACTTATTCTTCTTATCCTTGATGCGGTAGAAAATGGTATCAAATGCTGAAAATGTACTTTATTACCGTCTATCTTTTAAACGGTGCCAGATGGATAATTTCACCAATCTCTGCAAGTTTTCTTTTAACGAAGCATTGAAATGTGAACTTTCAGAATAAGTGAGTAAATGTAACAACAAAATAATGTCAACTAACCAAGGAATCATTATGAACTTGTATCGAAAATCTAATATATTATAAATTTTACTGACAATTTCGTTCATAATAATTCAACCAATAGGATGTTAGAATCTCATCAATTTTAACCAATCATAATTTACTTCCTTTGACAATACAGACCACGGTGGTGTATTGTCGCGGCAATACGACCACCGTGGTCTGTATTGTCAAGTAACGATGGAAACTACGTAAACGCATACTATAAATTATTTGTTGTCAGAAAAAATTGAAATTTTATTTACGAAATTGTCAAACGAATTCCACACGATACTATAAAATTGTCGGTTAATTTTTAAACCATGGAATCTTCGTGTTTGTCGCCCTTAAAATCACCATTCGTGCTAAAGCACTCATGGTGATTTTAAGGGCGACAAACACTCAGTTCCAGTTTCAAAATTATTGCCGACAATTTGATAGTCTCTTGTGGTATTATATATGAAAATCTAATACATATACAAGTTACTCGCAACGTCCTGAAGCAATAAATTATTGTTAAATGTTTTTTGTTCATCTTCTGTAAGTATTTTTCTCAGCAGTACCTTATCGGTAGAACATTGGAATTTGGACAATGGCCAAAAGAGAGAGTGTTAGCCACACATTAGTTGTTGTCAGGGCCGATATCTTAAAATTTTCCAAGAGTGCCAAAAATGTCCGGCGTCCTATATATTCTTTAATTGTGCTACGTATATTGCTTTTTAAAACGTCGCCTCTTTTTTATTTCAGTCCTTTCAAGCTAACCCTCGTATTTTAGAAAAGTATGGATTTTCCGACACAGAAATACGTAGAACCAAAAAATTTATATAAATACATAAATTTAACATTTCTCATAAAGGATTTCTGAAGAATTTCAATGCAATCATTACGTGGCTCATCAAAAATTCATAGTTGATCATCACTTTTTATCAATGAATATATGAAAGACAATTTTTATAATCTTTGGATGCTTTGAAGTGATAAAAGTTTTATATACAGGGTGTAATAAACTACAAATTACCTAATTATACTTGAAAATTTGAGCGAAATTTGAGCACACGCACCAAAATTTATCCCGAAATCGAGTGCCCTCCCGTGGGATCAGCATTATCCTGTTTTATCACACAAATCGTTAGACGATAATTTCGTACGGTTAGGAACTGCGTCAGCTAAAGGACGTTAAAAAATTGACATTATCATCGCAAATTTATTGCCGTTTGCCAATGGGACGACGCGACGGACGTGGAGCTGCATGATGTAAGAACGAAAAGGAAGAAAATACGAGCGAGCGGAAGAGGCAAAATAAGCAAGAGAATTGTTATAACAAAACAACTAAAATACAGTTAGTTTGAAGACACAAAAATATCAGTGCGATTTGGAGGAGATTTCCACCGAGGATTATAGTGTGTCAAGGATTGCTCTAACTTTTGAACTTGTCAGTTGCAGCCCTTTGAAGAACTCGCAAGCAATATAATTCACGCTTTACACACATTAACTTACATGCTTCAACTCGAAAACAAGTCATTACCGAAGTTAGTGCAGACAATCGTAACTTATGCTGAATTATATGTTCTAGTTCGAGTAGTATAAAGCTTCCAAAACATTCCATCATAAAAATGCGAAAGCTTCACAACTATTCTCAAGTACGTTTCATTTATATTTACGTCTACATATTTTTCATCTCAAATTAAATTTGAAATAATCAGTTATCTTTTATTGTGCCATAAAAATAAACGATCTTTGTAACTTTTGTCATAGTCCTCAAATAACACTAAAAATAAGTTGATAAAAACTGAAATAAATGATCAACAAAACACTCTTCCCTACCGATATAATTCACCCTATCCTAACCACTACCCTTGATAATCGACCCCAAACAGCAGTACTCTTATTTTTTAGAGCAGACATAAACGAACGAAACTTGGCACACATAAAAAAGTATCCACCAAATTAATCTTATAATTTTTTGACGCCTCCCAATTATGTCCTCTTTTTCAAATTTTTTCCTTCCCTCTCTCTCTCTTGCTTTTCTCGCAATACGGAGAGGAAAAAAGGCCAGATAATTTTGTTTAAAATATATAACTCTCCATATTCGTTGGTTACGATAGTTAAGCACATCGTGTAGAAAATTTAGCGATGCCGCAGCAACTTATAATAAACAGGATGCTTACAGTAATTCCGGTCCTGAATGTGCTATAACGTCACCATTAATTCCTGTTAACGTCTTTGTAAATCACCATTTTGGTGACACAGTTTTGTGTATAGTTTACTTGTTTCGAGCAACTGCACTTTTGAAAAAGTTTAGTGCCGAGTGAGTGTAATTCATGTTAAAAGTTTGATTTTAACGATCCAATTCATTTTGACAATTGAAAAACGTTTACCTTAGAACTTTTAAAACTCGAATCAATTTAGAAACACATGCATTAAATGTTGAAAAAGTACGGATAGATTTTTAGAAATTTATTTTCCGATTTTTATTCAATTTAAAAACTTTGCCGCGCGCCCGGTCGCCAGTTTGGATAACGAACAAAATATTGCTTACTACCTTATGTATGTTTGTTAAGAAAACAATTATTATTACTTTGATTCACAACTTTTTAATCCTGCGATTTTGTAAAATTCGGTTCAAAATCTTGCTTTCCGCATCGATGAACGCGTGATGTTTACCAACTTAATTTAAATTAAATAATAAGTACTAAGAAAACAACCCTAAAATAATACGAGTGTACACATCAGTTAAACATTTATTAAATGCGAAGCGAGTTGCTTGCTGTACAACTAGACTAACACATCCTGAAAATATATGTAATTAAACCATGTTTAAAATTAAACCACATATTTATCTCGAATCCTTGGTAAACATAATGTAAATTTTATAAAATGTAACCCTCGAATTCCACTGTAAATCAATAATCCTGTTGCGTTGTGTATTTTTTAAAATTCGATAAATATCAAAGAAAATTGAAACTTAATTAAAGCTCGTGGGAGAGATATATAATCGAATTTTTTTGCTTTTCCATTAAATGAAGTTTATTTTAAATAAGTGGAAACAAGTACGTGCTTTAAGAAAAGACCCGCATGTCTAAATTCCTACTGCAATCTTAGCTAGACAAGAAGAATGTTATTTACTCCAAGACTTCACCAAAGTGTGCAGAGAATGCAGAATAAACATCGGTGCAGATTTCGTACAAATCAGTGCAAGAAATTTAATAAAAACGACGACGACGAGGAGAGAGAAACAAACGACGAGAACCATTTTAATTTGAATTATTTTAAATCTACCGAAATTAGATATTATGCTCAAAAAATTTACCAACTCTCACCCCGGATACCTAATGCTACTACATTTCGGAAGGATCGACCCGCAGCGCTTTTAATTAACTTTATTAGGACTTAGGATGGTGATCGTTTTTGAAAAACGTCGGACAAGAAGACGTCGGAGAAAGATTACCGAACCGATTATTTTCGAAACAACCCCCCTCAACACCGGTAACGAGTTAATGACATCGAACATCATATTAGAGAGCCCAAACATTTGTCTGTCTTAATACTCTTGACGTTTTTTATGAATATTTTCGGCGAGGTTCAAGGGTCCTCGAGATCGTTTCGAATTTTTCTTAAAAATTAAACGAAAAATTCATGTCCATTTTAATAACGTCATATAAATTCGGTACTTGATCTGATTTATAAATTATAATTTTGGACCATTTAATAAATTGCTTCTCATTGGGGAAAATAAAAAATACTCGTTTTAAGGAAAATTTGGTGCGGCATAATTTAAAACTCGTTCGCTATTTTCGATATAAATTTGAAATATGTACTTGTGAAAAAAAAGAGAGGAAAATCCATCACAAAAATTAAAAAGTTTATAACTTACGAGTAAATTGAGTTGATACGAGAAAATCTTATAAGAAATTAATTTTTGGTCGTAAAATTTTTACGACTAGTGAGTAGTAGTTTCATTAATGTTTGTATTTAAGGAACACGAAAGAAAACGATTTAACGCTGGGGCAGTAAAAATTTATTGTCGCTTTTATCAGCTACTAAGTAACTTAAGTATACAATACATGCAGTAATTTAACGACCGGCGACTTTTAAGTCGTCCATAATAATCGCAATTTAATGAAGAAATTATGCCATTCCTCTCCTCACTTGGCTCGTCGCGTCGTCCCAAACACATTTGTTCAATTTTTTTAGGCGCGCAATTAGAAAATGGGGCTTTAAAAGGGTTGAACTATCAAAGGAGACCTATGTTTCTAAAAGATCTTTGTGATCCTTGTTGCAATTATAGCTCAATGTTAACTACTTCAATATCCAACAAACCATGATAATCGCTAAATTTGAAGAGTTTCTGGGTTCGCGCTTAACTCGAGCCAGTAAAGTCTCTGAAAATGGAAATACTTTGAAAAGTAATTTCAAATTACGCTAAATTTGCACAGTCATTTCAGTATAGCAATTTAAAAACTTTTAAAGGACAAAAAAGATTTTGCCTACGTTCGTGTCACCATCACTCTTTTAAACTATGACCAACTCCCAAATACAATTTAATGACTTATCTTTTATGATCCCACAAAAAAGTTTTCTACTTAAAAATCTCCAAGGGGCAACACTGATGCTTGGTACATTCATTGTAAATCGTATAGCTGAGCTAGGGTCGTAAAAGTATGACAAGCTGAATAATTCAAATTCTTTCATCGCTACCAAAACTTACGCACTGCTCCATAGAGACGCGTTTGCGTTACGAAGCCTTGTAATTTCGACGGCTTTCTTCATTATCATGCTATCTGCTTATGGCAGATGCTAAAGTTATAAAAAATATATGAAGAGACGCAAGCTTTACTAGATTTCATATAGAGTTTATCATAAAAAATCTTTTTAGTATTATATGAGAAAAAAGCGATAAAGTATAACTTATCACCAGGATGAAATAAAATTAACACACATAAAGCCAATTTTATTATCGCGCTTCAAAGTTATCATACGCGGTAGTATTTTTTAATTTTATAAAATAATATAAACACTTTTTAGTCATACATTTCTATTTTTTTCAACCTCCCACGAAGTACTAACTGGAAATTCGCTATACCAATACCGCCGAAGCGATACAGCAACTTGAAGGTTTCAGTGTTCTAACACTAGATTGCACCTAACCTCAGAAATTAATTTAGCATATCCCTTATTATTTAGAGTACAATGTGGCACAAAACAAATAAGTAGATTCTGTTTTGTTCCCAATTTCCCAAAGTTTCCGTTCTTTGTTGGTTTCCCAAATGGAAAAACAAAATTTTTTTCTTTTGTTTATCGAACTCGATCTGCCGGTATATGTCAAAAATACATATTATACTCGACCTGCTTTATGTGCGATTCGCTCGAAGTGGATTCATAAACCGGAGAACAAATTCTGTTTCGTATAGTATTCGGCTTTTTAAGAGATTTTTTTTTCATTTTAGCTTCTCCCGTGGAATCGGTGGGCTCCGAGTTTTATTATTGTTCATCAAGTGACCTACCGAAAATCTACCCGAAAATAAACGTTAAAACAAATTAATTTTAACTGCAAATTGAAATGCCTACAATGAAACTGTAAGTTCTACCCGAAACCTTCCATTACCAGACTGGCGAATTCGTTAACTCGTAAAAGGAAGCTTTATTAATTTTTCATTTGTTATTTGTTTGTGATGGAAAAAAGGTTAACTTTATTGGGTAGCGATTACTCTTAAAGCGTTATCCTTAAACAATATCCAGTTTACGTCGAAGTAGGATTATAAAAGCGCAGTTGTTAAGCTTTTAGTAGTCGTTGCTATTTCGTATAACTTAAAAAACTGTCTGAATCAAAAGAGTATCATTTCAAATGGAATCTTATTTTATTGTTATGTTGAAGGAGTTCTTCGCGAATTAAAAGTTTTACAGAAGTTGGTAGATGCCGGTGGCATCTGGCGCCAGCGACGCTATTAGGACAACTCGTTCGCTTTTCCAATACAATAGTGTGCCGAAGACAAACGTTGAATTTCCGTCTGACTATCGATAAACACACATAAAATTTAACGTGAATTTTGTGTGCCAGAGTTTTGTTTAGTTTTTATTAAAATTTCACCAATTTCTGTTTTGCCAAGAAATTTTAATATTCTGACCTGATGCGATATTGATCAGTGAGCGATGTTCCTGTTCTCCATTAACGGAAAGGTACCGAAATAACGTAAATTTTCCCATTAAATTACTCAATGATTAATTAGTGTTATTTTTTTTGTGAGTGTTAAAAACATTGGCTCGATATTTCATTGAAAAATATAACCAATTTTTCTGAAAAGCACCTTTTCCGTTGTGCTTTCGAAATTACACAATTTATGGACTAATTATTGGGTAGTTTTAATTATCGTTACTTGTAGAGGTGTCGAATTTGCTAATGCCTTTGCAATGGAACACCCAGCATCCCGTTTCTGTTTTATTAATTTTGTGTCGAATTTATTGCACAAACAACTTTTATCGTTTGAATTATGTTACCATTCCGTTTGCTTTTTGAAAATTATAAATTCGGCTCTCTTTACACTGTAAATTGTTAACTAATCTGTTACCCTAACGGCCTAACCAAAAAGACATTGATTTATTCATATTTTTGATTTATTTATTCGAATATTTTCTTTAAGACAAATTAAGAGTTTTGTTTATAATACTTTTGTTTTGTTAAGTCGTAACGAAGCGGAGACTTTCTGCTGATCGGGTTAAGTGATGACATTCCATAACCATTTTTACTTTAAGCATGAAATTTACTGCTTTGTTAATTGGTTAAAATGGGTCTAGTAGGCTTTAGAGTCAAGTTAAATTAAAAATTATTTTTTATACTATTAAAACAATGTGTGGAATGCGCTTATTAAAGGTCGATGTGAAGTATATTAATAATTATTAATTTATAATATAAAATCAAAACCGACAAGTTGACATGCATTTTATATTATGCAATTGAAATATTTAAAATTAAATTTCTTGATGTCAACGCAAGTGCTTCAATCTATAGATTAGAAACGAGGAAATTTGAAAACCGTCTAACCTTTAACGCTATTGAAAAGAAATAACTATATTCCTTATATTATCTTTTTGTATTAGTTATCAAATTATTTCTACTACGTTAAATACACTTTTTGAAAGACAATGGGTGCGTTTAGCGAAGGTCAGCGGCTGAGAAGTTGACTACAGCGGTTTCGCTAAACGGTACGCTGAGCAAGCGCTTACTTAAAACTGTTGAGTAAACAACTCAGCGCAATAATTTTACGCTGCGTCACACAGCTAATGATGAATTTAACGGATAATCCGGATTAAATGGATAATCCCATACGGAAATGCTATACAATTGAAACTTTTTATATATTAAATAAATAACTCAAATCAAATATAACTAAAATGGTGACCCCGAATGAAAACGAAACAAATCCAAAAACGGAAGAAAAAAGGAACTATGTTGAAAATCTTGTTGATAATATTGAAGAAGATATTAATGATTGTGAAATTCGCTTAGAAAAAGATGAAAAATTTAAATGGACTCATAACGCCACATTACTATTTTTGGACGAATATCACAATCGTATTCATCGTTTTCGCAACCCAAAAGTAAAAAAAAAAAAATCTTGTGGGAAGAAATGACAACCGTAATGACAAGCAATAGATACCAAGTTGATGCAGGATTATTAGATCGAAAAATGCGAAATATGAAATCCACTTTTAACAAAATCAAAGATAACAATAAAAAAACACAAACTGGACGAGGTCGGATTAATTGGGAGTATTATGACAAATTCCAGGAAATTTTTGCTCAAGACAAAACTGTAAATACATGTAACTTAATTGCATCACATACATTAGAAGTACAAGTTTCAGAAGAGCAGCCAAACATATCTGCAGTTGAATTGCCTTTATCATCTCCAGTTTCTTCGAGTTCCATGTCTTTCAGGTCAGACACGCCTTCTGCATCAAATGGCAGAGAAAACCAAAAGTATTGGACTCATTCCGTAAACGACAGATCGAACTTGACGAGGAGAAGTTAGTCGAAATAAAGAAAATTCGATTAGAGATCACCGAAAGCAATAAAATAAACAGAGAAAAACTAGAATTATTTAAAAAGTTTATTGGAGATAGACAAATGTAATTATTTAATAAATAATAATAAATAAAATAATTAAAATCAAAGTAACGTAGCTACATAATTGCGTTTTAAATCTCCCGAATTATTGGTGATTAAATTATGGTAATCATCATCTTCATTATCGTTTCTATCTTCACTTATACATTCGAAATTATTGATATCATCTAATGGGTCTCTTTTAAGAATAAAATTGTACAAAAATATACACAACTTAACCTCACACTTTTACTTCACTTTTAATGTATTTAAGTTGGCTTGCTGACTGTAAGCATACCGTTTAGCGAAACTCAAATAGTTGAATGTCATCATACTCAACATAGTTGACTGATGACTTTAAGCAGCTGCGCTCGCTAAACGCACCCATTGTCTGTATTAGCTTAAGTTCCTGTGACTGAATTCTTACAGATTTCGAAGTAATCGTCCTGTATGTTGGTATTATAGACCTAGTTTCCACCCTATTGCAAATTTGCGAACCTATGATTTCAGGAGATATTAATTTGATTTTTGTCTACATTCAAGCCCCCCCCCCCAGTTCACACCGATAAAGTCAAAGTAGAAGACTTCATGGTGAAATCCTAGATCCAATTAAAACTGTTCCTGGTCCTTTGAAGAATTCCAAGAGGCGAATAAAAGAACGAAGAGGCTTTATCAGGAAAATGAGAACTTGGGTCAGAGAAAATTCTTGAAAATATACAAAAATAAAAGTATCGTTCTTGAAAATTATGACGTGAACGTGAGGATATGAAATATTTGAAAATAGCAAGGATATAGTAGTGATAGTATTGAGGTTCTCAATACTATCGTTTGACGTGAGGTTTGTTCAATTGAATAAAAAATTGTTAGATGTTGTAAAACCACACTCAGATGCGCAACGTCAACCATAGTAGCCATACTTTTACGTAATGCATTTTAAATGAAAAGTTACTAAAATATTATTGCTACAATTCTGAAGTTTTGTAATTGTGTTTAGGAACGCTTAGAATGAATTAGTTTCCTAAACTACCTCTTTCTATAAATTAATTTTAGCTTTTTAAACGACTTTTGTGTTTTATATTAATTATAACTTGGTAAAAATCTTTCATTCCCAAAAATTACTTGTTTTTTTTTTATCGCGGCGCCACCTGTTCGGATAAATTGCAGCGGTTCCCTTTTTAAACTTTTTTCTGTTTTGTAATAGTATTGATATAATATATTTCGTTTGGTTGATCCATATTTCAGTTTTAGAATTACCGAGTTTCAAAAAGCAACCGAAAATTTTCAATTTAATCAGGCAAAACCTGAAAATGTTTGGGAATTTCCTTTGCAATATTCGGTGAGAATTCTGCTAACGTATGTGCTAAAGCTGATTTCTATGTTACTTTATTGCCGTCAAGATAGAAGGCGTTGCCACAATGACTAAATTCAACCGATAAACCTTTAAGTCCACCTAAATGTATAGGTATAACTCCTAGTACAGCTCTACCCTAAAATTGAAAAACCTTAAAACTTTAGTTACTTGGTTTTAGCTGTGTATTTGTTTTGTGCCCTTTTTAAAAGTTTTTACATGCAAAAAATACTTTATAATTGTAGGTTTTGTGTTAACAAAGTATGGAAGATTGATTTTAAAATATAAAAAATGTGTTTTTTCATGGCAAGTTTGGCAAAGATACGCAAACTTACGGAAAACATTGTGTGGTAATTTATTCCGAGAAATAGATGGCGTTACTACATTTTTGTACCGAGATTGTACATCTGGGTTTTGACCCTTGAATATTTTGTTCAATTGACTGGACGATTGTGTAAACGCGTTTAGAGGGCATTTAAATGAACTCGAAGTTGTAAAAGCAGCTTTACAATAATTTTAGCACAGTTTTTGATATAGATTTTTTCACAATTCTGCGCATCTTTCTCAAATACCAGTTTTAGACAGCAAAGCGTACCGAACTCTTGGTGTAAACGTAGCCTAAAGCTTTGGCCTGTATTATTTAAGTCTGCATAATGTGTCTGATAAGTGCTGCAATAAGTGGCATTTAGTCTACTCCAAACTATCTTTCATAAAACGCTATAATCTCGTGTGCATATTATGTGTGCTATTTTCCTCCTGCAAGGAAAATAAATAGAAAAGCAACAGCGAAATTAATCCCGACACGAAATTATTTCATCGTAATTAAATTTAAAACACCTTCGGCTTAACATTTTTTTGTTTCTCTCACTAATAAAACTTGAGATTAGAAAAAGTGAAAGTTCTCACATTTTTATATCGACGTAAACGGATGAATCTGAATTGTTAGATTAATGGAAAGAAACTGTGTCGTATAAAAGGAAAAACTGCCATTCATTTTGGTCGAAAATATATCACAGAAATCGGATCTGATAAGTAAGCAGTCTAAAACATACAAAACAAACTCTTTCAGCTAGGAGATAAGACGAAATAAAATAACCAATAAATCCTAAGTTTTTCTAAGTAATTTTCTTATAGCGGTTTTTTTTAACTTTTTCCTCATTTCCACACATATGTGAAATTAGTTTCTGATTTTTAGTTTTTACATTTTTTTTCATTTGCCAAATGAATGAAATCTGGTAACAAAATTATCGAGAGGCCGTTTTAAACAATATTTCTGCTACATTTTACTAATTTTTTCTTTATTAAACACTACAACACGTAGGAATTTATAAAAGCGAGAATCGAAATCAAGACGACCGTCGAGGAAGTCTGCATTGTGACCGAATCTACATAGTCCCCACAATTTGAACTAATTTTCATTATGAACTTGTGATTTGTAAATGCACTGACTGGTTTTATTTGTGCTAGAATTGCAGGTGTTTGTTACATTAAATCTCGAAACGTTCTATGTAATTGTTAATTGTTTGTTTGTGGAGGTAGTTATAATTTCCTTGTTAAATCTAACTACCTCATTACGAAATGCAATTTCCGAAATTTAGTTACACAACATACCTATACAACATTTTCATTATTTTTATTGTTGGAAATATGCGTCTGCTGCGGTTTTTAAAATTTGTTACCTAAACCTGGGTTTATTCACACGTCGCCGCCTTAACGTCATTCCGTCCTGTAATAAGTTTTAATAGCAACGTCCCCGAGATGATATCCTTGCGGCACACTTTAAAACAATAGATTTAAACTTCGCTTGCGTTAGTTGAACGCAAAAATTGTGAAAATGTTCATTATTTTTCTCATTTCCTATTGGATATTATTTCTAGTAGATAAATAACTATTTGGGTGTATAACATTTTCATGAATATAAACGAACTACTTATTTAAACAATTTTAGCTTTCCTCGAATCTAAGAAATCACAATGTCAATTTAAAACCGTCATTGCGAGAAAATTATGTAAAAATCTTTTCCCTACAGACAAAAGTCTGTAAGAGCAGCAACAAACACGTTAGGCCTAAAGAAGTAGAATCGTTAGAAAAAATAGCTTTTAGTAAATTAATTTTGTCTACTTACTACTTCTTTCTTTGGTTTTCATTGCAAAATGTCGTAATTAACCAAGGACTTATTTACATACCATGCCTACTTTTTAAATCCTTAAAAATACTGTTTACGCCGTATAAAATAATTTTTTATTCTGAAAGCGCGCTTTTCAAATTATTTATTAGTATTACAGCTTTCCTTCATTATAATCTATTATTTGCGTATTCCCTTTCCAATCTCATCAGTTGGACGTTCTCATTTGCAATTTAAAAGTGGATTTATAATATCGAAGACAACGATGTTTAGGGATTTACTCGGGAAAAAAATAAATGTATTTGCACGTTTTTAAAAATCTTGAATAATATTAATAATACATAGGAGTTTCTTATTTTTATTCCCTTATCGAGTTTATCCCCAGTTGTTTATCAGTTTGCACGTTCGTATGTACTCATAAGCCAAAAAGTGTTACATTTATGAACGTAATTTATTCACGCAAAGTTGCATCCACATTTCGGGAGTGTCTTTAGCTATAAAAGAAGTTACCACTTCCTGTTTTCACCGTAAAAGTTCACGTCGTACCGGAGCCGAAATTTAAGTTTTTTTTTCTTCTAAAGTTGAACCGAAATTGTGGAATATTGCATACCCGGGCATCGCGACAACATTTTAATTTGAATTATAAACAAAACACAATTCACATCTTTGAATTTTAACTTTGTAAAACTGAATAGCCAGGATAATATTACGGTATAGTTAATTGATTTTACGATTAGTAGTAAGCTTAGTTTAATTATGTCAGTTTAATTAAAAAACTTTGGAATCTATTAATTATAGATGACGTAAAAGTTTTTACGCTAAATCAAGCAAAACTTCCTACTTCTTATATTGTTCTCTAATTTAAATTACTTACTCTATTGTGTTTTAGAAATTTTGCACATCCATACAATATATTCCATCGAACATCGAAATTCAATTACGCTTCTTAGTTTAGCTTCAATAATTTTACCGTAGGACGATTTAATTATTAGTTTTTATATTATCGTGTCTAAAGTCAACTATTTTGAATTTGTGCTTATTTCATGTGGAAAATTTAATTTGAATTATTACTAGGTATTACATTTTTAAGTTGCTGATATAGGAACTCGATAGTTGAGAAATATCATTGGCAATATTGAAATTCTGGCTATTTTACGAGCAATGAAAAATGTCAACGAAAACCTGCTAGATTTTATGATGGAAAATGTTTGTGTTTTATTTGAATTTTTATTATCCCTTTCCAGCTAGGAAAAATTAATTTGTCATTTTATTATTATATTTGTAAATACCCTTGTCGGTCTATTAAATTCGATGATATATTAAATAGTTGTTAACTTTTTACGAGACGATTTCGAAAGACTTTCGAAATTAGTAACCAATATAATATACGTAAATATGTATAACGGATCCATCCGATGACATACTACAACATATCGCTAAAAACTTAACCAAATCGATAGTGCCTTGTATTTATTCTTGATGAACCTTTTCGGATAATTAAAGTTAAAATTTTTGACTTGTTTCAGAAGTTTCATTCTTAATTCAAGTTAATTAAGAAGTTTGGTCTGGTAATTTATCAAACGTAAGCAATTCAAGTTTCATTTTTGGTATTCATAGCTTTATGCACAGGGAAAGAAAAGTTCATGTCATACCATTAACTTGTTTCTTATTAGTTTTGTATCTTAATGAGGATCGACCAAGAATAAATCTTAATTAAAAATTAATTTTGCAAGATATAAACGTAATTTATTTTTTATTTAGAACGAATTTATAGAAACTCGGGAAACGTTTTAAAATTTCCAAGTTAATTACGCGCCTTTCTTGGATTTCTTCTAGTTTTTCAGCATTTTTGCTTAAAATTTATATTTGTTTGAAACAAAAGAAAGGAGACGTTATTTTTGACATTTTCTCGGCAAAAATACTGCTACTTTCCTGTATGTGATGTACTTCCTGCTTTTCTATGTTCTTTATAGTCCACCTGCCGTATACAATCTAGGACCTAGTAGATGCCTGTGCAGGCACCAGCTGTAGAACATTTTGCGTTCTAATTTACGGCCTTGAAAATGAAAGGAAAGCACCATAAAATTGTCGCCTACCCTAAGTATATTTAGGGAAAATCCCTTTCCTAGATTCACTTATTTTTCTGAATTTTCTCTCGCTTCCTTCCAACTTTTAACATTTAATTCTACCCAATCATCGTCGTCGTTTCTCTGTTTCGCGTTTAATTACACTTTTTCCACATCTCACTCGTATATTTCCTATCGATCTGCCATAATAAGTTCACCGCAAAATAGAACAATGTTAATTTCAGAAACGACAGGATCTTAATTCTCCATCAAACTTGTAATTACCAAAAGCTAATTTTCTTTTTGTGTAAGTTTTCGTTTTAAATTTATATTTTTGATGGCGACCGAGGAAAAAAATGTAGTTGACTTGAAGAGCCGAGTAACGTATAAAGTGAGCGAAAAGTGACAGAGTTGCATTATCCTGACATAGCGTCATAACGCGTCTCGAGAGCACCATAAAGCTACTTCGTGCCCCTAGGGCGTTCATCAGACCCTTCTTACTCGTCCTTCACACTTATCATATCCATCTTCAGCCCTAACATCCACTAGCGTAGTATCATCCTAAAAGTTCATAATGTCGGTAATTAAACAGTAGCGATTAATCCTTCGCTTTTCGAGTGAAAAAGATCGTAATCGGAAGCGAAAAACCGTGAAATAGCTAACGGAAAATATATGTGCCACACATGCTGGCATTTTTCTTATCTTTAATTGAGATCCTTAGGATTTGCAATTCTCTTTTGTCTGTCATAATTTCGGTTTTTATTTTACTTTTTTTTTCGCCAAAAATTATATTACAACAAATTATGACTTTTATCTTAGTACTACCTCCTCCTGCTTTGTTGTATACAATTTTTGTTTTACTTTTATACTCGGCATTAATTTTATTATAACCATGGAAATTCGTATTTTTCTTTGTACCGTTGCGACAAACGCTAAGCGATCGAAAAAGTGGTCTCGGGTTCGAATCTAGGAGATTTTTTCTTTTATTCTTGTACATTGCGATGCCAGTCGTATCTCATTAATTACCGTTTATTATGTTTCACTTTATTTCTATAATAATCTTACAACTTAGCTTCAACTAATTCTGTTCGCGTTTAGAAATAATTCTTAATTTTGGCATCGTACGTTTTCTCTAAGAACATGTTGTGTTGTTACTACAAACTTTTAGTAATTGTCGTTTCTGAACTTTCCTCTTTACTCTTGCGGAATTCAATGACCCAAGTTTTACAAGTTGAGACCGGACAAACCAGGGTTCAATTTATACAGCTATAGTATAGACAGAACTATAGCCACTGATGTAGTTTGTTGTTCGAAATTGGCGAGATTTAGTAGCTGACAATTTGTGCAGAATTGGAAAAAGGAAATTTTCAAACTTTCTGCTTTTGTGTTACTTTTTCTTAAACAAAAGAAGTTTTAAAGACTTGGGGATTTAATTTCCTCTAATTCGTTTGATTTAATCAACATCTGATTCCCTCACCACGAGAGTATTGTATCGGAACACATTATTGAGTGGAGCGCGTACTTTTTAGAAAATATGCGAGGGCGCGGTTTCAAATCGAATAAAATTTTTTCTCGTTAAATTGGTGACCCGGTACAACGTCAAACCGAGCACACATATTATTATTTATAATGCCATTGTAAAATTTGTATTATCGTTGAAAATATTTCAACTCTTATGACGCAACGCAATCCATAGATTAGGATCTCATTATTAAGTTTCATTAATTTAAAAGGAAAACCATTATTATTACACTTCTCCGCCGAGTGTTCTGTGTTAATAAGAAAAACATATTTCCTTTTCAGCCAAAAGACGGACGACGGGCTATTTTGAAAAATAAGAGATTTTTTTTGCACTTCTTGTACCCTTTTTTGTACTTATATGTTTTCTGATGGTAAAGACATTACGGCGTGTTGAAGCACAAGGCACTGACATAATTTTTATGAGGCATCCCAACAACGAAACAAATACATTTTCCAATAAAACAAAATTGTCAGATTTCGGAAGAGAAACAACAGTCGGATTTAATGCATTGTGTGCATAATGCATAACGAAATTCAAGCTAGAATGCATTTGGTTAAAATTTATTCTTAGTCGTGATGTACTTGAAAGGAAATGTTTCTGCATTTCATTTACGTAACATGCAATTTAAAAGTGATTGATGACTGTTAATATTAAACTTTCTTACGGTGTTGTTACCTGCTAAATAAAATTTTGCGATAATTTTTCTTGTTTGAAAAATAACTATATACATTTTTTAAAAGCCACTTTAAATTTTTCCGAGATAATTTGAGTTGATCACCCCCTTAATTGGACCCGGATTACGGTCGGCCAATTATTGTTTTCAGTCGCCTGATTTCTCTCGGTGGCTTTTCAGCGTCATTTCTCTTTTATAACGTTTGCGTATTGTGTATTTGTATATTATGTATTTGTTTATACACCGAAATGGATTTTATTCAAATTTCTCGCCCGTACGTAGTTTAAAACTTTTATTTGTATAAAAATCTACATAAAACAGATTTCGCTTATAATTTTTATTTATCTCCTAAAATTTATCAATTTTTCCATTTAAAGATTTCATTCAAGTTGTAAAATTTTTACCTCAAAGTATTTTTTGTTTCAAGTAAGAATGGAGAAGTTGTTAAAAAGTGATCTCCAAAACTTGTGTAATATCCAATTTAAAACGTTATCCAAGTACCGGAAGTTTTTCCCTATGGAGTTTTTAAGTATAACGGAATATTATAGAATACTTCAAAGTGTAGTTTAGTAAAATTTATGATATTGCCAAATTTTTTCTAATGGCATATTTTGGAATAGATTATACAAAGGGACGGAAGTAATTTTCAGCCTATCGATTGAATATTAGGCATTTTTTAACGAAGCAAATTTGCTTTAAATTATTTCGACCAGATCCCGCTTTCGTTTCTCTTTTTTATTTTAATTTTTTATCTAAAAACTCCCACCTTCATTACTTCTTTTCTCTACCAATAAAGTTTTACCCAGAGAAAATTTTATTAATTAAAATCTGAAATGCCAATGATGTCGCATAACGTTTTTATGATTTTAATTTTATTTTCTGTAAATTTAGATTATGATCGGTTACAGCGATTAGACGATTGCCAACTAGCACGAAATGCGTCTTCTGGACTATCATAAGTATAGTCCCGTTTTTAAAATATATTTCAATCCGCTTTGAACAAGCATGCATTAATTTTCGATGGTAATATAACAGTACCTCATGTTTAAATTGGTAATTTAAAGTTATAATCGAATAAGTATTGTTGCTTACCAACGCATTAGAGCTTCAACTCGAGTGCTCTTGCTTAATGAGACACGTCATTGTCATGAACGCCTTGCCGTATAATAAACAGGTAACGCAATTATTCTTCTTGCAGGAAGAGAACATTTTTCAGCGTAAGTGTTACTGTTCCTGTAATTGTATGAAATTATAGTCTAATAAAACTACCTCTTCGCAGTTGCATACCTACTTTTTCAGATAATATGTTCCTATTATTGCTGATCAAACGATTTCTCATAAAATAAATTTCTCTATAAAAAATAAAAGCGGTTAAGTGACTGAAATAAAAACAAACTAATTATGTATCTTTTACAACTATTGATTAGTGGCATCAAATTTGCATCGCTTTCCTTCTCGCGTTGAAAATATTTATACAAATTCAATACCAAGCTGTTGATTCAAAGATATACTTGATATTGATATTATTATATAATAACCCATAATTTGTTCTAAACTGAAC
This sequence comes from Podabrus alpinus, assembly GCA_932274525.1. Classification (NCBI taxonomy): domain Eukaryota; kingdom Metazoa; phylum Arthropoda; class Insecta; order Coleoptera; family Cantharidae; genus Podabrus; species Podabrus alpinus. The sequence continues at coordinate 1,406,730 of OW026451.1, read as the reverse complement.
TCATTTTGAACAACACACATAATTATTATATTATTTTTTATGATCATAAATAAACTGCAAAATATAAACAACTATAGAAATAAATTATGTATGCATTGTTAAATTAAACGTTGAAAGTCCTTTGAACATATTGGCATGCAGATTATGTGCTGGTGCAGCTCGCTTACCTCATTCACCTGGAGAATGAATTTGACTGACGTTGAATTTATGAGAAATAGGATTGAAAATTCCTTGGAAAGGATAGAAACCGGGATTGAGAAGATTTAAACTGAAATTAAACTAAATAATAAAAGACACACACAAAGCAATAATCATCGAAAATGGAAGCAGGGGGGGGGAGTAGTCAAACCAAGTAGAAGCATTTTTACATGCCAGTTGCATAGCTCAAACCAGTAACCGCTTGACTGTTGAAAATAAGAACAAATTTTAGTGTTGTATCTAAATGAATTGCGGCGTACTACTTCTTCTTCTTTGAAGGAATATACGAAATCTTCAAAATCGCATGGACGTCCGGGAATCTGTCTTACATTTTTTGCCAGTCTCGTAATAAAATCATCCAGGGTTTTCAGGTCCGAGTTGACCTCGATACGCTAGGTGCGGTGCCACTTTGCCAAAACGTATTGCTGGTTGAATTCGTTTAGCCATGCAATCAGGCATGCAAGAGATCATTAAAATGACGGTGTCGCTCCAAAGACTCCTCTTATTTTTGAGGTAGGAAACCGCAGACCGGATTCGAAGTTGATTTGAAACATTTTGAAAAATCTTTAGACACATCCAGAAGAACTGTGCCTACAGAGTGGTTTCTGTTGTAGGTCATAGAGATTGTTTCGGAGAATTTGACAGACGCAAACCGAACCTTGCATCTTGAATTACTTTGTTTCTACCTGGAATAATTTTGCATGGATCCAAGTTTTTGGGCAAATGTTTTGTCTTGCCTTTGTCGATGTAAAGGGCGGAGGGCGTCTTGAACGATGACGAAAGTCCAATGAAACCTACTGAAATCATAATAAAAAATTAAAATACACATAAAATTCATGTTCCACGAAATAAATTATGTTTACTTTGAGTCACATTTGATATTCTGTACGTACATTTAAATAATAAGTTGTAGTAATTAAATTAATTTGGTCGTGACGTCTTCTTACGCGATGTCCACCGTATTTAAATTTTTGCACCGAATTAATTGCCATTTAAACGTACGCAGGATGAATTTAAATTTTTCTTTATGTAGGATAGATTTTTTTTAATGGGAATTAATAAATTAACTCTATTAAAAGACGACGACTTCTTTATAACGTTAGATCTTTTTATGCCTTATATTTTGACGAAAGAAAAACAATTTAATCAAGCTTCAGCAGAACGACCCAATCTTTTCTTATCCTAAGGGTGTAACGAAAAAGCACAACTGAACAAAATTGCTAGTTTTCTGAAGCCTCGGTATGAGTTTTAAATAGAATTGAGGAATAATGCGAACCTCTTTCCCCTCGAAACGATTTTCTTTTGTTTATTTTAATAGATTCACTTATAAGTGATGTTTTGATTATATTTTATTGTAATCTTTTTTGTTAAGATTAAGAGAAACATAAAATGTAAACACTTGTAGACGAAATCCCAGCGGAAGTCGTTCTAATTTTCTGCTTGTAAAAGTAAGGGAGAAAATAAGATGAGAAGTCGTAAGTCTAAAAGCGAGTTATGCAAGACCATCCATTAAGGCAAATCCATTTAGTGTGTCTGTAATAAAAGGAGATGCTATCAACAAGACAGTTTTATAGTAGTTGACCAACGTAAACCGCATTAGAACCCTGCACTATTCGAAACTACACGTAAGTCCATTCGCTGAAGTATCACACGTTTTTCCATTTAGGATGATGGAGTTAATGCGACTAACTCTTACTTACTTTTGTGTAATCGCACGATCATTCGGATTTATTAACAAGGTACATAATACTATTTTTTATAGACTACTGCGTTATCGGCTCCTTGCGGAACGCCGCCAGCTCGACTCGATGAATTATAAATCCAAACAGAATTCCTAATGGCTTTCTGGTGAGATAGCTGGATTTTGAGTGTCTTTTACATGTTTTAGTAATAAACGTGAATAGATTCAACGACCGCTAGCCAATTCTCAGCTTCAATGTTGGCGAATGGAGGTGGCGTAATGGTCTTTGCATCAAAAGCTTATAGCCCACTCGCACTTTCTTGTTTGTTGTCTTCCATTACGTTTAAGTATCAAACGATATGATTACCAATTTGGCTTTTGCTTTTTTTTTGCTATTTATTTATTCAATACATTTAGGTTAGTTTTGGGAATAACGATTTTGTTGCCGGTTATTTTAGAATGGGAAAAGCTCTCAGTTTTTCTTGATTAAATTGACTAATTCGTGTCATATATTTATCTCTAATGCAGCAGATTCGTTCGACCGCTAATAAATTATTTCGGACATTGACTGACATATTAATTAGAGTCGAGGGTAATGGCGAAGACGAACCGTAATTTAGAGAGGCACCGCTTTTAAATTCGTTTAAAAGTAAGCTCTCGTTGCGAATACAGCACATGGCATCGCGGAATTAATATCATGTATATATTTTTATTGGTAATTCGAAAAGGGGTTGCTCTTTTTATCAAGCGGAAGAATTGACGAACAAGTATAACGTGGTGGTATAGACGAACGTATATTTCTAAGTTAATCAAAGAAGTACGGCATTTCAATAATTTCCATTATCCTAAAAGTTATGAGCCGCAATGCGCAAAATTAAATTGAAAGTTGAATTAATAAAATGAGCTGGGAATACTAAAGATAGCGAATTATAACGCTTTTCTCGCCGTTGTTGTGAATTCAAGCGACATCGGTGAGGAAACATTCATCATTCGTGAAGCGCACTAAACAACGCGACGTCGTCCCTTTTTTTAGAAATCTTCCAAACAAGGTAATTAATTGCACAGGGGAAAACCTATTTTTGTTTGCCGCAAACTAATATTGCAATAAATGGAGGGAGGATTTTGCTTGGAAGCAAGAAATTTCAACAAGAATCAATGTATAGAGAGGCGACCGTATACAGTAACGCTGCTTACGATGCCAGGACACGAACTACAGAAAATGTCTTCATTTCGATTCCGCCCACCTAGTCTGACTCTTTTGTCACAACTTTTTATTCTTATTTCGCTACTTACGTTGCCTTTCTTTTCCTCTTTTTAAAAAACTCACCATCGCGACAAAATGCTGAAAGAAACTTATGTACACGTATCATACAAAAAGTGACAGAAGTAGCATACTAGTCCACTTTTTAATATCCCAGCTACTTATTGCCTTCTCTTCGTGATAAGAATACCAATGCTCAATCGAACAAATACAAAGATCAAACAGAAGAAGATCGACGCTTTAATATTCTTTCAGCTTGTATGTCCGATATATCATAAAAACGAACGCTCGAACGGAACCAACTAAAAATAAAATCCTTGGATTAAACTTCTTTAAAAGCTGATGCGGTTATTGTGGTATTTTGACAAATTTATTAATAAAAGATATCTCGTAAAAAGCATTATCGATTTAAATCTTTTTATTTTTGAGGAAAGCTGACAAGGAATTATCATTTAATTATAGAAAAATATATTTTTAAGCTTTTCAAGTCAAATTTGTCGTTTCGATGCTGTACGTACACGGATTAGAGATACAAAAATTTGTTTTGTTTTGTTGGTAACTAAATGCGGGACAATGAATTATTTGTTTTTACTAAAATACTTCTCAAAATGTGGTAATCCGCTTTACTTTTTAATGATTTGTCTACTTCATTCTCGTGTAATAAATTTACGCTCTCTCACAATCATTAAAATTATTAAAACTTAGTTTTAAGTGACTCGGATTTATTTGCGAAAGGGTTACAATTATTTACTCGTATATTAAATCGTATACCGATCGCAGCTTTACGTGCTAGCAATTTTTTTTATATTATATACCTACCTACTTATTTTCGCCCGGCAAAAGGGTCAAATGTTTTCTTTGTATAGCTTCTATCTCCAACATCTTTTAGATGCTAATCAAAGCTTCCATCATTTTTTTTTCTTTAATAATTAAATTTGAAGCCAGCTTTTAGTATTTTTCAAAGCGAACTAAATCACCCTTACACCTATTCTTAAATATTATTTTGTTAATACAACACTTTCCTTCAGCCCCTGACAGAATTTCTTATGACCGCTACGTTATCATATAAGGCCACGCCTCATGTATCCCATTATTTATAGGATTTTAGGCAATTTTGTTCTTGTAAAAAGTTATAGTTATATTCTTCTTTTGTACGAGGGTTGCTAGTAGGTAATAACCGTGCAAATTGCTGTATTAAGTTTCTCTTTACAGAAGGAACATTGTGGTTATGGCTTTGTAAACAATATTAAAATGTAACAATTTGAAAGACGCGTAATATACTAAAGACATAAAAAAAAATCTATAATTATTAGAAATGTGTTTTGTTTTAGCGAAATTTTTATTATTGCATAAAGAAAATTTTACTTTGAGCTGTAAAATAATTTTAACGAACAGTGGAATAATTTAATTTTCATAATAATTTTCTTACTGGTAGAAAGTTGTTAATTAATTGCATTACCATTCATTTCAAGATGAGGTTAAAGGGGTAGGGTTAAAGTTTTGACGTGTTGTTAGTCAGACAACCCTTAAATTTGTTACGCAGTTTGAAATTATTTTCAAAAATTTCACTTTGTGCTAAAAATTGTTTAATTATCGAATTAAGTTAATTATAGGGCCAACCCAATAATTAAATAGTACACGATTGTTGTTAATCGCTTTAATTAAATTTTGCCACTCTACATTAATTTGAATATTTGTAATATAAATTCATATGAGAGTCAGTTTATTGCTTGGTCAATATCAGAAATCAGACCTTTGTCCATAACTAGCACATTTGTACACAATTTTCGGTTGTACGTATAGTTGAGGAATCCTCTTTTACAATTAGTATGAGCACGCATGGTTCTTACGAATCAAAAATGCACGAATGGACATTCCAAAGGTACCGTTGGATTAACATGCAGAGAATTTTACACACGAGTTTTAATACAACTTTTACTCTTTATTTTTTTTGCCAGTATATGAAGTTCAAATAGGAAAATTATACCTAAGGGTTTAATATGGCATCTCTTTATTTTAAGACTTGTTGGCAGCGATTATCACCATTCACTCCGTTCTCATGTATGCTCTGCTCTAGGGCAACTGTTAAAACTATTCTATTTGAATATGGTACATCCTTTCATGTTATTCGCTGTTGGCTGTATGTTTTGTGACCAAACTTTTGCCAGCTGGCGCAGTTTAATAAAACACTGTTCGACAAAAAGTTGGCAATTAGTTGAAATTTGTGGCTACAAACCATCATTAGCTTAACTACAACTTTTTCAGAATACAAATAAATTAACAAAACTTAAGTAGTCTGTACACTCCATCTTTTTACCCCCATTAGCTATTAAAATTTCGGTTGGCACTAGTAAGTTACTAGTAGTAAATTTGTTGCTCCAGGGTACTACCCCATCGTGGCTTAGAATTCGAAAATCTAAATTTGAATTGTAACATGTTTAATTATTATGATTACATAATAAAGTTTTGTAATAATTACACAAACCTGTTGATTTACATTTTAATTAAGTTCTAAAAATATATTTACATAAAAACTTTATCGAAACTTTTCATTGAAAATTTAATGTTTCTCTCAAGTTTGACAGATTTTAAAATACTTTTTTAACGAGTATCCGAATCTCTTATTTTGCATTAAAATAAATTTTGAAACTGTAGAATCGAAAAAAAGAATTATTTTATGTTTGTCAAAGCCTTTCAAATTTATCAAACTCGAAATGTATCTCTTTGCAGGCGACCTCTTTCATTAAAATCGGGGGTTTCTTACTCATTTAAAAGTGGGAGAATTTTTATGTACAACGATACATTTTTTCAATCTCCTTATAACCAACCCACACCTAATGAACTCAAAATTGATATCAAAACCAGTGTTTTTATTGACTTTTGTAACAACTCATTTACATCTAACTAAAAATTTCACATTTTCTTAGCAAACCTGACTTTATTGACCGAGTTTTAAGCTTTTCGGAACATTGCTTCTCTGCAAAGTCTTCACTATCGATTTTTGAGATGGATCAATCCTCTTCTTTCTCTTTTACTTTCAACTTAATTGAGAGAAGAAATTTCGCGATTCAAATCCACAATTTCTGTGCTGTAACTCAACCAGCGATTACACCAAGCTACTGCTGTGGTTGCTTTACAATTGAGTTTTTCATTGGCATCTACATAAAATTGATTGAAATTTTGAGTAGTCGGATCGACTTCGGGCGAAGTAAGAACCCTATTCTGATCATCTCGGAAGACGATGGAAAACGAAAATGAAAAAATTCCGGCCTACCCCAAGGAAGTATGATGGGCCATTTAGTATCTGATAGTCTTCTATGTTTTTTTATCCATGTGAAAGACAGGTAGTCCATCACTCTCACTTTTCTAAACCTCAAAGCATCAAATGAAATAAAATTTTCTTACTTCAAACTTCCGGTTACTGTGCAGTTAATCTAACCACTCGAAACTAAATTTCTTCTACTACACACTAAAGAACACAGTTAATATAACAAATTCTCAAAATATGAGGCGAGAATTTGTTATCAAAATTTTGAAATAATCGATTTTGAAAAGTACGAAAAAGTAGCATGATCGTGCCACACAACCGGTCGATGCCACTAGCTTCGCCCGGCCGGCGCGCATTTTGTTGACGGTACGTGCACTGGGATATACTCTTATGCCTCGATTACACAGAGCGACTTTAGACGCTAGACGCTAGCGAATTTAGACGCAGCGTCTAAAGTCGCTCTGTGTAATCGACCTAGACGCTTAGACGCCGCGTCTTGAACAGACGCTGTTCGCTCGCTTTTAAAGTTGACAGCCGGGCTACTTTAGACGCTAGACGCTAGCGTTTTTACACTCCGGCGTCTAAAGTCGCTCTGTGTAATCGACATGAGAGTGTAAAAACGCTATGTGCTAGCGTCTTTATATATTTTATTTTGGCTTTTAATTGCTTTTCATTCATTTCTTCTACCAATCCTTCACTCTGAAGTTCTAAATAGAAGCTTTTACTTATTTCATTTTTTAACTTGATGTTGCAGTAGTCCTTATGCTTAATGTTCCAAAGAAAGGATATTTTTCATAAACTTTTAAAAAATCAATAATATTACTGCTGTTCCACTTCATTGTTAAACTATTAAACTATTGCTAAACAAAACTAAATTTTAATTTTTAATACTTATCAGTTCAAATGCGCGATTGCAACTACGAGACTAGCGAGTTTAGACGCTAGCGTCTAGCGTCTAAAGTCGCTGTGTGTAATCGGACAGGTCGCTACACGCTCAGTCGCTGGCGACTTTAGACGCTAGCGTCTAGCGTCTAAAGTCGCTCTGTGTAATCGAGGCATTACACTTAGAAAATTTCGCACCGGCAGATGCAGCTCGACGCTCCTACATGTAACATCGATTATTTTTTGTTTTTACGCGATTTTTAGGGGGTTAAACGTAATAGTATACTGCACCATACCGCAACTATACTTTTTAATGCTATTTCGAGGGTCTCTCACATCCCGGTTGCATAGATCCCGGTGTTCTTGATGGATGGCGCCTCTCGTATGTTTAGCCTAGTAACCAGAGTCAAATCCGCTCCGTAGGGGTGCAGAGCGGAGCGGAGCGGAGCGGCGCCCCGGAGGAGTAGGATTTGACGATGGCTGACCCTCCCTTTCGAATGCACACCCTTAAAAATGGAAGGCAAAAAAAATTTAATTTTTTCACTTTTTAGGCAATAACCGCCTTATTTTCCATTTTTTCGCGAATATTTATACTAATATCTACTAAGCACACCCCCCCCTACCCGAATTTCAAAGAAAAATTAAAATCGGACCGAAAAAATTGCACTCCATTTCAAGGGACTGTAACCCGATACATGTGCAGACCCCGGGTTCGGCCGGCTACATGAATTTACTTTCCCTTCTTTTCAAAAGTCGATATTTTGGTTATTTTTCAAAATTTCACGCAAGTTATTTTTTCTATAGCCTAAAATAAGCCCATTCTTTAGTGTGTAGCTGAAGAAATTTTGTTTCGACTGGTTAGATTAAGTGAACAGTCGCCAAACTTCCTTCCGTTCTTAGTTAGCCCATAATTGGTCTTCTCATTTTGACGAACAATTGCTTCCAACCCATTACATGTTTTTAAATTACGACCATTTCTTCTCATTTCCATTTCATTCGATATCAAATTTCCGGTATTATTTTGCTTTGTACCATGTGCATCCAAATCTTTCTCTGATACATTTGTGTTTACCTCAAAATAATTTTCTTTTCCCTTCACTGGTTCATTTTTTGTTTTATTATTCTGACTTTGTCGATATTATTATTGAATGCCTCTTCGTTTTCTCTAATTTCTTCGACCTTTATGACAAAATTTTCTCATAAGATTTCACCAGCTGACATTTTATCTAGTTTTCCATGTGTTTTGTGTCTTTATTAATGCCACCATTTTATCTGTATTGTTTTTCATATTTTCATTTACCAAAATTTGTTTTTATTTCTTTTACACTCACGTTTAGTGTTTCTTCCGTGACAGCTTTTTCCTGTATACGTCGGCTTACTGCCAAAACAAGATAACTCCATTTTTGGACAAAATGAGTTGTATACATGATTGCATTCAAATAAGAGCAAACTACATTTTGACAAAACCTGAAACTGTAAGTCAAATATTAAAGGAGTATTAAGAAGTTCATTTTTAACTTTTGTTAACTTTTTTATGGTGAATCAAACTTTAAAATCAGTTTTACTCAAAACTATCATTTTGGAGTTATCTTGTTTTAGCAGTAAGCCGACGATATATGTATCGGAGAACTGTACCCAAATTGTCCATCTCCTTTTGAAACTCGATCTGTGATTTATTGATCTGTTTCATGTTATTTTGCATTTCTTGATTTGTTGTGTCTATTTTTTTATTTATTGCGTCTATAATTTTCTTGTTTGTGCTCTCTTGTATTGTTTTCGTTAATAATTTCATCATTTCTTGCAATCCAACTTCAGGATTTATAATACTCTGAAAAACATTAGCATCATTAAAGAATCTTCTCCTTCCGATGCATCCACATTCATTTTTTCCGGGGTGCTTTCCCATAAAGGCTTATCCTTATCATCCATGTTAACAAAAAAACTCTAATTTAAAGTAAGTCCAATTTTTAATCGCCCCCCACGCAATTATTGGTAAAGCCAATACTGTAAAAATTGTCGAATTTTCCTTATCGTAGTATGAAAAAATTGCGTCACGTTGGGCCAGCCAATTTAAAGTAGTCGTGTTATCTACGACCCCCACAAAGTTCACCAAGAAAACTCCAAAACACCTTTAATTTATCACTATTTTCAATAAGGCAATCATTATCTTTTCAATTCAATTGTATTTTTAACTTCGAAAATACAAAAGTCCAACTTGTTGTCCGCTTCGTGTGGACCCGACTGCACATTTTTCCTAATCTTCTCCAATACTTCTTTTCATTATCTTCCTTAAAGCTGGTGGCTGCAAATTCAAATGTTATCGTAAATTTATTTAAATTGTAAACCATTTTGATGGTACGCAAATATGAAAGATACAAAATTATTTGAGGAAGGAAAATAACAGTTCAACTTCCCCCTTTGGATTGAGAAGGAATTTGTTAAAATAATCTTTACGAAAGACAACAATTATTTAAACAATTCATTTGATGTTAAATAAATGGGTTTTTCACCGGTACGAGTCAAAAATAAATTTACACGAACTTAAAGTTTTGAAATTATAACTGAAATTAAATTAAAATAAGATCCCTTTTGATTTCAATAAATTAAAATTAAATTTTTTTTAAAGTTTGATTCTTTTGGTCACGTTTTGTAAATATTTCGTTTTTATTTCCAATTTGACCCAAAATGGAGTCCATGGTCTATCCTTGTAATCAGTACACCGGTCTTCCATGATCATCTCATATGCTTCCACGAGAAAACTCTTGTTAAGGGCATCCTTATTTTGGGTGTTGTACCGACCATCCTGTTAAATTTTATACGACTGAACCTAATCGTTCTCATATCATTTCTATTTTAATGTCCTTTGTTCTTGCCAGTATATCCAAATGTTATCCATGTGAAAGACAGGTAGTCCATCACTCTCATTTTTCCAAACCTCAAAGCATCTAATGAAATGAAATAAAATTTTCTTGCTTCAAACTTCCTTCTGTTCTTAGTCGGCCCATAATCGTTTTTCCCATTTTGACAAACAATCACTTCCAACCCAGTACATGATTTTAAATTCCGACCATTTCTTCTCATTTCTATTTCATACAAATAGAAGGAGAAGTAAAAAAATAATAATTTCACGTCTGACCTACCAACTACTACTACATTTCCCACAGTGGCAACTTTGGAATGGTGCTTTTCCTCAATATTTTATTCGACCCAACAACAGCATCTAAAAACTTCAAAATAAATTCCAAGAGGAAAACAACATGGATTGAAATTATAGCCAGATGTATTGGAACATTAAGCGAATATCTCAGCAATTTAAAGGAGTCGAAACATTTAAATCATTGCTGGAATGCTCTGGTTGTGACTTTTTTAAATTCTTTAAATTCACACAAACGGATAAGTTTGCAACTTCCAACTTCTTCAACTCCTTGTATTAGACGTATTATACCTAGAGGTGGTTTCTCATTGCCTTACAAGTAGGGTTGCCAGATTTTTTTATCATTTAATACATAAAAATTTTAAAATAAAAACATGACATTGCGTTAACATTTTGCCTCCTTCAGTGAAGTCTTATTTTTTCAAGGTAAAATTTGATTAAATACTTTTGCTTTTTAATCGGTAGGAATTACAAACACTACTTCTTCTTTCCCACCTAGGTTCGACGTTCCCATTATGTTCAGGAATTTAAATAAATATCTCACATATCTGAAAACTTCCGGAAATTCTGTTTCCATTTTTTTTTTTTAGAAAATTAACCTCCATTTTCTTGAGACTAATTTATAATATCAATTATTTCCTTCTTCTATATTATAGTTGATACTCTACTTATTTGGTTGAAAAAAAGGACATAATTTACAACTATATTTTTATAGACACTTTGCGCGATATTGAGATTATACGCTGTCTAAAAACCGGGACGAACCCTATTTTCAAGGCGAGGATAAAGTTTATTTCGTTCAGGATCGAACCGGGTACATCATAAATTATCAGTCAGTCACACAGTAAACTGTGATCGTTTCGTGTATTAGGAGTTTCCTTCATTGGCAGATCTCATTCGTTTGTTTAGTTCCTTACTGTTTTTATTTGTTATCTAATATACGAAATAATACATGTATTTTATTTTTCCCAACCCATGAAGATTACAGCTAACGGTCTCTTCCATATTGCAATCTTCGACCTTTAGGCTGTTTTCACACGGGGCAATATATTGCCTACCATAAAACGTCGCGATAGCTTTCACACGAACGCGGATACCATATCGTCCCCTTAGTGCTACAACTAGGTAACTTGAAATTACTCATATTGAGTAAATGGAGTTTAAAGTTTACAATAGCAAAAAAAAGTATTAAACTTCAAAATTATTTTTGTTTTAACGTTTGAAACTTTAGCTACTTATGTAAGTTAAATGTATTTAATACCCTCACAGTCTAATGTTTTATATTTTAGGAAATTTTTAATTAGAAGTAAGATATTGCAATGACCCCTCTCCTTAATGATATAAATAAAGCTTATGATAAGAATGAGACCCTTACCTGGAATGCTTATCCCACAATGATAACTTACGTGTGGAGAAATTTTGTATTTGGCTCGGCTAGCTCAAAAGTGAAAGAAATTCTTTGATTGTTTGTAAAATTTACCTTACTGCATTCGCTCATCTTCAGAATGAACAAGATTCATATTTTATAAACTTGATTTAAATTCAAATAAAATAGAATCATGGCAATTTGATTTTTTAATGAAATTAATAAATTTTCACAAATTGTCGTCATGGAGACGAAAGAAAATTTTAGCTTTATAACTAAATGTAACAAATTCTTAATTCTAACTGATAAATCTAAATAAATGTTTGTAAATAAAAAAGATTTTCTGATTTTTAATGTTTTAAATTTCCCGCACTTGGATATTTAAATAAATCTTACCCCACTTCCGAATTGCATCATAGTTCGTTCCTAAGCGTGGGTGTACCGGTTGTTTACACCTAGAATTCGCTCCAGTTTACTTTTCTGTGATCATCCAGTTAATTTTCATCAATCATCCAAGTATTTCCTCGGCTATCAATACCAAATTTTGAGTTTTTTGTGAGTGTATTAATATTTTTTAACATTTTCAATATAATTTAACCTTTTCCAGAATAAATCAACTTTACTTTACCCTACTTGGGTTTTAAAAACACATTTTTCACAAATTTTCTGGAGCAGCACAAAATTTGCGTCCATTCACTTTGGGTTATTTTATCGTTCTTCTTTGTTGTCCTGGTAAACAAATTCGTCGCCAAGGATATAAATTTTCGTTGATATTTCAACGCATGCCTGTTTTTGATGCAGCAAGTTTTCATTGGCCAGTAACTTTAATTAAATTTTACCACACTTAATCTTCATTTAAATAATGTTTTTTAGGAAAGAACTGTAAATTGGAGACACGATGCACTTTAAAGTTTAAATTGAGGCGAATAATGGTCCTTTTAATTTATCGCACCAAGCTGTTACAACAAATGTCATCACGAAAACCTTTTCAGTGTGCTTAACACAACTAATTCTAAACTAACCTAGTTTTAATAACAATATTTACTAATATAATTATAACTAACAAATAACAAATAATTTTAAGATGATATAAATTTTATTATTTCTATCACGAGTCAATCGTTATATCGCCTTGCCATGATCTCTCTATAATTCAACTTTTATTTAAAATTTGACTTAAAACTCGTTCATTCTTTTGATTTGCCAATTCAGCAGAGCAAAGAACATCGCAATATCTACATAGTTATAGCACTAATAAAAATTTGAAAAATCAGACTTATCTAGTTCTTTTATTTTATTTTAACTTTGTATGTTTCAAAATAAGTTTTATTCATAACGACTGATAAATAGTAATACATAATACAAAATAAGATCAAGAAAATACATAATTATTATAAAAAATAAAACTATAAAACTTCACAATTGCACAAATAGATATCTCAACTGTCTTGCGAAGGTCGCGGACGTACTATACGTAACGTTCGGAATTTGCACAACTAGGTATCTCAAGTTATCCACTTGTAGCATAACAGCATTGAAGGGATCTGTCACTTATCTACTTTTAGCAAGTGGATATTTGATATTTAGAAACATAATAGAACATTTTTAGTTGTAGCACTAAATAAAATGGGTAAAATTAGGTGGGTACATGTAGCTAACTCAAAATAGCCAAAATTCGAGTTACCTAGTTGTAGCACTAAGGGGACGATATATGGTACGCTATATCGCGTTTACACGCGATTTGTTCTACTGAAATGGCGCTATATTTTATCGCGACGTTTTATGGTAGGCAATATATTGCCCCGTGTGAAAACAACCTTAAGCTGCATTCACATAGGGTATTGTATGTGGATGGTAGAATCGGTAAGAGTTAAAACGCATTAACTCAGGTAGGAGCGTTCCTACTTTCTTAGCGTTCCTTACCTGAACGCTCTACCGATTCTACCATCCACATACAATACCCTATCTGTAGGCCGCTTTATTCGGTCCTTTGTTTAACGCTTTCACTTTTGCATTATAACTGTTTAACCCCAAAGCTCAACCTGTTATAATTTTGATTGCAGTTTGTTCTTTTCATTTTTTTTCTACTAAACGGTTTTTCAGTTCTGTGCCATAAATTGCCTTTTGTATATATGACACAACCATTGCACGTTTAATTGGTCGTGTGTATTTGTTGATGGGCTCGGAAATTAATAGATAGATTGTAAACAATTAGCTTGTAGCTAATAACGTCATTCAATCAACAGAATCACTGTCATTTGCTAACGTGTTACATGTTGTTCACTTTGTATGTGAACATATCAGTAATTTGCTATAAAGCTGACCTAATTATTAAGTAGAACAGTAAATTATAAATTCATAATGGGTTACTGTACGGTTAATGTAACCACTCGAAACTAAATTTCTTCTACTACACACTAAAGAACACAGTTAATATAACAAATTCTCAAAATATTAGGTAAGAATTTGTTATCAAAATTTTGAAATAATCGATTTTGAAAAGTACGAAAAAGTAGCATGATCGTGCCACACAACCGGTCGATGCCACTAGCTTCGCCCGGCCGGCGCGCATTTTGTTGACGGTACGTGCACTGGGATATACTCTTACACTTAGAAAATTTCGCACCGGCAGATGCAGCTCGACGCTCCTACATGTAACATCGATTATTTTTTGTTTTTACGCGATTTTTAGGGGGTTAAACGTAATAGTATACTGCACCATACCGCAACTATACTTTTTAATGCTATTTCGAGGGTCTCTCACATCCCGGTTGCATAGATCCCGGTGTTCTTGATGGATGGCGCCTCTCGTATGTTTAGCCTAGTAACCAGAGTCAAATCCGCTCCGTAGGGGTGCAGAGCGGAGCGGAGCGGAGCGGCGCCCCGGAGGAGTAGGATTTGACGATGGCTGACCCTCCCTTTCGAATGCACACCCTTAAAAATGGAAGGCAAAAAAAATTTAATTTTTTCACTTTTTAGGCAATAACCGCCTTATTTTCCATTTTTTCGCGAATATTTATACTAATATCTACTAAGCACACCCCCCCCTACCCGAATTTCAAAGAAAAATTAAAATCGGACCGAAAAAATTGCACTCCATTTCAAGGGACTGTAACCCGATACATGTGCAGACCCCGGGTTCGACCGGCTACATGAATTTACTTTCCCTTCTTTTCAAAAGTCGATATTTTGGTTATTTTTCAAAATTTCTCGCAAGTTATTGTTTCTATAGCCTAATATAAGCCCATTCTTTAGTGTGTAGCTGAAGAAATTTTGTTTCGAGTGGTTACATTAACCCAACAGTCGCCTCATAATGAAATTATTATAATAAGGGTAATTGAAGCAGAATAGAAAAATAATCGGAATTATTTATAGTTTTGACATACTAAATGGTGACTCTGACATGATGGAACCAATATATTAAGTATTATATCTCGATAAACTTTCCCTATTAATCGTAATACTATAGTCCAAATTGGTGAATTGATAAAATATTTTGTAGAAAAAAACAACGATGTGCTTGTACAATAATTCGTTTAAGAAAATTTTTAATGTTGCGGATTGATGTTTTTTACTTAAATATTTATTGCTTTAGGATTCAGAAGGTGACACTCCATTACACGATGCCATTTCTAAGAAGAGGGATGATATGCTGACTTTACTCCTAGATCACAATGCAGATATCACGCTGACTAATAACAATGGATTCAATGCTCTCCATCATGCAGCTCTTCGTGGAAATCCAAGGTAGGTGGATTTTAGTTTAACGAAATTATTGGATATTGAAATGTGGTTTTTGAAACGAGCCAATTTTATCATTTCTGGCTTTAGTCGAATATTTTTCATTAATCTTTCAAAGCTAAAAGATCAATGATATTTGTGCATGTTAAACATTATGGTAATAGTATGCAGATGCACTTGGAAAAATTAACATTTTAAAAATAGAAAAATCCTACTCTCGCTCTTCCTTGGCTTTCATACAACTAATAACGTATCGAGCACCACGGTATTGCATTTGGTGAAAATTCATTTTTAAAATTGAAGCCTTCACATTATGGAAATAGTTAAATTACGTTATTTATTACTTTTGCTATTTTTGGGGGTAATATGTATCCGAGCATAAAATTTTATATGAATAAAATATCCAATATGAAAACTAAAATGTCGAAAACACGAACGTGCAAAGCAAATAATATGCAACAGTTTGGTTTTGAGTATCTGGAGTTGATATGTACGGAAGAGGATGCGGCTGCCGACAGCTCCCAATTTCCTGTTTGAGCAACACGTCTTTACTTTGGTTACACTGTCTAAGATACATCATGAAAAGCATCACCTTTTCACTTATGCACGTTCCTACCGAATTGCATTACTTCAAACTTCACTTATTCTAAAGAGAAAATGTGCCTGTCTACCGTTATGACTGTTATATGTGAACGTGCTTTTGAGGTCTGGATCCTTGAATGTATTATGTATTAAAGCTGAAAATTTTAAGGGAAATCATGAAATTTTATCGCGTTTGTTATAAAGGAGAATCTTATTTAAATTTTTCGTTATTTTATCAAAAATTGTTTTTTAAAAGTGCAAAAATATTCTTTTGATTTTTCCTTTTCTATTAAGGTTTCCATTTTCATTTCAACCTAACATTCCTAATATCGTATATACCTACTTGCTTTAGGTATTTTTTTTTAAATTTCACCGGATAGCTATACTTTTTTATTTTTATTGCACCGCCACTGAATTTTGATTATTATTATACCGTATATATTATTACTTACCTATTTGATAAACAACACTTTTGATTATTTAATATTATTTTCTGTCCATCCCTCGGTTCGAACCAGAAGGAGACTTAGAGTGAAAAATAAACGTGTTAGTGAAATTTGTTCATCAGAGTAACAAACTATCAAATATGATGTCAACCTAAATTTTATACGTAACTTAATTTTGGCATAATAACCAATACGGTGTTTCAGTGCTTAGTTGCGTGAATTGTATTAATTAGTGATCAATTCTCCAGATAACGAAACAAAGAAGAAAAAGAAAATACCCGTTAACTCGAAATAGTTTATAGAAGAAAAATAGTCTGAATATATATATTTGAAATAGTAATTAAGGTAGATAATATTCTGGAGATGAACCTTCGTCCTTTACACTATAATAGTTTCAATATGTGCAATTGAATGTTGAATTTAAACTAAAATTTGGGTTTTCCACGTCAAAATTTCGTTTTATCTGTGTCACCGACACCATTACACATAATGTGGAGTATTAAATTTTTTCTTTGACGTTATTTGACGGCTACGATATTTATAATGAATTTTGTTGGCTATGTCGGGTGAGATTTTATGCGCTTTGCAGGATAAATTGAAAATAAACCTGTTTTATGTTTACTTGAAATATTTGCGAGAACTGGTCAATTATTGATTGCACTTGACTTGACCGAATTGTGCAAAACAAAATATCGCAAAAGAGATTAAATATTTATAATTTTGTCTTAATTTCGAAAGTTGAGCTGTTTTTATAAATCGTAAAAGTTTTGGAGAAGAAAGTTTTCGTATCCTTTTTGGCAAAAGTTAAAAGATAATGTTATACGTTTCTGTCTTGTTGGAAATTTGTTGACGAAGTATTGTCATATATTTGAAAGTACATAAAGCTAATGCAGTCTGGAGTGTACAATTTAACAAACGGGATCACGAACAAATTACTGATAATTCATCTCGCTCACTTTCCAGTAACGTCGCAGTTTGTTAAGATTAGTCATTCGTAGCTTAAAGGATTACACTCGGACAAATTATTCGCTTAGTGATTAAGTTTAATGAACATTAGCATCAAATGAGAATAACGCATAAACTTCTCGTTTTCAAAGATATTTTAGGTTATGTTTGCAAGAGTCATGCTAAACTATTTCTCCTGACACTCATTCATATTCATTATTCTTAGTTTCTACTGTGCTTTATTTTCCTGCAATGGTATTATTAGATTTTCCTACTATTTGTGTTTCAGTTTAGTTGCACGCGCTGCCGACTAAGCATATTTTCTTAATTAAAGTGTTACATTAATTTTCATGTTTTTCTTTGCAAGGTTTAACAAAATTAATGGATACCGTTGTTTGTTGTGACATTATTGCCGTTGTAGGTGAGCGAGTCACTCGTACCTACGCCGAAAAAGACTTTTCGTCGACGAAAGCCAATCCCAGTTTCAAAAATGTAATTCGTACTTTTCGCCGAGAAAATGCTCCCGAGTAAGATTTGTCGATTCCCACATTAGGAACAAAGTCACCCCTACATGTTTCGGGTATTAGTCCATGTCCAGTTCAATTAGCTCTTCGGCGTAGCTGCGCGCTGAGCTGTGCCAGTGGATCAAAGCATTAGTGTAGGTTTGAATGGAGATGGTAGACAAATCTTTACACTTTGTGGTTTTCTTAATTCCAATTTGCAAAATGTTCTCGTTTAGAATGCGTACCGAGATTAAACGTGGAGGATAATTAGTAATTTTGAATTTAGTTGGCTGATGGCGTTCATCTCGAGCGAACAATGACAAAATTTGAAGTGTAAAAATTTGATTAGAAACGAAAAATGTCGTTGATGAATGACTCTTTTCTGGTTTAGGATTTTGTATGTCTTGAAGGTGGAAAAGCACATAGAAGCCGAAGGCGCGTCCTTATTGCTCGTCGACCCATTCCAAAGCATCCGGTTAGAAAACTACCATTACATATCTAATTTTACGGACTGCTGGTTGCCGAATAAGACATGACCGCGTTGCAAAAGATGAGGGAAATTAGTGAGGCGTGGGTCAATGTGTTATCAGACGTTATTTTCCTAAATTATTTCAACAAAATGTTCATAAGTATGTGCAAATTTTATATCAAATCGCTCCATATTTTATAATAATATTATAGGAGTTTCTTATTTTTCGAAAAAATTTCCACGTCTCTTTATGAATTACCGTTATAACAAAAAATTAAACTGTTAATCGTTTCGTATCCTATTTGGTGCTAAGGGCAGATGCAGCGTGCACATTTTTTATTCGTATCACAATTCTATTTCCTTCTTTTTTTTTGCTAAAGGAAAAGCTGTGCGTCGTATATCGATGCGATTATCCTTATACTATAAGAAATTTCAAAAGTTTAATTAATGGTTAAGTTTATTGTAATAGGCAGGAAATTTATTGTTATTATTAACTTTTATCTTAAAACGATCAATCACCGAACTTGCTTTAACATTTTAAAATTTATTGTTGGCTCTTTAATTAGCCTTTTCATGTTTTTGTGCGTATACTACTTACTACATCAGTTCGTTGTTATCTTGTGGATGGAAGCAGTATTTGAGTTTTTATTGTCATGTGTATGTATATATGTCTGTTCCATATTAATCAAAAATTTTGTTTTTATGATTCGAGTACAAAGTTGATGGAATACTTTAATATCTTATAAAATTCCTTGTCAACATCCTAAGGCTAACCAATCACCGAACTAAATTGAAGCATGCTGAGAGCTCATACATTATGTAGACGTTATTTTGTTGTAAATTTTGTACCGCACATTGGTAATTTGTAACTCAACTTAGTTTAAAATGCACATTTTCATTTTGTTTTTGAGAGCTTCGTTAAGCTCATAACGATGTTGAATGGATATTTAGAGGCGTATTTGTTTAAGTGTTTTTACCTTCCTTAATCAAGACTAACGTCGGAAAATGCATAAAAGTATCCTAGTGCTTTCAGTAACTTTGTGTTTTACTCTCTTAGCAGTAAAAGCACGTTTACATCCTTTTGTAGTCGCCTTGTTCATTTAAAGAGTCCCGAAAATGTTCCTATTATTTCTCGACTTACTTTTTTTTATTTATTCCTCTATTGTTGTGTCCAATGAAATGATATATTACTTTTTAAAATCGTCGCCATAACCGATAGGTCGATATAATATTAGGTATAGGAATATATATCAGTTGAAAATCGTCACCTCTTCTTCCGTCTTTCAACCCTGTTTCGAATGCACGAGAATGTTTTTGATAAACATTTAAAATTTTCACCTCTCGTAAGATCGAACCACCTCGGTTCAAAAGTTATTTGGTTAGTATACTACATAATATTATAGACATTCCCATGGGCAATGCATCAAGTCTGCTGTTCCAAGTAGGAAATTGCATCGGTAATGTTGAAACCCTACAGGCTGTATGTGACGTTCGATATGATCGATGCATCTCGTATATAAACAAAAACCTCATAATACTTTTTTGTAATATACTATATATTATATATCTATGTATACATTTTTTAAGGACCAATATTATTTCTCTTTTTTGCAATAGGTACTATTTGATATTTCGCTAAAGGAAAATTGTGATATTTGTCTGATTTTGAATTATTACCAAATTTCAGATTTGGATGTGAGAATCACATTTGTCTTTTGTTCAATTTCCAACTTTCCACATTTTATATCAATTCTGCACATGAATCAGAATGTGTCTGACTAAAAATATGGGACAGCCTTAAATTATTGCAAAATTTTGTGAATTTCCACGTTCCTTGTTGTACCTGAGATTTAAGTTTAAAAACGGATTCTTTTCTTAATTTAACGCTACTCGACTTAGCAATAAATTGATTGAGTCAATAATGTTGGCCGGGACAGATAATGGGTTGAACTAAATTAGATAATTGATCTAGTAACGAGTCGCCTTTAAAGGTGGGGTTGCATTAGTTTAGGAATCGAATGGTAAAATTTCTTAATCAATCGTTGCTATTTTTGTACAAAATACGAGGCTTCTTCAGACACTTTCCGTATAACGTGATAACTGCACCCTTCATTTTATGTATCTTACGAGAGATAAGTGCAAGCGACCGAGACTGACGGACTTGGCCCCTATATAAACCGCAAATTTGTTATCTCGGACTGTAATGATTTGAAAAACTATTATACATAATTCGGTTATACAAACATAAATTTGGAAAGTTTAATTTAACTGCCAAAAACTTAAAGAATATTTTTGTAATTATAAACGAAGACGTTTTAAAAAGAAAAATGGTAACCCCTATAGTCTACTCGACAATTTCATTGTAAATAAGAATTCCATAAATCCAAACCAGCAGCCAAGTGCGGAGGCCGTCATAACCGCGAACTTTACCCATAATTTATAGTAATAAGAATTCCTCCGTTCCGCGGCAGGTATATGCATGATCTGTAATCTTACAAATTTCTTTCTCGGAGAAAGATAAAAAGCAATGTGTTCCAGGCGATAAAGCGCGCCACAAATTTCCGTTGGATTGTCCTCGCGCCCAAAAAAAAAAAATATTTCGGATCGCAATTGTAAAATTGCAAAATCTTGCCATAGCTGCTTTTACTTCAATTCCAATTTAAAATGTAATTAACTCGAATCTATCAAAACGAGTCGCACATAAAAAACAAACCACCCGCCCTAATATTATTAGATGATGCTTTTAAAAAACATCAAAACTTGGAGAGTTTGACATCGTCAGTTTTCCTATTTAAAAGTAACAAAGTTCGATAAGCATATCAAATAAAGCACCAACATCAAAACTGCCAAAAAGTTTTCCATAGTAAAAGATGAGGGCTCATTTTAGTACGTAGGCAAATGTTCTTGATTATAAAGAAAAATTTTCAAGCTGCTGAGAATGGCAGAAAATGTGATACGGGTTCGACATAGTAGAGAGCGCGGCGGAAGAATTAAGTAAAATTTTCGTCGTGTTTTGACCCGACGAAAAATCTCCATAGCGCATTACAGCAGCCACTAGTGATTATTAGAAAATTTGTTATCAGATGTTATACTGCGAGAACTCCCTAAAGATCCATCGTTTAGGTCACGCAGGAAAAGTTACAGTGATGGAATGAGTCTCCAGGGTGCATACCACTTAAAACACTTTGTTTAGTTCAAAACATTCATCTTTTTTTGCTTAAAAATGATCTCCTAATACGGCATTTTTTAAATAAAAGCATCACAAGACGACAGTTTCCACTTGCAGTCAATATTTCATTTCTTTATTAGGGAAAAGGTAGTCGGTTATGGTCTTAAAATATTTAGCTCCAAGGGTAAGAAGTAAATTGCATTGAGCAAGTGGTTCATAAAGCAACAACTATCCAATTTCCGAGAATTCGCGGATCAGTGGTTTGGAAGGACAATGAGGAAGATGAGGGGGAAGTACATTTATCCATTATGTGTCGGTATTTTCGAAAACTCGACGAGCTGAAGGAAATCGGGCGGCGCACTAGACGCAGTAATTCCTAAGACAATTCTTAGTTTGCATTCGAATTGTTATCGTTCCCGACGACGACGACGACGGACAGCGACGTATGAATTCCATTAAACAATTTCAAATTAAAAAATCTAATCCTGGGAATCACTCGATGCTAGCTGGGCATTACAAGCGGGATTTGCGAAATATTTGTTTTGTGAAACAAAAATTAATTAAAATTTTAAGATCCTGAACATTTCAATAAAAATTTTTGCGACTGCAACGTTAGTTTCGCTTCGCAGGTTACAATATATTGCATGAGCTAAACCATTCATTCGCATTCTGATAAGGAATCGCTAACGGAAACATCGATATTTGTACAAGCGCTCGTCTATTTTTCTTGTATTGTGTCGTGACTATATCGGTAGTGCAATTCATTGCTTCTTTCAGACCTTTATTACCGTCACCGCTTTTCAATACACTCAATTAATTGAAAATATTGCCCGCGGTATAATAAAATCCTGACAAATTGGAAGAAAGAATAAATCTTAGTTTATAATAATCCACATAATGCCCAGGCCAAGTAACATGGAGCAATCGAAGCCGCGCCGTGCTGATGCCGCCGCCGCCGTGAAGGAAGAAACAATGAAACTACACAATCAAGAGTTTTCTACGCCTTTGTAAAACTACTTGATAATGAGAACAACCTCGCCACGTCCCGTCCTTTCCGATCACCCTTTTCGAACCTTTTCAAACACGTAGGATACTTTTCACTCATTTACTATTTACAGCTTCTTGCTTTAATCAACAACCTTTGAGAATTTTAATTACATTAGCGAATTTATCGGCAAACAAACACGAAAAGTCTTGGAAAAGTTAACACAAATTGAATTAGTTTTAAAAATTTTGCTAGTTCAGTTTTCAAAGTGTGCATGTGATAAATGGTGTCACATAAGGCTAATCGAAAATCTTGAACAATGAACTCAGTCGTTCTGTAGGCGTGAAAATTGATGTCACCACATAAATCTTTCCGTTAGAGGGGCATTACAAATCGGAGACAACCAAAGAAATCGCCTAAAAACTAAAATCTTTTTGTTGTGATAGTTTCGCAGTATCGAAAATATTGTTTTAGAGTTATAAAAATTATTGTAGGAAATGAAAATTATTATGGAGGATATTAATGCATATTCGTACTGAAACAGCAAATAGACGGATTGACTTTTGACCGAAAACAATGTGGATTTGAAGTCGGGAACAGTCAGACTTTTAATTTGATGGTTATGGAACAAAAATCATATTTGTTTGAGAACGAACCCATCAGCACAGCTCATCATTGTGGTGAATAAATAGCCAGTCAATAGCCAATAAATAGCCTTCAAATCGAAATCTTCCTAAGGGGGAAAATACTAACAAATTAGCAAAAACTGCACTTAAAACAAAATCTTCCTGCATTGGAATTTTATGATTTTAAAAAATTAATCGTCCGAGAAGAACCCTGAAAAATCACATTGTAAGATATTATATAATGATACCAAGAATTATTTACTTGCAATTTATAAATTAATGTTTCATTAAAACTATGAAAAACTAGGAAACACCATTAATTTGCAGTTTTAAAACTTCCTTCCTTCTCGGTACTTTTACCCTAATGAGGGTTTGGTGACCCATCTTTTTCTGTGCATGTGACGTGCGTTCGAATTATTTTCACATCATAGAGCACTTACTTGTTTAACGTGGGCTCCGAACCACGGGAAGTGTAATACACTTCATTTTGAGATGGACTTTCTTGGCAGATTACCTCGGTGGTTTGCCATTGCCTGCCGTAGAGAGACGGTTAGAATAAAGTTCTTCCCCCTACCGGATTTGAACCCAGCTTTTCGCATTAGCAGTAGACGCACTTAACTGCCAAAGCTATGACTGTCTAACAAAATAAATATGCAACCATATATAGGTAAGTATTTTAAGTGTACAAAAGGTGTGAGTAGTATAGCCATGATGCACTTTGACACGCTACATATTATCCCACAAAGAGAAGCTGAAAGAACATGTGGAAAGAATGAACGTCGCAAAAATTTCGAAACAAATTATAAAATACAAACCATATAGGCAAAGAAATGTTGGACGTCCATCCAAAAGATGGAAAGACGTATGAAGTCGGAACAGGCTATCCAAAGCCTAATCCATGAAGTGTAGAAGAAGCGAAACTGAAAAGTCGAATTTTAACAAAAATTTCAAGCAAATCAATCTATTAATTTAGATATCTGCAAAAGCGGTTGCAATCACGTTAAAACAGCAACGTCCAATTAACCAAAACACACAGCATTGTTGAAATCACACTCCAATCGAAACCATTCTCGACCTTTGAAAAGTGACTCGACGATGGCGCTCTGTTTTAAAGCGAAAATAATAATTAGCTGTATAGTAATAAATTTTTTAACAAAGTTTAATGGGAAGTTTGCCCTATTTTGATAATAATTATTAGAGGTTTGTATGGGTCCACATTTACGTGTAAGTCCGAACTCAACATTTGTAGAAACGAAAGATGTTTTGAACCCAAGATAGTGGATGAAACATTTAAAAATAAATTTGTATTTAGAATATGTAACGTTATGCAAATACACAAACGGGGAAGGAAAAAAGAAATACTGACCCCGAGATACAAGAGACAAGATATATTTTCCTAGGCGCAGCTGACGCTTGTTTGGTATTCGGATTATGCTTCGGGACATGACTTATAAAAGCTGAAATCCTTTCGATAATTCTTAAGAATCGTGACGCAAAAACGCACGTGCTTTGTTGAGCAAAAGTTTTACTAGATATAGCCTGATCGTCCCTTGTTCATAAAACTTTACATTATCGTTTGCTTTCAAACAACTTTTTTTGTAATCTGCAAGAAAAATTTTAAAAGTTTTAAAATGATTCTTCGAGTATATAATAATGCACGTAAAAAACCAAAAACTTGAATTTATAAAATGCTGCTATAAAAAGATAGCAATCAATTATTCAAGTCGCGCGCGATAGGTACTGATACTATTTCTAAACCCTAAGGTAAAGGCGCACTCGTGATGTCCTATAAATTTCATGCAGCATGAAGCAAACGTGCAATAAAATCGGTGACTTTTCTACGTTACGATCGCATTCTTATAAAATCCATCCTAACCCTCTTACGCACTTAAAATCAAAATCTAAAATCGTTGCTATCGCCGCCTTCATCTAAACTCCAAAAATATTGATTGCTAAAATGTTTTCCAACTAACTAAAACTTTATTTATCGCTCCACCACGCCCAAAAATTATTATCAGTTTATTAATTAATCCTGCTTGCATAAAGCAAATGACCGGATGTATAACAGAGGAAAGTTGGGTAATTTGCCTAGGTCAATCTCCATTACCAGTGATTCTACCTCCTTTAACTTCATTAATTCTCAACCGCACCAGAAACAATCTCACTTAGTACAAGTTTATCAGCTTTTCGTGGCCATTAATTTTTTTGCCCCCATCCAACGATTACAAAAATTTCGACAAACTTTTAAACGATTTTGGATAACATGCTCGATGCTTGTCAGTTCAAATAAAGTTCATAGTAGTTGTAAACAGGCTCATCCCAATTTTTAAACCAATAAAACTTTTCGTAAATATTGAATTTTCTCTCTTCGACTTGGCTAAACATTTCTTCGACGTGTATAAATTTGGGATTTTTGTGTTGAAATAAAATTTTTAAAAGCGATCCGGAAGCTTTTCTCGACGCCGCGCCGATGTCCTCTCTAATAATTTTTACTTTTGTTTGTTAAAATTACGAACGACATCCTTTTTCGGTTTATAAAGCTTTCGAAATTTTTAAAATAAAGCAACTTAAGATTGTAGAAAGCTTTAGATTTAAGCGATTTACGTTCCTTGTTTGAATTTCAGAAGGAATTCGTTGTCTTTAAATATTTTCATATTCCCTACATAAACTAAGTTTGCTTTGGTAGAAAGCTCAAAGGAGTAAGTCTGGAGGCGATTGTAAACGGATTAGATAGTAGAGGACCCTCGGGACAACTTGGTATTGGCCGTGCCCGGACTTGGTTCAATTCTCGCAAAATACACTTCCATATCTCCATTTCCATAACTAACCACATAGGAAATTGCATTGAAATATATAATATCGGTAACGCCGTTATACCTACTGTAAATGATCCAGTTGTGCAGCATATGCAAATTTAAGTGATATTAATGGCACTAACTATGTTTTGTGGCCGAGATTTAACCATGTTTTCCATGTGACGCCTGCGAAAATATTTATATTACATCACCGACCCCGGCCCTTTTAACCTAAACCACCGACACAATCATAAATTATTTTCTAATTTAAATGCATTTTTTCTTCCTCGCAAATAATGCAAAAACTTTGTTATTTTAAGTATTCAAAAACTCGAAGAAAAAATTCCAATGTCACCGAGAAAATAATTATCAGCTTATAGTGAATGATGTTGTCTTTTATAGTTATCCGTTCTTCCATAAACTTGATTCCTTTCATATTGAGCAAAATCGTATAAGCAAAAGAAATCGTCGTTTATAAAAATGTAAACCATTTCTGACGATTCGAGATGAGTAAAACCTAGAGTAAAGGATAATTAATCATATAAATCATCCATTCTAAGCTCGTTGAAGCACTTTAAAGAAAATTACTATCGATGAAATATGAAAAACCACTTGGATAAATAAAGTTACAGGATATCAAAAGAATCATGTAATAAAGTTGCAAAAAAAACACATCTCGGAATTAAATAACAAAATTTTTCCTTTCTCCTTTAATATTGTTAATGCCCAATTATGCCTGCGGAACGTTCGTTCTGAACAGGATTGATAAGTATTTTCATCACCGTATATTATTATCGTATGTAGTCTGAGGTTTGAGAAGAAAATTACATAAACTTTTTTATTTAAACGATTAAAGTGCACTTAATCTTGTAAAGTTAGCGAAACGACATCATCGCGCGTTTGCGTTATGTAGCGTTATATCGAGATAAATAAGTTAAGAGACAATCGGTTTCCAGTTTTGCAACAACAAAACGACCAAAAGTTAAGCTACACACTTGATACAATAAACAGAAATTAATTTAATCCGCAAACTAAGAATTTCAATTATTATATAACGGCGACAAAATAACGTGGTGGAAACACAACTTCCAACTTAAAAAAATGTTACTGATGACATAGATATGTTGGTGTTATTAACTACAACATCCCTGCTCAAATATTAGTTTGACGTACCTAATCATTTTGGTGAACAGACGATGAGAAATTAGACATTTTCTGAAACTACTCCCTCGAGCCCAAATGTTTTCTACATGGTCTCTATCAACATTAATTCGGTACGTCTTTGGAATATTTTATAATATCATCCTTTTTGGACGCATTAATTTTTATTTAAATTACAAGGTAACCGCAATATTATAGCCAAATTTTGTTTCGTCAATATTTAACTTTCAATATCGATCGATGAAATATTTTATATTTGAAGAAAACATCATCGGATAGCGTGCGTCTGGTTTATTAACGATTTTAATTAATAAATTTTATTTCAAGTGTCGACAACTGCCGCCTAAGATTTCCAAAACTTGGAGACACGTTTTGCTCCTACTTTTTCACTCAACTTTTCAAAAAATATTAGAATCGAATTAGAAAAACTTTTAGTCAGTCCTACGTTTCTGCAATTTATAATAAGTTTTGTTCGTTTTTTTTTACATCAGAATTTTCACTAGTTATCATCGCTTTCAGCCTTGCAACTGCTGAACATGGCCTCTTTCTCTGCCACATACTAAGGTTGACTATGAAGGATTTACAGTTTAATATCGCCTCCGAACGACAAATTTAGAGAAATCTTTCGGCATTATGTCCTACTTGTATCGTATCTATAATTTATTTATGAGAGACGGTTACAGCTTAGCGATTAGTGTCTTGACTATTAATGTCGAGATAACCGGTTCGAGCCCGGGGGTTGTCGGAGCTTTATTTTGATTGTCTTTCCTTGGATGGAAATTGCAAACCACAGAAGCAATTTGCCATGAAAAGTAATATCGAAATGCGGTGTGTTATGTTTCAAGTGGTTCGGAGTCTACGTTAAAAAGTAGGTTCCCTATGTACGTGAAAGCTCTACGAACGTGTAGGTAATTCATATGGTCATGAATCTTACAAATCGCAAGGTTACACGGACAAAAATTATCACATAAACGGCAAATAAAAACATGCGCTATTTTCATATGTTCAATTTGTTTACTCGCCTCAAAATAATAAACGCTCTCGAATCCTTAATCCTACGCTCTGCCTCGAAGGTCCATGAATTTTTTGAGGACGGTTAGCTTTTATCTCCAGCGTCGAGAGCTCAAATACGGATGGAATCTTTTGAGCTTAGGTGGTTGTCTTTTAATTAACTATAAAATAGTTAGAAAATGATACCGGAAAATGATGTTGCAGGGCTTCAGTGCAATAAATAAAGACAAAATACGAGAAGTTTAACTTTATCAATGTACTAAAATGAATAGACAAAAAAGTTTAGAGGAATACTATTAAATTCAATAAACTGGTTACAAACAACTAAAATTTGAAACTAAGTTGAAGGGTTACCTCAAAATGAAAACAGGAAAGTATGGTTGAATATATAATATCATATTTCAACTTTAGTTTCTATGTCAAATTATTATAGCTTGAAATTCAATTGTTTACATTGTAAACTGTACTTGAGTAATCTTTAAAGAATGGCTTAGTTTTAAGGCTGGACCAGCTTTAAGTCTCGCGCCCTAATGACTTATCGATGCCAAAATATTTGGTGTGAATCAAGCAGTGGATCTGAATTGCAGTACAATTATTTATCTTACAGAAAAACAGCACAGCTTTAATCCTGGTGGGTATCCTCGGATATATTCGTATTTTCTTAAACATTATTGCAACATAAGGTACACCTACACATAAAAGAAGAACTGAATACACATTAAGGCTTCCTACAGACTGATCAAGCAAAAACGCTGTGCGACAAAACGTTTTTGTTTGATTGTGTTGAAACTTGTTTTTTACATGTATTAAATAGATATGATCCAACACACACTGATCAAACAAGAAACGAAATCTAATACATGTAAAAAACAAGTTTCAACACAATCAAACAAAAACGTTTTGTCGCACAACGTTTTTGCTTGATCAGTCTGTAGGAAGCCTTACGAAGTTCGGTCATTTCTGGCGCTTTATCCTGAAATGACCAAATCTTATTCATTGGCAATTAAAGCTATTTAAGTAGTTCCTCTAAAATCTCTCGAATTCTGTTCTAATCAGCAATGATAGCAACTTGACTGGAATCAAGCAATCACGGTGTTGATAACGTTTCAGGATAATAGATGGATATTCGAGAGCAGAATGGATATTTCAAACCAAATAAATAAAAATCTTAAGGGCAATAAGCGCAACTAAACAAGTTTTTCCAGTTTCTAAAACGGTATTCCATAAATAATGTGGACAATGAAATATAAATGTTGTAGATCGTCTAATTTTGCTATAAATAATGCTCCCGGATCAGATTCGTACTTGGTCTCCTTATATTTGAATTTTGGGGGAGGATTACCTATTGTTGACCACTCCAAAAAAATTGAAAATTTCCTATTGTAAAGAGGAAGGTTTATATAGTATAATGACATAATTTTAACAAGCGAAGATATAATAAAAATTTCGAGAAAAATCAATTTGAAAGTACGTAAATTTAGCGCATTTTTCTTCGATTTTTGGGGTGTGCATTCGATAAGGAGGGTAATCCATCGTCAAAACCTACCCTTACGGGGCGCCCCTCCGCTCCGGGTTGCACCCCTCCAGGGCGGTTTTGACTCTGGTTACTAGGCTAAACATACGAGAAGGCGCCACATATCAAGAAAACCGGGATAAATAAAAACCGGGAGCTTAGAGACCTTTGAAATAGCATTAAAAAGTATAGTTGCGGTATGGGGCAGTAAACTATTACATTTCACCCCCAAAAAATCGCGTAAAAACAAAAAATAATCGATGTTACATGTACGAGAGTCGAGCTGCATCTGCCGGTGCGAAATATTCTAAGTGGTAGGGTCATTCATAGCGCACGGACTGTCAACAGAATGAGCGACGAGCGGGAATCTCACTAATTTTACATGTAAATTTGCAAACTTAAAATTCGATTTACTCAAAATTTTGATTATATCTTCGCTTGTGAAAATTATGTCAGTATACTATATAAACCTTCCTCTTTGCAATAGGAAATTTTCAATTTATTTGGAGTAGTCAACAATAGGTTACTCAACCCGAATTTTGTATTCGGCTTCTCCCCAATTCACCGTTAACATTATTTAAGATCATTCATAAACGGGGAAAAGCACAGAGAACTTCTTCCGCGGAGCGAAATCAAATATAAAAATAATGTCACATGTACACCCAGCAATTTGAAGCAGAATGTTCTGTAAAAATTTGGGGTCAAGTAACCTAATGTTGACCACCCCAAATAAATTGAAAATTTCCTATTGCAAAGAGGAAGGTTTATATAGTATACTGTTAAAATATTATGTGCACAAGTATTATCAAAATTTTGAATAAATCGATTTTGAAGTTAACAAAATTTACCCAATTTTACATACGAAATTCCGCGCGTCGTCATTTTGTTGAAGGTACGTGTGGAACGAATGACCCTAGCACTTAGAAAATTTTGCTCCGGCAGAAGCAGCACGTCTCTCGTAGCAGTTACATCGACGAAAGGTTACAGTTTTTTCCATTATTTTTTTTAACGCGATTTTTTGGTGGTTAAACGTAACAGGGACCTGCCGCATACCGCGACTATACTTTTTAATGCTATTTCAAGGGTCTCTAAGCTCCCGGTTTTCTTGATGGAAGGCGCTTCTCGTATGTTTAGCCCAGTAAACCTCCTAATCGAATGCACACTTCAAAAATCTAAAATAAAAAAAAATTTTATTTTTTCACTTTTTCGTCAATACGCGGGTAATTTACGATTTTTTTGCTAATGTTTATTACTAATATCTACTAATCACACCCCCACCTATCCGAATTTCAAAGAAAAAATTAAATCTGAGCGAAAAAATTTCACTCGATCCGACAGGGGACCGATGCATTTATGCGAGCCTGCCTGGGGGCGTGGCCTATTCGAACGTTTTCTTCGCTAAATTTACGTACTTTAAAATTGGTTTTTCTCAAAATTTTGACTATACTTTCTCACATAAAATTTTTACAGTATACTATATTAACCTTCCTCTTTGCTATAGAAAAATTTTCAATTGATTTGGGGTGGTCAACAATAGGTAACTCCCCCCTAAAATGTTTCTCAATACCTGCATACTGCGAGCTGGAGTTTATTACAAAACGGAAATAAATCGAAGTCGAAGTCAGTTGTATGGAGTCTGATTTTTCTCTCCTGATTTTGAAATATCAATATTTATATTTCCCAATTTTTGTCGATCTTGCTATACCACGAATCAATCGAAAATCACAAAATTAATGGGCGAAGGTTTTAATTAAGGGAATAATAAATTAGTTTTATTTATTCAAAAGTAAACTCATATAAATTCCATAATAATTATTAACAAAAAATATTCATCGATTTTTTTATAATTAAAAATTTATTCAACGGTAATTTAAGGATGATCTGGTTTGTTATAATTAAGAAATGAAATTTAATCGTTTTTATCAAGCGCTCATTTAATTTTAAAGTTTAATTGCGACAAAATCACTAGCCGTCTAATTGAAATTGAACTCTCGGTTTTTTTAAACAAAATTTAAAAGATCTTAACGACTCGAACGCAAAGAATTGTGAACTAAACGATGTATGAGTATAAACATGCGGACTTGGGCGAGATTTTTGTACAAAATGGCTATTAAATGAATCGTCAGTAGGAACGTAGTGTTGATTTTGTGGTCGGAATGGAAGGAGGCATTTCGTTACTGGCGATGTACATAGTTTTCTTGTTTATTTTACTCGAAGCAGGAAAATCCATTACAGATGAAATTGCTACCATAAACGATAAAACCTATAGAGGTTTCCTCTACTCTGATATATCAAATCTGCTCAGCGTAACTATTAAAAAAATCTTGAAAAGGAGAACTTTTAACCAGTACTAAAGAAAACCACAAATCATTCAAATCGAAACTTTTCTGTAAATATTGTCTAGTTTAAACGAAAATTTATAAAATGGAACTTTAAAGTCGGACGTGCATTTTACAACTTTTCAATAGAGTTTTTTTGTGCAGCCAACTTCCTTCTATCCTTAAAACTAAGATTCATAGTTTTGTATTTCAATAAGAAAGTTTTGCAGTTACAATTTTAACTACTCCTACATATTCGGAGTTTTGGTTTGGCAAACTGCTGGTTTGGGTCAAAAAGTGTTGCATTAAATCATGGTAACACCGGCGGCGGCAAACTGCAGATTCCCTCCCGTTGAGACACGAAGCCTTAACTTTCTAACCACCAACACAACTCAGAAATAATGTTTATTTTTTCTTCTTTTATGATATAACGAAATCGTTTTTCATTTAATGATTTCGTTTTTCAAGTTTTACCTCCGATGGCGGTTATCTCTGTTTTAAATTTACCGCAAATCGTGTTGCTAGATTTTATTTAATTTTTTTTATAATGTTAATTGACTTTCGTGCCAGAAAATGTTTTATCTGATGCTTAATTTTAAACAAATTTTAACATGGTAGATAAAAAGATATATGCAGCACGCAAGCTAACAACACATCTTTATAGTCAGCTTACAAGGGTGTTAATTTTAAAGTAAATTAGTAGCGATTTTGTTGTCATAATAAACGAGTTTTCGGTATTAAATTACCTTTGCACAATAGTGAAACAAATACTGCTCTACTTTGTCGCACACTTTTTTGCTATTAGCTAATTACATTCTTCATAAAGTGTTGGAAGCTTTATGTAGGATACTCACCGCTATTTAAACACGAAATACTTTACTTCCGATACAGCGAGAACTTCCAGATTCGGGGGTTTCTGTATTTATTGTTTTTCAGTATATTTCAACAATTACGAAAGCGCTTGATTTAGGGGGTCAAACTTGATAAATTTATTTAGATTTTCTTTTATAAACAGAATAACACAACGGAGTAATTTTTCAAAGAACCTGAATATTCAGAATGACCTTTTGATTGTGTGCACATGCTGCTCAAAAACCTTTCTATCGTCTTTTTAATTTTCGAGGGGGGGGTCCAACTGTCCCTTGTGCAAGTGTGAGTATTACATTCAGCAAATTTTGTATCTCATGGAATACGGCTTGATAAACTACAAGAGAACAGTTTACTCGCGGACACATTAAGTGATCGTAGCGAGAAAAATATAGTTTTATTAATTATAAGATAAAATGTTTTGGCATTTTTCAGTACCTAAAAAAATGCAGTGTTTTTTAATTTTCGAAGGTACATGTCCCCCTAAAGGTCGAAGTTTCGAAGGCCCCCTAAAATTGGATTTTGTTATAAAAATGGTTTCAAACGTTAGAACATCGTTTGAGCAATTATTTTATTATAGGTGTTTTTTTAGCTTCATGAGCTCTTTCAATAGGGATAACTTTTGAATGAAGTTTGTCAAAGTGACAGTTCTTTGGCATTTGTGTTCAGAAAGGTTTGCCATTTAATCATGAATAAATTAACACTTGAACAACGCTACCAAATTGTGGAAATTTATTTTCAAAGTCAGAGCTCGTTCGCGAAACTTATAGAGCATTTCGCCCATTTTATGGTCGCCATAATCGACCTTCTGAGCAGGCTATTGGTGCGGTGATGGATAAATTTCGTACCACTTCTTCATTGGACTATATAAGGCCACCAACAAGACAAAGAAATGTGCCTACCGAAGAAACTATCGCTTCTGTGAGTGAAAGTGTGCAAGAGAACCCAAACATTTCAATTCGCCATCGTGCTCAACAACTTGGGCTTTGTCCGTCCACTACATGGAAAATTTTACATCAAGATCTTGGTTTACATCCTTACAAATTCCAGTTGGCTCAAGAATTGAAGCCTAATGATCATCGATTGCGTCGTGCGTTCGCAGATTGGGTTCACAACCAATTGGAAGTAGATCTATTTTTTTACTGCCAAATTTTGTTCAGTGACGAGACACATTTCTGGTTGAATGGGTATGTGAACAAGCAAAATTGCCATATATGGACTGTGAGCAATCCGGAACATTATCTTGAGACTCCATTGCATCCATTAAAATTGA
This sequence comes from Podabrus alpinus, assembly GCA_932274525.1. Lineage (NCBI taxonomy): Eukaryota > Metazoa > Arthropoda > Insecta > Coleoptera > Cantharidae > Podabrus > Podabrus alpinus. Next base: position 1,372,516 of record OW026451.1, on the reverse strand, counting down.
CTGTTTGGTGTGGAATACATGCCAACGGCATCATCGGTCTATATTTCTTTCGAAATGAGGAAGGAGCTACCGTTACGGTGAATGGTGTGAGATATCGACACATGCTCAATACATTTTTGTTTCCAAAAATCCAAGAGTTAAGATATAAGATTTATTGAAAGGACAATTTGGTGGCAACATTACTCGTATTTCAAAACATGGTCCTATCAATTGGCCTCCAAGATCGTGTGATTTGACGTCTCCAGATTATTTTCTTTGGGGTATGTTAAATCTATGGTTTAGGGTACGGTAACCTAACCGTGGTCACTCCAAATAAATTGAAAATTTCCTATTGCAAAGAGGAAGGTTTATATAGTTTACTGATATAATTGAAACATGCGAAAGGATTATCAAAATTTTGAGTAAATCGAATTTGAACTTTGCAAATTTACATGTAAAATTTAACGAGATTCCGCGCGTCGCTCATTCTGTTGACAGTCCGTGCAGTTTGAATGACCCTAACACTTAGAGTATTTCGCACCGGCAAAGGAGAAGGCCGGCCATGCCGGGATGCTCCATCAAATACATATCAGGTAAAGGTAAAGGTTCGCACCGGCAGATGCAGCTCGTCTCTCGTACATGTAACATCGATTATTTTTTGTTTTTACGCGATTTTTTGGGGGCGAAACGTAATAGTTTACTGTCCCATACCGCAACTATACTTTTTAATGCTATTTCAAGGGTCTCTAAGCTCCCGGTTTCATTTATCCCGGGTTTTTTTTATGGGAGGCGCCTTCTCGTATGTTTAGCATAGTAACCTCCCTATCGAATGCACACCCCAAAAATCGAAGAAAAATTCGCTAAATTTACGTACTTTCAAATTGATTTTTCTCGAAATTTTATGTATACTTTCGCAAGTGAAATTTTTACAGTATACTCTATAAACCTTCCTCTTTGCTATAGGAAATTTTCAATTTTTTTGGGGTAACCACGGTTAGGTTACCGTCCCCATGGTTTATGCTAACAAACTAACAATGGAAACATTGAAGGTCAATATTCAGCAAGCCATTTATGAAATAAAGCCAGAAATATTGGAAAAAGTGGTCAAAAATTGGACCGATCGGATGCGTTTCGTAACGATTAGTCGTGGTGATCACATGCTGGAAATCATTTTCAAATCATAAATTCCATTAAATTTACTTTTACAAACAAAAATAATTAAAAAAACATTCCATCAATGTTTTAATGTTTTATTTCAATTTGAAGTTCTCATGCAGCTAAAAGTATGAAAATCGGAACCCTTTCAGCGTTGCAGGATGAACTTCAGCCGCTAGTATGACCCTTGGTCTCTTGTTAAAAAAACTCTTTAAATTTAGGTTATCATTAGAGTTTGGAAGTTTTTAATGATGTGGCATCATCAGAAAGAAACCAATCTGAAACCAAGACCGTTGATTGGTCTATCGTAAACTAATTGGCCAACCTTCGGTTTTGTATAATTTTGGAAATCTTTCTTACCATCTCTGTACAAAATTCCTTTGGGCGTTCTTGGATTACGGTATAATTGTTGCACGTGTAGGTGCTTTTTGACACGAATTGAGGAAGTTTTTGATTATAATTCACATTGCAGGCGTAAGGTGGAAACGGTTTTGCGGAACAATTCGACAGAAAGCGAAATAAATTATGGTAAAATATCCCATTAAGAAGATGCATGTGTGTAAAAGCATTTATAGAATTTATATAATGGTCACATAGCATTCAATTGAGTAGTGACATTTATATCCCTCGAGGACGATATTATCATTCGATTTATTAATACTACCCTTTCATAAAATGTGAGAAAATTCAATATGTATACCTTAAGTAAAACGCTATAAATATAGTATTGAAATGTGAAATATTAGAACTGTCCTTAGCATCAAGTAGTCAAAATATAACTTTACAGGCGGCGGAACACCGACTAAATGCTTTTAAAGAACCTGTTCGCAATACAAAATTACTCACATTTGATTTGTGGAAATATTTTAAAAGGTTCTTTCTTCGCAAGTGCATTGATTGTTTGTTATAAAAGTTGCAGCTAAGTTCCTTGCAGTTTAAATTATAGGAAATTGCTACGTCGTGCTAGAGTAAAAGTCATTCAGAAATTATCGACTTGAATGGATTTTTAATGACTAGACGGGGTAAACGTAGATTTTTACAAATAAAACAAAACAAATCTTTAATGTGACTCCATGACGGAAAAGCATTTTAAATGTAAATTTTTAAGTTGTGCATTTCCTTACTTTTTTTTCTTTGTTTCAGGTAAGTCGATGTAGTTATTGGCACAAAACTGTAAGTATACTAACAAGTATTGTTCTTATTTTAATGACCAGACACACTATAAGAACGTGACACTTCCGTGTTTCTTTTATAACTATTTTCCATCTCACTGTGTATATTTTACGCTGCTCCTATATGCTATGCGTAGTTTATCAAATTTATTTTCGCCATAACTAGTTTAGGGTTTTCATAGCCAAGGCATTATTGAATTTTCTTTTCGGAGCTATAAGATATGCAAAACTTTAAGTTTGTTGCATTTCTTGGGGATTGTAGTTAGACTTTTTTTAGGGTGAAAAATTAACTTTATACTGGCATGTTTTAAGTTAAAAAGTAGTTGAGGGTGCACTTTAAAACTTTTTTGCGTCATTGGTTCTTTTCAATAGCAAATGGCCAACGAATGGAATTAAGAGATTTTTCATCTAAACAGCGATTTTTAAACTTGAGCAGAAAATCAGAACTAACTAACTGCCTTTTTTATTTTCATTCTAAAGTCTAAAGGTGCGTTCACGTCAAGAATGGTATAGGTTAAGGTTTTTGTACTTATTTTGAAACCGCGAGAGAAGCCGTCAGGACGTAAGAAAGTAAACGAAAAGTATGCCTTATACGTTCTAGAAGTTTATTACGTTTTCTAACTAACAATAAAGAGGAACGTGCTTTAAATACCAAAGAACTTTTCTTTGAGGGACTCGTTCGACTTCACTTTTGGTATGTATTGGGTTTAAAAATTTTTTTTGTTTTTAATTTTGAACTATCATATGAAAAATTGTGTTCCGCTTTATAATTCGTTTCTAAAATTCTTGAGTGTCATCGTTTGTACTTTTTAGAAGTGAACTGTCAATTTCTAGCTGAGCTTTCGCGCGTATGTGTTATTTCAAAAGGTGACAAAAGTTAAAAAGTTTCCCCGTTTCGCTGTCGCCTGTCAATGTAGTAACGAGATGAATGAGGGGATGTCAACTCACTGAAACCGACATCAGTTTGGTTTTTTTCTTTTTCGTCTGAAATACGAAGTAAACGAGACATTTTTCTTTTAGTTTGATATACAACGAAGACGTTATAATTTTTTGATGGTTAATATTTTCATCAAAATTAATTTATTTTCTTTTTAACGGAAGCTGGTCAATAATTACGATCACGTAGACACATAGCATATTGGTAAATGGAATTCGTTTGAGGGTGCATTCCAATTAAGTTAATTCCACTTAAGAGTGCTAAATCACGCCCAAATAGCTCGAATTCTGCCGGTCCGCCTCTTGAATGAGTGCATTATCTATGAGTAGAACAGCCAAATTAATTAATGATTATTATATGTGTTTTTAGCACAAGCGTCCAAATAGAATGGGCCATGAAATTTTATTTAATATATTTTGTTATCGTTTACTTTAAAATATCATTTTATGCTCGACACATTCGATCCTGAAGGTATACGATTAATATTTGTTTCAAATCAAAAAGAGATCGCAACAATTTATATCGGGATTTAATGCCGTTAATATTAAGGGTCCAATATTTACACTAACTAGCAATACGCGCAAATTTAAATGAGAAACTAAAACGTGTTAGAGAAATTGTTCAACAGAGCCCGTGTAAACATGGTAACAAAGTGTGAAAAGCGGAATAAAAATACCGAGACTATATTGGACGCCCTTCGTATATTATATAGAACAAAATTGTATACACTTTTATTGTCAACGTTAGTTTGATATTGTAGATGTTTGAAATTGATTGGCATCGTCTGTGCAGATAACAATAACGGAATTATTTCAATAAGAACGTTCAAATTTTTGGACAATGCAACGCTATTAAAAATAATTAATTAAAAAGTAAAATTCTCGTTTTACCTCAAATATTTTCGTCGTAACTTCTAAATTCCCTAAACGGTCCGCATAGTTTTCAAGTCGTCGTCCTAAATCTCAACAAATAGTGGAAATTTTTGAGTTATCTACCTAACAAGGAAAAGTTTTCTTACGGATAAAAGTGACTTGGAACTGCAAATAGTTTTTTTTTAGTTTTCAATTAATATTAGGAACGTATTTCGCACCTATTATTTCTTATAAGTATACGGAACATCTTTAGTGGCACATAATAGTACTTTAAACGAAACGGACACCACGTCAAATTAGCGTATGAATGGGAGAACGAAGAATGACTGGAAAGTAAGGTCGAAAGCGGTTACTAGAGAAGCGTTTGAGGAAAAGTGAAAATCGGTGCACCAACAGCACATATAGTACATACAAACAAAGTAATAGGGCAGCAAAAGCATAAAGACCTTTACGAAAATTAATCCCTTCATTAAAATGAAACTACAGCCTAATCTTTGGAAGCGCTTCCGTTATCTTTATTGTAATTCGCGTACATAACTTTACATTCAGTAGATTGCGGCATTAGCTTCCATTATATTCACGTACGTTTATCTAAGCCTCATATTTCAAATTCCAGTTAATACACGCTCTGCGAAGTGATATTAATTTGCACAAGTTGTAACCGACTGTAGTAGGTAACAGTAGATATCGCACATCCCAGAACGACAACAAGTTAAACAGTGCTCAACAAACTTGGGATTAGAATTGGGGTTCGGCCCATAGTTACTTTATCCCAGATCCTTGCACACTAGGGATTTGCTTAATTACTTTAATGTGTATTTATTTTAGCCGTCTCCTATTCCACCTTCGAGGAAAGCTCGCAGAAAGGTTGTCGGTCAACAAAAAGTACAACATAACCTTTCACACGCCCAACAAACTTTACCATTTGGAACTGATTTAAATGCCCATCGCTAGCCAAATTTGCTTAACAAACAACGATACGATGAGAATTAATAATGTTGTGCCCGACGGACGGAAGGAAGGCAGGCAGGCAGGTTCCACCGTCGGTGGTTACTATGATTAAATAGAAATTCCCTAATTTTTCGTTGCGAGATGGCGCTTCGTGGTGTTAAAAATTATTATGATCGATATCGAGTACGGAGGAAAAAAAACAAGAAAATTGAAAGCGCATTATTAATACAAATAAAAATGTAATATACTCGGGGTCGATAAATTTGATTTTGCTAAACCTAACAGTATAAGCGGATATTAGAGTGGCAAATTCTCAAATGCGGTCGTTTTAACTTTGAAATTTAAACATAAAATTTAGTAAAAAAAAGTTGGATATAAAAACTAATAAATTATACGATCAATATAAGCAATAAAAAATGGGTAGAATATATAATAAAGAGCACAATTCACATTTTCAGGAGATGGATATGCAAGTAGGGCCGCTTCAGGAGCCATTCTGAAGATCTACCGCCGCGATATGCGCTCGCTTCTATCGCAGAACAGTACAGTCGCCCAAATTGCATATTTAGCTCGCGTGCATTAAATTTTAAACTAAATTTTGCTGACTGATCTTACTCACATCTATCTACAACTACTGCAAATCTCAAACGTGAAAATAAGCACTAGTACGAATATTAGGCAAAAATGATGAAGAAATTGTATATGTAAGGCTAAATCTGCAATCAATTGCAAGATTTTTCAATATCCTCTCCATATAACCCTATATACGGCGCGCCATATTATCCGTAATAGTTATAATACCGTATAACTAAAATAATAAAAGAATAATTTTTCAGGAAAATTTAACAATTCACATCGGGTGCAAGTGATACGCGCTTAACTGATTAGCAAACTAATTGGTTACATAAATTGTAGTACTTGCTTGTCTGTAATGGATTATTCCAATCGATGTTCTATTAAAATTATCAGAATTGACCAATCATTCCGTTAATTCTTCGTAATCATCTCGTCGAATCAATCTGAGCTTATTTTAATCCCATCTCGCACTAGTTTTATTCTATTCCGCCCCATTGTGTACTGGAAAGCTTACAACTTTGGCGATCTAAAATAACAATCGGGTAGAGGCTAACATGGTGGATTTGAGTTTCAAAAGCTTTCATTCTTGATACAACGCCGTTAGTTAACGTTTCAATTATTCTATCGAGTATTGGTGTTTGGTTTCTTTTAGTATATTTTTTCTTTGAGGAACCTCGCGGTTCAGCACTCTATTATACAAAGTGGTCTTGTTACGACAACCGTTTCTCCTTTTTTTTTGTTGATTACTTTCTCACCAAGCAACATCGTTATCATCCGCCTTGCCATGTATTATGGAATACAGACAGGTAAACGAACAACGGCTCCCGAATAAGCACTATTTCCATTTCCTTTACTTCCTTTGAAATGCTAATGCTTCTCAACTAATGGAGTTTTATCCAACCGAGATTTTCATAGTTTTGTTTGTTATTTACAACGGAAAAATGGATATACCGACGCGCGATATTATCTACTTTTACATTTTTATACACTTTTTACTATCCAAAGGATTCTTTTTTTGTTTTTGCTAAAACTATTTCACGACGAAATGTCTTTCAAGTGCCTGCGCATCAGAAGTGGGATATTATTTTCTTCTTAACCGCTTACCGTAATATACGTATAAGCGTAATTATTGTTTTTTGCCATGGCGGAAAAAACTTGTAGGATTCCCATATACTTTCGAGCGGCTAATTAGACACTCCTCGAAGTCACGTCAAACAAAAAATGTCTGCGGTATAGGAACTCTTAATCCCGTTGATCCTAGATTTACGAAAGTTAGGCAAGTTTTAGTTGTAAAGTAGTTTTTAAATTGGAATTCTTTCTAATCTTGGTGTTCAGGGATTTCCTTGTGTAAGTGATAACTGTCTGGATAAGGCGAGGTGCGAAAGTACTTCCAAATTAATGCATTATTCACAAATCCACTTAAATCATTTTAAAAGTTTTTCTTTACTACGGCGAAATGTTTCAAAATTTGTATCAGTCTACAAATGTAACTTGTAACCGTAATATCGCCCTCGCGGTGGCTGCTGATATGCATCTTCAATTTCCCGACGTCTTTAAGGAGGAGATGTGCATTTTACTGTCAATTTATGACGTAATAAAGGTACATTTACTGTTATATACCAATTTGTCTGTGCCGAATATCGCGCGAGCGATATATTTCAATATTCCCGTTTAATAAACCAATGTGCGCTATATTTTCGCTATAAAGGACGACGAAAGGTTGGATTGACGCCTAATATTTTCAAGTCTATTTTGTCAGTCGGACGGATCAAGTATAGAAAATAAATATTTAACATTTTGACCCGGTCGCTGTTCGCGCGGTTAAGAGGGGATGGCACGAAATAGGGTAGGAGACCGTGTGGCCTAATGGATAAGGCGTCGGACTTCGAATCCGAAGATTGCAGGTTCGAGTCCTGTCACGGTCGAAATTTTTTTTCGTCCCAATCAAAATATTTTACACCAATTAACATCGGCGGACATTCTCGCTTTCTCGAAGGACGCCAAAACGACACCCCCGACTCGAATTTTCGAGCGAGTTTGAGTGACCGCTTTAATAAAATTGCAATTTCATTCGCGAAGGATAATAAATATGGCAGGTAAAGGTAAAACGAAGTTATTATTTGACAGTGGGTGGGTAAAACAGAAGCATAAGTGAATGGAGTCCTTATCTAATACAATCCAATTTTCTCATGTAACAGCCTAGGCTTTGTCATGTGTAATCTGAGTAAGTGGCGAATGGTTTGGAAACTTGGCCACTGAGACCGCTGCCTATAGAAAACTTAAATGGATATTGGTCATATATATTAAACGCTACGTCTATTGCGAGCTTAGTGGAATTGCTGGAAAATAAAGTAAAAACTTTTCTTGATATGTCTTTGTTGGAAAATTGCATAAAACCTACTAGTTTTTCTTCTTACGGATTTCTTATACTAGGGCAATTCCTTTTGATGTCTTACTTTATTCTCTCTCGTAGCATTTTATTATTTCATTTACTTAACGAGTAGCCTTAAACTTATCGTATCTTTTATGCTACTTTTTGTTTGTTTTTAGTACATAAAGGTAGTCGTTAAAATTATAATTACGATCTAAAAGCCTCGTTTAATTAACATTTGCGCACTGGAACTGAAAGATATAACGTTTAGTTAAATATTAAGTGCGAAACTTTTCAACTGTTACTTATATAACCGTTATTAAAACCTAATTGTTTTAGTTCACTCATTTAAATACAAATTTAAAAGGTTTTTAATTTATTAAGCTAAATTTTATCTCACTTGCTATAATATTTTCCACCAACATCGGCATCATCACAACTTGCGAATTTATAATATTCTGCCTTAATACTTATACTATCTCACACTAATATTATTAAAGTTATCCTTATTACCTACGTACGTACATTTATCGGTGATGGCTTTTCCTATTATCATATTTACAGTGTGTTGTATTGTAGTATATTCGTATACGAGAGGCATTTAATAAATTAGGTAACGATACGGTCGTAACTTGAGCTGGAATTATCGGTCTTGTATGTAGAGAGAACAGCTGTGAATTTTCACCGAAATTGTGATAGTGATGTGGAACAACACAGAATATAAGCCATAGGAAGTCAGAACTCGGAAGAGGAATTCGACAAACATCTTTGTCTTGAAACGTAATATTACAGATAATATACTAAATACTCTTGGTGTACTTTGTTCTGCAGTTAAATTTTATCCTTCTATATATAATATATTATATCCAATATTATATCCATTTGCTGTTCAATAATTTAATATCGAAATGAGCATTTGAAACCACTGCTTTAGACGATAACTAATCTTATCGGCCATTAATCCGGGTGACATATTTTTTGAATATTAATTTAGTCTCGAAAAGAAAATTAAATTGTAGCGATCACACATTTACACGTTATTCATTCGATAGCTAATAATTATTATTGTTATGACATCGTAATTTCTATTAGAGTTATTGGAAATTGTGGCAATCGATAAACGTTTCAGTGATATTAATGCTGTTTATAGAAGCAATTAGACATAACGGCCTTCGTGTGCATGTCATCTTTCATCAACAGAAACGAGAAAATATTATCCATTCTAAATTCAGATTTGCCTTAATTTGTAAAGCTACAACACGTAAATACAATACAACATGGGGATTTTAATTGTAATTTATTGGTACTATACAAGAAAATCGCGTAAAATTATAATCCTTCTTTCACTTCGAATTAAATCAATTAGTATATTATTTTATATACCTTTCCACATGCTGGAAGGTGAATTTTTAATTTGTCGATATTTATAGACAACCGATCGGGGTATTTTAAATAAAACATTAGGCGGGCTAAATTCTTTGTGTAATTTTGAATTTCTGACTGATTTTGCTTTGCAAATAAATCTAAAACATCAAAGACTGCCATTATTTGCTGTTTTATGAAAATGGTAGTGAGTAAAATTGAATTGTGTTTATGAATAAATATTTTACAGAAAAATTTTCACTCAAAGCAACTTCGCGCATTGAGTTGGATTTAAATGTTTACTTTTTAATTGACAATTTTCGCAAAGAACCTGAAAGTATCCCAATCGTTGCATTTTCTCTATACACTAACACTTAATATTATTTTATATTTTCAAGCATCCTAAAGAAATGAATATCTTTTGTACGTCGACAATGCGAAATTTTGTTTCCCCGCATTTCAGTGATATTGCCATTTCGGGATTTCTTACCATTTACCATTATTCGGCACTAACAATAAAGTAGGGGAGTTTAACTGCAATTTGCAAGAATTGACGTATTTGTTGAACGATAACTCGTGCATCTCCTCTATTTGATGTTTTGTAGGGTAAGAACGATGAAGATTTACGAATATAATATTCCAAAACGCAAAGCCCCGTCTTCCAATTAAATTGGCCAAAAGATAAAGTGCATTCTAAATTGCTGAAATGCGAGAAAATTATTTAAGATATTTTAATATCAGATTAAGATTAGAACATTTTCTTTCCAACTCTTCATTTTATTAATTTAAAATAAATTAAAGAACATTTCTTCCATTTACATTGGAAAGGAGAGTTTGAGGAAGGAACTCTTGCCTATTGCATTGCATAAAAGTCGAATATTTATGAATTAGCAATCCGAAAGGCTAATGTTATAATCGGGTAGTAATAGTAAATGAAAATGACGTGATGAAGAAACATCCAGCGGCATTACCTACGGTACCTAACCTTACGTCTATTAATTGTCCAACGTCTTTTTAATCTTCCAGGATTAGTACATCTGACTGAAAATATTACTTTGTGCTCATCCAGTGGTTCGATCGATAGACTCGGGACATCTGAATGGTTGGCGGCTTGTTTTATAATCTCTATCTGTCGTAACCTAAGACAAAACACTAAAATAGACTGACTCTAAACAAAATTAAGCTTACGAGAATGTACATACTTTATATTATGGTGGTTCTGTTCAAAGCGGTTTATTTCGTTTAATTACAATTTTTAAGTAATATTAATCAATAATTACCACTGCTGGTTCTGCATAGAAGCTTCGGTCCCCCGTACAATTGGGGCATCAAAACCCCCCATCAAATATTTAGCTTCAAGAGTGAAAATTTGGGTCACTCTTGGTTTAGTTATAAAAAGGCAAATAAGCTTGGAATTAATGCTCCAATCATGATTGACAAAGAATTGACAATTATTTGACGGTAGTGGTTAAGGTAGATCCGCCATTGATAATTACCAGTATTTATTTAAATAATAGCATAGATATACTAAGTAAAAAACATTATCGCTTATTTTGTGAATTAAAAAATGAAATTTACTTACCAACATAACTACCATATGGATTCCCATATTAAGCTTACTTTTTTTTCGAGTCGGTGTTTTGTAAATGATATAATTTGAAGGGATAATAACGTCGAAATAATATAGTCGATTTACGAAGAGAAAGAACAAATGTGAGAAAGACATTCCGAACAAGTTAAAATGCCTCTGACGCAAGGCTCAGGTTAGAAGATTGAAAGTATATACTATGTTAACAAGATAGGACAGTGTATCGTGGATAGGATAAGATAGATGATTTTCATTGAAGGTTTCCGAAAATAGAGTAGTTATTCTAGAACATCTTGTGGCTTATGCAAATAAAATTGGTTGGTTTTGGGGGTTCAAAAATCGAACAAAATAATATAATTCGCTTAGAAGTAGTGCTATTGGATTTCGGAAGATAGGTAATAATATTTACCGGCAATTTATGAGTTTCCTAATCTGAAATCACTTGAAGTTTGTTAGTAAACAAGCTAATTACGAATTTGTTAGGTAAAAGCTGGAAAGTTAGGGAGTTTCCCTTAATTTATTTGAAAGTTATATAATATACTAAGCATTTAGGAGAGATCTCCATGAGTTGCATTTCAAAGTGCAAGTAAGTCCACGAGATCTCTGTAATGTGGGCAAACGACTTAGGCAGATAAGAGGATATAAGTTTACATGACTTGTGCATTGCCAAGATTCGAAATTGCGACTTAACACGCTCCACTTAGTTTCATGCGAATTACATGTCGAGCTCACAACAATTCTACGCTTTTACTTATTTCACATTTTAGAAGCAACTAAATTTTAGTGCCCGATTTCGTATTGTTTTTATAAAAATTGGCGCAGTCGGAGGAATCTGTAAGTTGACAATAATGGCTGTTAAATAGATTTATTTTAGCAGTTTTGTGGGATTTTAAAGAAATCCTCACATTTAGACTACCGTAGGCAATAAAACTTACAATTCGTTTCCTTTTAATAGTTGAGATTTGTTTTATGGAATTTTCGGGTTACTTTTTTTCCATCTCGCTCCCCGTCGATAAATTCGATAAGAGCGTTTTGCCACGCCGAAATTATTATTATAATAATAATAATTAAGAAGGAGGCAATAATTAGAAAGGTTAAATAATACTGCAGTTATTATGGAGAAAATCAAAATTTAATTGTTATGCAAACTACAAGAGCGCTTAATTAACCTAAATGTATTATGTTACAGTAATAAAGGAGGCGCTATAAATCTTGCTGCAATTTCTTAGTGTAGTTAACCGTTAACCGGTGACGCAGGTCGTTGATAGATGTTATCTTGCGAAGGGAAATCAAGAAAATCGTCGAAATCTACACCTAAGCCTTTCACAACTGAACCGATAGTTTATTGCCTCGCTCCAAAATTTATTTAACTTTCTTTCGCAATTAAAAAAATTATTTGCAAAGACAAAAAAAGGGTTGTTTAGTCGCAGAGATAGGAACTTCTTTGTAAATTTGGTTTCCTCGGCGTAGGAAAACTTAACAAAAGGAAATTCTCAAAAGGAAACAGTCCATTACATCATTCATTTTAATTTTAACTTTCCACTTAAAATTCTTTAAAACTTTTGGTGATTTAGTGCCACCAACAATTTTAAAATGAAACCTTTAAATTTTTAGTCGGTTTTCCTAACTTGTTTGCGTGCCAGATATAAAAGTTTTTATACCTACTCACGAAATCTGATTAAAAAGGCAATGAAAACTATGCAATAGAGGAAGAATTTTGACATTTTGTCTGTCTACAGTAAGGATTTAATGGGGACAACAACGGGAAACGATACATTCATAATAATTCACACACTTCCCCACAATAAAAAAACAAATTAACATTTTTGCGACACGAAAACTCGTGAATAAATTCTTTAGCTGTAATTTTGCAGATAAAATTTTCATATTTTTTCTATCGAAGTTGTTTAATGGCACGCAATATAAAATATCTTGATTGATATTATGAATTACTTATCTCGAAGAGTTATGTTTCTATGGTTTTATTTTATAACGAATTCTGGCAAGAGAATTTATTTCGTGGCCATTTTCTGGAATCGCTTTCCAGACATTACATTTTCAAACTAAATTCCACCTGCAGTTTGACTTCGTCATGTATTTTGGGACATAAATCTTATTTTGGGGTTTATCTTTATACCGAATTGCGAAATGAAAATTTGTTCAGGCAAGAGGTTTAAACATCGGTTTGCAGCCGAGAGAGTATAATATTATATACCAAAATAGGAGATCCTAGCGGAATAGAAAGAATACGAAAGACGCGTGCATATCTCTTTTGTGCTAAATTACCAAGACTAAATTCTTCCGCTAAAAAAACGTGAGCATCGATTAGACGTCGAAGAGAAATTGTCCTTTTGGATTCATCATCTTATGAATAATATGTATATCTATCTTGCGATTTTTTGAGGAAACGAAAGGGGATTCTAAACTATTATTCGGAATGAGAACAATCGATTTCGTCAAATGAATATGTACATTACGATAGGATTTCATGGCATAGTTAGTGAAGATTATACGCTGCACGAGTTCATTTCAAATTAATCTACCACGTTACAAAATTGTGCTATTGATAGTCAGCTAATTGCATCAACGTTACAGTAGAAGCTTAATTAAACTAAGGCCCTTATAGATAGTTATAATTTTACCACTGTTTTCGTGTATATCCTGATGGAATTATCCAAAGTGGGAGAGTTGCTCTATTTCTGTTATTCCCTTATGGAATCTTTGTTGTTATTGATCGCGTTTCGTACAAGAAGAAGACTTAAACTTGTATTTATTTTAAGTTTATACTTTAGATTCAAGTGGTTTAGGAAGGGTTCAAACTTGAACACAAGTTTTCAAAAAAACGCTTGAATTTTGTCTCGATTACTTGGGAAAATTTATCAACTTTTCTTAGCTTATCGTTATTATGAATTTATTATTCCTTCAATTGGAAAATTAAGTAGGTAGGTATCTACACGTATATTTTATATATTTTTTTATCACTGTCACGTTCTCAGCCTTTAGGCTCTCATGTTTAAATAATAAGGAGTTGTACAATTAATTAGTACAAATATTATTTTACAATATTGGTAACGGTAGTAAGTACGAGTATAAAACCTACCTAACGTATAAAAATGGTTATTTTAAACATTTCCTTTGGTTGTTTTTTGTATTTTATCAGCATACTTTCCACTGAAATAAAGAAAACCCTATCGAAATTTTATTTCTAAATAGTATTTAAAGTATTGAGTTTTAACTTGTTCAAAATATTTTTAATTATATATATTGTAGCGTCTGGTGCCTTGAAGATGCACGAGTACACACACAATCGGTTTATGGTCACCTACCTTTATTTCGACTCTTACTTCTCAGGCTAATATGCGTCGGGATCTGATTCAACCAACACTTTTTTATACGAGCTTATGTCACACGAATTCTTGATTCCAACAAAGATAAAATACAGTTGGATTCCGTTAACAAGTTTTTAATCAAATGAACAAATTCCAACATATAACATATAACCCAAACAATCTTTATATAAACTACTTTTCTACGCACTGATAAATAAATGGTAGCTAACCTGCTAATATTTCGTGCGCACAATTTTCTTTCTTCTCTCTTCTAACTTCCAATCTCGTCACGATCCAACTCTCGTGCGGATTTGATCGTTCCACTATTTCTATGACTGCTTCTCATAGATCGGATAATTTGGTATCCGGATCTCCCCTACGTATCCTTATGACACGATCTCGACCACAATCTTTGTTGCCGACACCTTCCGTATTCCGCTATCTCAAGGAATCTTAATTTCTCCAAGGAATTATTTTTCTCTGGTAACACCACTGTATTTAGTTCACGAATATAATTTATCTCAGTATATTTAGGTGAATCTCAATTGATTTCGCGACTGTGTCTCACAGTACTAAATTTGCGACCGTCACGTTTCGTGATCTCGATGATACTCTCTATTTACTTTTATGTAACTTGCGTTACTATATAATTTTTGTTTTAAAACCGGAGCTTCTTATATTCTCGGTTTGTTTGTACATGGCCGACGGTTCTCTGCACGTTTGATTAATTTCCCCATGTTGTATATAACGTTTACATACAACATGTAACACGAACAACTTAAAATTAAATTCAAACGACAAAAAAAACAAACACATGCAAACAAATGTGTTTGAACCTCCGGTCTCCAACTGTAATTCTTTCCTTGTTGGTACGAACCTATCCTCAACATGGATAGCGCGTATCACAACAATATATACAGCCATGTGCAAAAGTATTAGGCACCCTATACAAATCAGTTATATTTAATGTTTAAATCAGTATTTAGTGGGTCCACCCTTTGTTTTAATTACAGCAGCAAGTCTTTTAGGCATAGACGCTACGAGCCTGTAACATTTCTCGTCAGTAATTTTATTCCACTCTTGGTTAAATGCATTGAACAGCGACTTTTGGATTTTATTGAATGGCGCCGTATATTTTCTTTCAAAATACTCCATAAATTTAATGTTCAATGGAATTCAGATCTGGCGACTGTGGGGAGCAGTCAAACAGTGTAAACCTAGTCTTGCGCAACCATATCATTGAGAACGCGCTGACTAATGCCATGGATCATTGCATTGTCGAAATTTGGCGTTTTTTACTTTTCGGCGTTTGTATTGTCGAAAATTGCAAAAATAGATGGCTCTAGAGTCTTTTCAAGGATCTCTATATACTTTACACTGTTTACACGACCTTTATATAAAACCATTTTTCACACACCACAGTCAGTCATGTAGCCCCAGATCATAATGCTGCCTCCACCGTGCTTCACTGTAGGCACCGCGCACTACTAGTTGAAATTTTCACCTATCCTTCGCCTTACGTACGTTACACCAGGGGTACCAAATACCTGATACAATTAAAAAAACAATAACAAATTAAATCTCAATTATTTACACTTTTATTTAATATTTTGTGATATGTTATTATATATTTTTTAAATATATGCGTTAAATAAACATACCTCAAAGTTAGATTCATCGGGCCACAACACATTCGACCAATCTTCTACAGTCCAATTTCTGTGCTTTAGGCACCATTTTAACCAAATCTCCTTATTTCGCTCTGAGAGCCAAGGGTTCTTTTTGGCTTTACAGCCTTTGAGTCCAGCTTAAATGAGCCTTATTCTCACTGTACTCGCATCCAGTGGTCTTCCTTTTGCTTCCGAAAAAGCAGCAGCTAGGTCTGAAGAGGTTTTTTGCGCTTTTGTAGCACTTGTCGAAATAATAATCGATCTTCACGTAATGTAGTTACGTTTTTTCTACCTGTTCTTGGTCTATTCTGATAGAAGCAAGTTTCCTTGAAGCGTTTCAATATATATTGCACAGCACAAAGAGAACAGTTCACCTCTCGAGCTATTATAACTTGAGAATTGCCTTATTTAAATAATAATTAATTCTGCAAGCACTATTAAGCACTAAGTTCATTTTTTTATGCGTGGTTGACAGGTAAGGTATTAGTCTTTGAAAATACGGTTGTAGAAAAAAACATCGACGCATATATTTTTACCACGAGCTCTAACAACAGACTAATCCTTACATTTGCAATTGCAATATACGTCATTTATGATGCTTACTAGCCAGTTTTATTACTACCAAAAAGTCCTTATATATATTTTTATTTTCGAGTAAAGACACAATTAATAGAATCGTAATCAATGCAATGAGTTCTGAAAACTAGATTTAGAGATAGTGTAAAATAATGAGGGTGCATAATACTTTTGCACATGGCTGTACATACCTACTTTTTAAATTATAATATTCGCGAATTTAGAATTCATTAGTGTTTTTAGATATTGCAGATGCTTGGAAAGCCCCAAATTAGGGCGAAACAATATTGTTTAACCTACATTTGAACAAGTAATTTCTTGTAAGTTTCATTTCTATAATTTGGATGTAAATAGTAAATATACATAATTAAAAAGTGTTGAGTGTATTTTTAGTTTATTCCAAATTATTTTTTCATCTTTAGAACCCTCGTCTTGCACACAATAAATGAGCAATTTATTAATACCAGGAAATCTGCTGTGTTAAATATAAAACGAACTTTTTATTGATTTAATGGGGCACCAGTAGAATAAATTATGTCCTTATTGCCATGTGCTATGGTCAGATTTTCTTGTCACAATGAACTTAATTTACTTAGTAAATTCAAATTAAAAATAGTCGTGTGAAAACATCGTCTTAGGTCATGAGTTAGTATAGTATGAGTTGGTAAATGTTCTCTTAATGATGGTTTTTCATCTACTCTTCTACTTCGGTTCTTTCTTGCGGCTTGCTCATCTGTGCCGTCTATAACTTCTTTGACATGGTCTATTCATCTTCTTCTATCGACCTACTCTCGCGATTTCTGTAGGACCAATCTTCATATTATCGTACTCCCTATACTGCAAATGACCAAAATTTCGTGCTACGTATTCTTGTCTATGCAATCTAGACATTCTCTCCATGTCTTGTAGTTCTTCAACAGTAGATACTATGTTAGTTCTTTTTTCACTCGAAGACACCCTAATAAGCCGCGATCTTCGAGCCTACTCTTTATGATCTTTTTCCTCATGATCGAAGCCTTCGAGATATTCGTATTGCCCCTAATGTGTCTATCGAACCATATTTTGCACAATATTATCTTTATTGTATTTCTAGCTATTTTTAGGCACTACCAGCAAGGAGAGCAGCATCATTGCATACCCCAGGTTGTTTAATTTAACGCCATTAATTGTGAAACCTCCATTCCAATTGTCCAGAACTCTTCTAATCATAAATTCGTTATAAATGTTAAATAGTATTATCGTACCTATTATTACGTGCCTTCAAGCAGTTCTTTGGTTCTTCTGTAAATCCGCCAATACTCTTCTTCTCTTCTATACTCTTATTAAGAAATCTTTTTAATATACAAAGGTCTAGGAACTATTTACTAATTTATACTATATTAGTTCTATGGGCATTTTGGTTTCTTCATCTCAGTAAATTTGGATTACATCAATCCGCCAATAGTTTAGGCTATTTAGAGGAATTTCCTATTTCCTCGACCAAGGAAAATCTTGCAATAATGCTTATATTTATGTATTGTGTTGACGAATCAATCGTTGATAAATTTCGAGGTAACCTACAAAGTTCAAAAGTTTTTTTTCGATTTTAATTAAATTATGAATGCTTAATTAAATCAGACTAAAACTTTCGCACAGTTTTATATTCGTACAATAAAATTGTGCATTATGTAAAATACAGTGATCGATGGATTCGCGGTTAATGTAATGAAAATTGATATTAATTTATGTAAGTACATCAATACAGTGTAGCGTAATAAAAATGTTTCATCCGAAATATCTCGAGAAGCGTTTGGAATTTTTTTTTGCTAAAAATTTCCGCGATTGACATTCATAGTTACAAAATTAAGCAAACGCTAAATGAAGTATGACTTTACTGAAAAACAATACATGATTAAAAACTCTCTACTTCCACCTGAACATCAGTCGGGCAGAAAGTATTCAGAAATAAACCAATTCAAGTTAGATAGAGGAAAAAACTTTCAGTCAAACCCAAACAAAGCTGTTGGGGAATAACCAAAAAATACCGTCAAGAAGAGAGTAGAAATGTTTGTTAGAAATATCAACGTTATCAATATGAAGAAGTTTGTGCTGGACTTCCAGGACTTCGGAAAATCTAAAACTTGGTACATGTGTACTTTCTACGGACTATGTAGGTACTATGTACTATTATAGTCAATGCACTTATGCAGATTCTCAGTGGTGAATCTTGAATTTCACAGAAATTGTGAAAAAAATAAAGAAAAATTACGGGAAATCATTTTACAGAAATTTTGTTGAAACAGGGAAAATTTCGAGGAAATCATTAGAAATCATAATAGAAAATTTGGGAAAAATAGAGGAAACCATAGAAACACATAGAGGTTGCGAATTACCCCTCGAGAGTATATCTTATTATTGGCATGTGAGATCAGCGCAATATTAAGCTGTAGTCACCCCATATATTCTTCTGTCCCATTTTGTGAAAGGGAAATAGTTCATTTACTAATTTAACCGATCATTCGGTCATACTTCCCTGTCTCAAATTCTCTGACATAATTTTCTTTCGAAAAGCTTTTCGCAATATTATTTTCATAGCTCCAGATTATCAAATAGTATATCTGTAAGTAATCTCATCTTCTTGATTTTTTACGATCGATATTCTGTGTTTAAATTTTGACACGAATTTCTTTGCTGTGATGAAAAGTTGTTCTTCTAGTAGCAATTTCTTTTATCTTCTCAGCATTCTCTTTGAATACCATGTGTGGTTAAGAAAAATCTAGCTTTTTAGCTTCAGATTTAGTGCTGCTATCGGTTTCCAAATTTTATCGGATATTCAGGATCAATGTCTGATGTTTTCCATATTCTTTCTCTCAAGATCTTCTTAATGATTCTGTTATAATGGTATTATGTTCGGAAGATGTACTATGTTCAGTGGGTTCCTCTATTATTGGCTACAAGGAACGTTGAACTTCCTCGAGAAAGGTTGTATCTGAGCTGAACACATGCAGATATTTTCGCAAATTTCCTTTACTCACAGCTCGAAGCTTCGAGAAAACCACGTTCCTACCTTCCACGTTTTCTGCCTCGTTTTCTGCTTAAAAATATCCGTAAGATATAAAATGTACTTCATGTCAAATGGCCGACTAATACTAACCAGTGACGTCAGATTAAGACTAGCACATTTGAAGTCACAAATGGTTAATTTTAATAATTATGAAATAACTTCAATTATGAATGAAAGGGTGAAAATTTTGTTGCATTATATTAGAGTAAAATGTGTAGCAATAGTCGACAAATAAAAACGTTGGGGCAGGCACCCTAATATTTTGAATGATGGGATAATAATTCCGTGTGGCGGAGTCTCAAATTGGGTGCCAACTGACAAGATGTAGTTGCCAATAACCAGAATTTAACTTTTTTAAATTGCGCAAGTTAGAAAATTATCTTCAGGTGTTCTTGACCGAAACGACAGCTTTTTTGTTAAGGAAACGTTTTAACTTAATCACGCTCGACGTTTTCTGCCGAGACATGCAATTGCTTTGTCTAAATTTATGACATCATGCACGTAGACGTGATATATTTGACAAATTTAAGGACGTTGATATATTGTGTTTCGTTTAAAAGGAATTCTTAAGGATAATTTAGTTAATTAGATAAAATGGTGAATGTAAAACAAAAATTGAAGTTGTAAAATATTTTATGCCCGGATGTTTATGTTCACAACAACGCAACGGCACGGCATCTTGATTTTGTTTCTCTGTTGACTGAATCCAAAGCGGAAACAACTCACTAGCTTTCTGTTTATTCGCAGCCGTAACTTAATAAGGGCAGTTTACAATATTTCTGAATTATATTTGCCTGTTTCACGAGAAGGGTGGTCTTGTGGGAGTATTTTACGCTTCCACGTTAATAGAAGTTAAGTTCCCAAATTATCCTTAATAAGGTTACGTCCTCACACACACAAATTAGAAGCTCGAATTACTGGCTTGTTTAATCAACATTACACCCGACCTAATGTTGAAGAAATTTCAAATTTATATACAATTTTCGTTCCGGCCATATTTTTTTAATTTAACGTCACGACCGAACTAATTTTATAATTTTATTGCGATAAACCACTCGTGGAGTTTCCACTTTTTGCGTTCGACTTTCCCAACTTTTTTGAAATTATAAACGGCGCTTGGTTAACTGTTACGAGGATGAGTTAGTGGGAGATGTTCAAGAAACGGAATTCGAAATATCCCTGAGAGGAAGTTTGTGGTGCAAGTGTGAAAACAGCACGTAGAAGTCAGAACACGTCGCTCGATCTATTTACCTCGTGCACGAGGATTGAAATCGAAAATCCAAGAGTTTTAGGGTAGAAAAAGCGTTTTCAACTTCTATTACACACGTGATAGTGTGGCACTGATAGCGAAAAAATAGTCGCAGACGTGGGACACAATTTTATCCTTGCATATGCATACATATTGCGGAAAAAACTTTTTTGCTTCCTACCTCTTTTTATTGCCATTTTTTCGGGGACAAAAACGTTTTAGACGGTTTTAACAAAAAAATTAAATAAAGTAGTTTTTAGAGAAACTACTTGCGAGGAGAATTTTAATGGAAAAAGTATTTTGTTGGCAAAAGTTTTACACTTAATCAAGTTAACATATCTTATTCTTTCACTGTTCAGAAAATTTATTTCCAGTCAATTTAGATGTTCATTATGGTTTTGGTGAAATTTTTCTAAGTAATTAGGTTTTCGTGATTTCTTTTCGAGGCATAAACAACTTTTTTTTCATCTTTATTTTAACTTTTTAACATTTTCAAGTGTAACCGGCCCTACCTCGAGTACCTATATTTCGGTTAAATTAGTAAAAATTTATTTTTTCCAAAATGCGAGATTAAATTTCAAAATATTATTTTGATTTTTCGATGGCTCTCTCGTATATTATTATATTATCGCTTGTAAATACATTCATGCCTTACGATATTATCGTGTAAAAACACACTCTGTATAGGAGTATTTTAAATAGAAGCGTGTTACTATTTTTTTGTTTACATAGCAATCTGCTGAAACACAATCTACTTGACAATTTAGCAACGACGTGTGCTGCTATAACTCGTGATCTCTGCCTCTCTTGCAATGGATATTTAGTAGATTCGAGCGAGACGGATCCTAAAACAGGAGCCCTTTTATTAGATATAAGAAGGCTGTATCGTATCTTCATATATTCTAAGCTATTGTGAGGATGAAACATGGATGAAATAACATTCCGAATATAAAAGGGTGGTAAAGACATATCGCTCTCTGCCTACACGAAACAAAATGAAGGCATAAAGCGACATTTTGGATTGGCTTTTTCATCGTATTTTGATACTCGATTTGACTATGTTTTGTAGATAGTCGATTCTCGAAACCTTTTATAAATTACTTTTTGTCATTTTCGAGGCGCGCAAATTTCTTTTCTTTTGTCTCGCTAACTTTTTAACATTGGAAAATGCAAATCAACTTCCGAAACCGTAAGGTAATTAATTTTTTTTCCGTGTTGTTTGGGTTTTATTAATTTTTTATTTACAACTTTCTTATGCTGGAAGTCGCAATAAATCAGATATTAATTTACTCAGGGCACGTTTTTCTACGGCTTAACAATAGAATCCATTTATTAAAAGATTCCAAAATGTTAAGTGGTACTAAATCTTTATGTTAACAGGGTGAGCCATATAGGAAAATAATTATCTTACATTGATTATTCCGTAAGCCGGCCAACTCGTGGTGCATAATATCCATTTCCCGTACGTAACTCATCGAAAATATGCATTTCGATAGTTTTTTTTTATGTAAGTAATTCAAAGTTGTTGTACCTTAGATAATAAGTAATAAAGTTTTAAGTCTGCACGTGATGTGGGGCCATTAATCAGGCGTATAAAATTAGCGCACCGGCGTGAAATTTTAAATATTTACAAGTCGAAAGTAATTTTGAAGAAAAACGGGCGATTTTCATATTTGTAGGGCACGTTTTAACGTTATAATAGAAGTCTCACATGTTCGGTGGGGAATCGGGTTTAGGTCGAGGGGGTTTTTCGGGGCGAACATTAGACGCTTCCGTCGTAAATCGTACCCGTTTATCCGGAGGTGAGTCCGAAGTTCGCTCCCGGGACACTTTAGCGGGGATTACTTTGCTGACAATTATATACAACTTTCCATTTAATTCTCACTTTGCTTAGCTTATATGTAAAACTGAAAAGGAAACATTTCGACAACTGATTTTATCAGATTTACGTTTACATTCGGATTTATATATTATTATTATCTTGACATTTTTCTCGAAAATTTATTGCTATCGTATTACATTTTCTTAACGGTTTAACAATTATTATCGCTAGGAAAAGGAGGAATTATTTAGGATATATATATCGAAGCGTTTCGCGGATGTAACGTCTTTGCGAACTTGAAAAATTGTAGATTTATGTTAAGAATCTGGGGAATTAAAGGCAAGTTTTTCCCGTTTGTTTTTAGTTGCAATTCTCCGTAATTTTTTCGTCGCCATGCGGGTTAGGATAATATTTACGCGGAGGCATATAAATAAAAAGGACGACCTCGCAACCGCACAACATTTCTAATAAAGAGTCGTTGAATGGTTCAAGTGGTGTTTTATAAAATTATTTGCCAACTTAATAAAACAAAGCGGTTACAAAATGTAATTAAAAGTAACGACTTTTTATAAAATGGATAATTTAAATTAAAATGAGTTTTTAAACAATGCCGCTCTAATATTCTCATAGAAAGGGGAATCAAGAGTTCATTCCGGATGAAAATGGAAAATTAAATAGAATTCAGACGAAAAGGACTACTTCAAGTACGTGTCGTGATCAGTGACCATTTTTCTCACTTCCATTTAGGTACTTAGCTCGAATTTAATTAAAGCAGAACAGTTGACAAGTCGACGTAATAAACGTTAAATACTGGCTCATTTGGATAAGTTCGGGATACCTTTGCATTCCAACGGAGAATTGTTCTTAAAATGTCATTCTTCCTACATTATCGTTATTATTATGGCAGTGGCATCTCGGCGCGGCGTCCGCGTCCGTCCTTTGGACTCGCGAAACGAAAATATCTCGATCGACGCGTCTTTGTGTTATTTATTAATGAACCATTTTGGATGTTATTCAATTGCACATTACAATGACGGTAACGTTGAATGGAACTGTTGAAAAATGTAAACTAATTTGAATGCCGTAAATGTACGCGAATGGCCTAACGATCCCCTACTACAATTATTATACTATCATTAAAAGCTGCCATAAATTCACATGTAATTTTAAGTACGCACTATGACGTTTCCAACACTGCTACTAAATCCCATAGCTGCATTATAATGCAAAATGGGAAATGTTATTAATGGTCGTATATCTGCCAACTGTTCAACTAGCTGACCAGCTTCGAGCTTTGGAAACGGCCACCACCACGAGTTTCTATAGTTAGTTTAGACTTTGTGGTTTCTACCCAAGCCCAACATCACGTCGGCGGTTTCTTTTCGACAATAATTATTTATTACTATTATTATTATTAAAAAGAAAACCTCTTTTTTTGCTGCTTCGAAAAGTTGACTTATCCCTAACAAGTTAATCGAAACTAATTTTGTATGAGTAGGACACGGATTGAAATTGGTGCGTTTAATTGTACCACCCTTGACATTACGTACGGTCCGGATAAACACATGAGCAGTGTAATGAATGTCGAGCTTAAAGAATAAATTTGCTTTCACGTCACTCGACGACGTTAACTTTTGGACGCGACAAGTGGTCCAATTAAAAACAAAAACTTGCACCCTCCTTTCATTTCAACTCATTTAATCCGAATAAAGTCACAATCAACATCTCGTAAGTGTGAGATTATCGTCCATCGCTTTATTTAGGAAAATATATATTTTTGGTGCTAATATTTCGTTTGGAAATACCCTTGGTCCTTGTTCGAATTTATAAACATTTTTATCCGCCCGCTTTATTCTTAAAATGTTTGATTGTTTAAAACCCCCAAATAAATATTGAATGAACGAGTGACGTCAAAACTCGCTAATATTTGACATTGTTATTTATAACTGGGGCATACATATTTCTGATGAATTAATTCGCAGGAATCTAAATATTCTAAGTTTGAATCGATACATATTAACATCTAGCGAGAAAGAGATCTCTGTCGAATAAGAAAAAGTCTAACACCATAGTACAAACACCAAGGGCTAATTTAATACGTCAGCGGGCCGAATTGGCCTTAGATGTTGAAACGATAAAACATCGAGGAAAATTGCATTAAACAATGAAGTTTCCTTGGGCATTATTTTTCAATTGTGTAAATTTGTCATCATTTAAAGTTGCATTAAAGCCTAATTGGTTGTTTATACTCGATCGAATACACGTAAAATCAATAACAACAACACTAATTTACGACCGAAGTCAACCTTACGACAAATTACTTACAATTACGTACTTCTTGTCTAGACTACATTGTGTAACAACTGACTTAAAATGGTTGTGCCTCTCAAGATATACGACCCTATCGGTAGATTACCAACTTAACAGTAATAAACGCACTATGTACCATTTAAATACAATTATTAAATAATACTATACATAAACACCTTTCTGTAGAATCAACTTCAATACAACGGGTTGATTTGTGCAGTCTTGTATTTAACGATACTTACAAAAGATTTCTTTCAATCATTTTATTATTAGCGTATGAAATATTTAGACCTCTTTTAGAAGCGGTATATTGCTCCCGCGCCCCCTTCAATTCATGTGTTGGAATTGTGTAATATACTATTAGTTATGGAAATAACAGTCTTTTGCAAATTGTAAGTACTTTTTACGGGAGAGGTAAATTGGTAGATGTAGTCGTCATATAATCGAAACGAATTTCGGCAATTCATTCATGCGCATCATTTTCAGGAAATTCCCTCGGGAATATCGTTAACCCCATCATGCGCGTCATTTTCAGGAAATTTCAGCGAATATCGTTAATCCATTCATGCGCGTCATTTTCTCGAAAAGTTACCTCTGCTGAAGCGATGCCCCCATATGAATAACCAATTACGTGAAACTCCAGCTAGATACGTTACGAAACGTCCCAAAGTTAATCGAGCTGCCGCTGCTAGGTACCTACATGAAAAGTGAGTGCAACGTAGAAATCTTTTGTGGGCAAAAACAGCTAATTCTGTTTTTCATTAAGATCCGGATATTTATTACGAATATGATAAAATGATGGAATTAGGACCAACAAATGTTATTTGTATCCGATGCAATACTATTAAATGGAAAGACGAATATCTTGGGATGTGTTGTTGTAATGGAATAGTTGACCTACCAGAAATCGAAGAACTCCTTCGAAATGCAAAAATGCAACTGATAATGAAATTTATGTACAATGTCTTGCTAGCGATGGATTTTAAAATTCTATTTGTGTCACTTGATGAATTATTTTTAGTCAATCTCCTAGCATTGATAATAATCAACTGATGGAATTAATCTGAAGAAATTGCGAAGTAGATGCATTAAAAATAAGAGAATATTAAGAAATCCGTCACTTACAACACCAAAGGCTGAGTTTTACCATCAATGCGGTTTATTATTGTCAACTATTGAATGAATTAATAAAAATTTCTAGTGAATAGAAAAGATGTTGTCTTCTATGTACCACGATAATGCGCGGCTAGATGTTGCAATGTTCATACATGTACTCGTAGCAAAAGTTAAAGAACGTAATTATTAGAAACTACTGAATTCTTCAGACTTAACACATTCTGATTGAACTTTTTCCGTTTTCTTCAAAGTTATCTTAATAGAAACTGGGTGGTTTTAAACCAAGATGTAAAAAATGCACTGGAAGTACTTTTTTATTGCAAAAGCTACCGAATTTTAGTACAGTGTCAGTAGTATCAACAAACATACAGCGCCATGTAAGGAGGTGGTCGTACTTAGTAGCAAATTAAGTAAAACCCAATAACAGATAAAAAATAATAAATTACAAGCTACGTACAATAACAAAGAAATAATGAGAAAAAGTTAAACCAATTTTATTGTCTACTGAAATTTATTGCTAACTTCCAGTTTAGTATTTCAATAAACTTATTGGCCAGGTCGAAAATCCTGTACGATGAGCTGTTCATGAAAAGAATTTTAAGGATTGGATTGGTTAGGATGGAGTAAGTTCACCTTTCTTGGGTTTAGAATGATCGACTCCAGAAACCCCTTTTCGT
Organism: Podabrus alpinus; assembly: GCA_932274525.1. NCBI lineage: Eukaryota > Metazoa > Arthropoda > Insecta > Coleoptera > Cantharidae > Podabrus > Podabrus alpinus. Next base: position 1,345,761 of record OW026451.1, on the reverse strand, counting down.
CAATATTCACAACTTCAACAGAAATGTTAAGTCGAAACGAATTATTCTGTTAATATGTACATTACTTGACCGTCATTGCGTTCAGAAATTCTTCATGATCATTTTATATTATCCTCTATACGTTCCCTAGATCTTTCAGTATAGAAACTCTAAAATTGTTCTTTGAAGCTTCTATATCATTTAAAATATATGATTTTTTAACCACGTATTGAAAATTAATATTGAATTAAATTTGAAAAATTAACTGATTAATTATTAAACGCTAAATGAAAAAATGAAAAAAAAAATGAAAAAATTCTTTCGAGTGACACCGTACGGTGTACCGCGAAAAGAACTGAAGACCGCTCCGGTACACCGGAACGTCCCCATACACGCTACCGACCTGCACAGGTAACATCTCCGGTAGACCGTAGCGTATATGGCGTACATTAGATTACTGATAGCCCTGTTTAGCATCAAATGAAAATGGTGAACTAACCGATATTAAATCTTTTTAATTTTTTTTCGAAATCTTGAAATCGGCGTGTAAGTTATAAAAGTAGTGATCTAGTACTATAATTTAGGAAAGATTTAGTACCCGGCTTTGCCCATTCCTATAGTAATCCTGGTATGATATTAAAGAAGTCGTTTATGTTCTGAATCCTAGATGCGCATGCAGTCTTAAACACAAACATAAAAAGATCCAAGTTTACTTATCCCGTCACGCGAGCCCTCGAGAGCTGCGCGGCGTTGTGCATAAACCCACCTTCAGCTATTACGAGAGAAACAAAGTTGTGATCGCACGACTGCATAATATCATAAAGGGAAAAAGAGGAGGACACTTGGTGTGGACATTTTGCCAATGTGGCTTTACAAAAAGCATCAAAAAATGTTAAAACAATTAATCTAAAATGGATTCCTCAATTTACCTCTCTAAAGAAATTTTTATTCGAATTAGAGTTAAATGAGAGCAGTGTCTAGTTTATTATTTCCACTTTATAATTTCATAACAAAACCCCTAAAAGAAATACGTTACGACGAACCATGTGAAAAGGGTATATAGGTTAGCTACATGTACTCCATTCAAAATGTTATATTTCGGCGCAGTGCAGGTGAGAAACCGACATCTGGGAAAAGTGTCCCCAAACGTTCAGGATACATTGGATACACTATAATAATTTATACTAAACATACCGGCTTACACGGGTTTCTAACGAATAGTACTGACCTATTTTTGATAAATTTAAAGTGAAGGGGCACACCGATATGTATATAATTCGATTTAAGTGCAGGAGCTTATCTAATCTAGCCGGAGGTTCTAGGCTGGTATCCAATAATAATAATAATATAATTCTCCCTCTTATCGATTAAGCCAAAAATTGGGTTCGAAGAACACGATCAAAGAAAAATGAGGACTTGTTTAAACCTGGCAGGCCAAACTTTCAAGAGTTGCCGAAACGATTGAAATTAAACGTCGTTGCATAATTATTATTATGAGAGCGATAATTTTTCTCTTTATTAAGTCATTAATAACGAAATTTATCAATTCATTAGACTGCTCGACATGTAATCATTGTTAAATAGTCAACTGTAGATTTTATCTAAACACGTAGCTTTGTAGGTGTGCTGAGAGTTCCATCGACGTAATTATGCGCACGTGCTTTACCGTGTTTTGTGTATTGTCCTGAGAATTGAATACCAACAAGCTTCTATGTTTGTTATGTACCTACCTATACACAATTCTTGGTTTTCCTACAGCAAATAGAATGCATACATATTACACATTTTGAGTATACATTATGCAGATCAAAACGCAAAACCGAGTCTGAAATTTCTCCAAAATGTAATCACAGTGAATTACGTTTTCTGTGCGTTCGTTTAATTAAACGAACAAAAAATGTTGCCATGATGTTACGCGCTTTTCTTGGCCGTATTCACTCAAGTTTATAGCATTTATTGCTGCTAATCCATTAATCCGTATAGATGTGCTTTTGTATCCTGTGGCGGTTCCAAATTGCTACTAAATATAATCGTTAATTGGCTGTTTAAATTAAACCGATTATGAACATTATGGCTTTCAAATAATCACATATTACATTAATGCAATAGGTGTGTAGGTGCTAATACGGCACTAAAAGTCGTTTGTCCTTTATTGCTCCAACACAATTTGATGAACCAATTTTATTATTACTGCTAGTTGTGGTTAAAACGGGTAAAACGACGCGGCCGCACCTTTTCCTGATTTATTATGATAATTTCGTAAGTCATCTTACTTTCAAATTTCATCCGAGCACTCTGTTCAATTTATCGTAATCGAATTGCAATAAAATGTTTTATTTTTTTAACGGCTTAATCATTGTTGTAACAAGAGGTGCTTAGCAGAAATCTAATTAAGGTTAACAAAATCGGATTGCTTTACTTATTGCCCGAGAATAATTTCCTTGTTCATATTAAGTATTTTCCTTGGAAAAATAAGTAGTTATCAAAACAAAGCTCAATTTGTACTGGATATGCCTCTGCGCTCTTATTTACTTTATCTTTTATTCAAGAGCCTAATGAGGTTCAGCAAATAAACACTAAGAAATTTCTCCATTACTCTCACACCAAGACAAGCTTTCACTTGTTTTGGAAATTAAAATTATTTTTCTCCTGTAATAGAAGAATTAGCGTCGAAGAAAATAAGATAAATTGTTTTTTAAATTAAACTTTTTGTAGGAAAATTGTTAAAAATTTATATTCAATTTTTCGAGGGTAGCAAAAATCAGCGCTTATCAAAATTTTGATTATAATACGAGTACATTAACGATCGTGAATGTGAGCTCTTATTTAAGGTAAATTCAGCCAATGACCCTCTTTACATTGCAAATGTGCAATAATAACCGAGCCGCAAGAATGGAAACTGAATATTCAGGAGCTAGCAGCAATCCTTACTTCTCGTTGCCTGAAATTATGGAAGCATGGGAGTTTACACGACCTGAAATGTACACCTACCTTCAACATTCCCTAAAGATATTATTTTCTCTTAGCTCTAACATTATTTACTGGTACATTTATTAGTTCATAATGAAAAACAATTTATTACTTCAAAATGGATTTTTTTTCTACATTAATTCAACAAAACTTTGTTTTTCTTTACTAAAAACAACAACCCGTATTAATATTAAAATATTCTTTTTGTTTGTTTCAGGTATGCATAATAATACGTCAAATTTATCCGTTCGATAAGGCCAATCGGCATCCTACAAATTTAATGTGAGTTAACTTTTAGTGGTTTATTAATTTTTGAATGAAAAAATGATGAATTACCAAATATTCGATAAAATTTATCATCCAACACTCGGCTTTGGAGAAATTTTCATTTGCGACAAATTATGATAAACCTCTTTTTAAAAATTCAAAATGGGGACGATTAGCAAATTTGTAAGTTAAATTGTATTTTATTTGATGCTTTTTACATTAATTTATTTTAACTATAAACGTGCAAATTCGTGTAACTCTTTATTGACCAATTTTCGGTTTTGTTACAAGCTCCAATTTATTGCCTTTATTTGTTTCGATTGCCTTTAATTAAAGTAATATTTTACTGTTATAGACCCGATTGAAAAGGTTTAGTGCAATCGATAAAAATTATGAGTGCTTTTGCTGTTACCTTATTAAAACAGACCATCGAACAAATTGCAGCTGCTGTAAGTTATTAACTAGAGCTCTTTCTTCTTTTGTATTGTTATCTTTGCATTTTAAAATAACTTTGGCGTAATTATAATAAACCCCGGAGTACACGCACACGGATGGGTCTCCACCCAATTTTCTACTTATTCGCCAACTTTTATCTCATTTACACCATGTAACATCGCCGTAATTTATGCAACGCAACGGTGCAGCTTAATTTTTTTTAGGGGTGCGTGTAGAACTTTTTCAATGCCAATAAGTTAAGTGTATTGTTTTTTTCTTACTTTTCGCTGTTTTATGAGGCAGAGCGTGGTCTGTTCTCAGCAGCAGTTATCGGAAATTTCGAATTAATGTCTGCTGTGTAATCTCCAGTTTGAAACTCGTACCTAATAAAGAACACAGGTCGGATAATTTATATTTTAAGCCCCCATTTTATATCCAACAGAAACGATAACTGTATTTTATAGCTGTTAATTTTCAAAAGCTACTATAGAATTTTTAATCGTGTAAATTTGTTTTACTCCGATAATAATCGTAATTTATTTTAATTACAGGCTTCCTTAGGAGCCACGTTTCATTTTCTATATACGTATGTTTCAAAAATTCAAATTATATGTAGGATAGTTTGCATTATTTATAACTACTATATTATTATAGACTTCGCAATATTCCATGCGAAACATAATATTGTAGTTGTTATATTCTTCTAGCCCGGGACTTGCGTTACATGCATCTTACCAAATCGATTGACCTGAGGGATGTAACTGTGCTTAAACTGGAATAGAGAAAACTCCTTTCAGGTTGTCTTACTACGAGAGGATGCCGGGTCCCTTGGTGTAGTATTAAATAAGTTTTTTGGAAATATCTGATAAAAAATTCATCGTATAAACTATCAACCTCAGTTTTTAAATTTGCAGTCGATTAGAACTTGTCTTCCAGCTTCAGGGCCTAAATAAAAAGATTCTAGATAAAATCATCCACATAGCTGCCGAAGAATCTTATTGTGCTTCTCTGTGCTTCTCCGATAGAACGCAATCTGGGAAATCGTCACCTATCTGCTTCTCTTTCGATTGACCATGGCGCACTACAGTGTTCCATTCTGGGTTCTCTTCTCTTCATCGTTTATGTGAACCATCTTCCTTCTTTAATGGTCGATGCAGTTGTTTTCGCGGACGATTCTACCATACGTACCAAGTCGGAGTTGCAAAAGTTTGGCAGTTTTTGCAAAGCTTAGCAGTTGCCCTCTGATATCAAAGTTGTGGATTGCTGTGAATTTAAGAGTACGATTAAAGCATATTTGATCAGCAAATCTACCAAAGAGTTTAATGATCTACTACATAGCGCGAAACACGAGTTTTGATTTCTCTGTCTCTTTTGATGTGTTGTGTTGATTTGGTAAATGTATTGAAGTCCTATACATACTATACTCAATATGTTTTGTATTTTGAGCACCAGTAAATTATTAACTGATTTATATCGTTAATATAGTATAAGTGATCTGTAATCTATACTAGGTTAATATGTTTATAACGTGAGATTCCAGGTTAGAAGAATATAAATGATCTATTGGATAGACTATATTATCGGTTTTATCAAACCAAGATTAATCTTTTCGAATCGTATTTTGTAACAAGGTTTGATTATTTTGACCTCAGTGCTAGGATTTTTATTCGTACACTATATAATTAATTTTCTTCTATTATATCGTTGATAAAAAAGGCATAGATTTATTATTACACAATATAATATGCGCCATACTTGTCTATTCAGTTATTCCGTTGTGCATTGAAACAGGGCAAATAAATTTTATTTTACGTGATCGGTTTAGTATTCTGTTCTCATACAGTACCAACCAAATTACATTAAAAAACAGAACATTCGGACCATTATTGTGTTAAAACGATGTAGGTATGTACAAGCTTTCGTTTTATTTCGCCGAACTTGGCAATGCAATTTTCTTTACATTTCCATTGCGAGCATCGATGTGAATTGAAATAACGCCTCATATTTTTTTGTTATTTTGAATCGACTTCTTCTCTTCTTTATTGAAATCAATTTGCGGTTAATAGTCAAAATTCCGTACTTGATTATTTACTGCCGTTCTTTTTATGGAGATGCGATATTTTATTATCGATTTATTGATGTTTTTCAATTTTGGCATCGGCATCGATACGAGGGACTTGAGATAAGTTACGAAACTCAATTTTCAATTTGTTTTTGGGCGTCAAAGTTGAACGCTCATAACGGCATATGGTTAGCTTTAATTTTCGGTATACAATATTATGGTATAGTAGTAGGGCAGTATAAATACTATACAATACTTTTGTGGTAGCTAATACTATAAAACCTGAAACTTAATTACGTCCATCAATTATTTAGTTTGATTTCATGTAGTTTGGCGTGACATTTATTTGATTAGTTCTCGGTAGTGAATTGGCGTTAAGTTTTTGTGAGTATAGCAAAAATGAACAAAAAAATCACTTAAATTCAGGAAATCAAACACATAACTTTTTCGTTACGTTTGGTCGTTGTAAAATTCGAACAGCTAAACTGAAAACACATTAAACGAATGTCCGAATTTATGGGATAGGTCTTTTTAAACGTACTACCGTAATTTATGCATTTGGTTGTAAAATATCACGTTGTCATGAAAATCTATTTTCAATCCATACACTTTTGTATTTTGTGTTTTGTGTTTGCTCTCAATTACTAATAACCCACCGTTTTCCAATAAATTAATGATAGTAATAATTATTATTGTGGTTATTAAGCTTTTATAGCGTTACCGTATGATATAACACCTAATACTACTCTATGTACTAAAATGCCGAACAATAAATGGTCAGGCAGGATGGACGTCAACTTTCGGTATTTTTTTTAACTTTGCAAAATGTATGCTCGGCAAATAATTTTGGAAACGACGTGATATGAGAAAACTTATGTGTCGATTTGATTCTAGTAGGGACCGGAAGGTAAAATCCATTTCATCAGAGAGTCGGTCAACAGAACTTGACCTAACGACCTGCCGGTGCTCTGGAGCGAGAACATTAGCCACTTATTTATCCCTAGGAACCGATCGCGCGACGCCTGGGAGGGATTTGTCCGCTATTTATGATGTCGCAAATAAAATAAAGTACAAATACTGGATTAAATGGTTTTAAGAGATATTTCAGTGAGACCGCTTGTTTTTGTAAGCTACGAAACGAGCCGTGTTAAATGATGACAGCGATGCGCGGCTGTCTAGACTTGAGCCATATAAATTCGGTCGAATTTGAAAATTTAGTGAAAGTAATTACTACAACAAACAAAATGACCCACAATTTATCATTGTGCAAAAACCAGGATTTTATTTTAAATACTTACTTTTATATATTTTGCTCTCGAAAATTCCAAATTAAGCCTCCCCATTTTCTCAATTTATTTTAGTCAAACTGTTAACTTTTTACTTTTTTAAATTCAGTCTATGCGATAACCAATTTGCGAAATATTTATCGAATTTAAGACCGCGAATAATATTATAATGACGGATATTTATTAAAAGTTTTAAAGGTCTCTCCACACCAGAAAGAGAGTCCTTCGCGAATTCTAAGGACATTTAAAAGATGGAAGATGTTATTAAAATTGATTGGAAAATACTAGAGAAGCATTTTATTTTGATTGGTGCGCAATTAAAGCTTTAATTGGAATATTTTGAAATCTTTCTAAATTACTCGAAAAAGTTTTCGAAACAACACCCTTGTTACTCATAAGATTTTATAGTATGCTTAGTATACGCCAAGTTTGCCCAACTTTAAAGAGCATCATGCTGAGCGATACTGATGTTCTCCCAGCGCAATATAACATTTAATTGTTTATCGCGTTGTAAATTTTGGAACACCGAGTATTTTGGGGATGGCGGAAAAAAGATCGAAATTGACGCAAGTTCCTTTTCGCGTAGTTTCCACCTCGCGCGCCAATTAAACTTGGGGAAATTAAGCTCGCCGTCCCGTCTGTCGTCGCCCCAAACTACTCGCGTGCTCTTCGTTCCCTAACGAAATTTTGAGCTTTTTGTTACAATTATGCAAACTCCTTAAAGAATTTCCTGGAGATTATTCAGATATCCCCGGAAAGTTGAGCAAAGTCATTAACTGTGAACACTAGACAGAGACAATGCTGACATAGGATTTTAAGTGCAGACACACAAAATTAATTGTCGGTTTGCAATTATCCAGATAATAATTACAGTTGCATTTAACTTCATAAAATGGTAATTTACTGTATCCCACCTTCTCCGTTATTGCAGTGGAAAATTAACATAAATCAACAAAACGAGAACGCCATTTTTGTAATATATTATTATGGTAAAAAAACTTTACACTTTACTTTAGGAAATTTCTTGATTATAATTACGAAAATATTACGAGGAGGGGCTTATCTCGTTACCTTTCATTTATGAAGACACACAATAAACATAACATGAGTTAATCCGAAAGCATCAACAAGCTCTGCAATTAAAGCACACTGAAATGTAAATACGAGTCGAGAAAACAACATGAACTGTAAAATGTGTTTGAGTGCTTGCAAATTACCAGGTAACTTAATGTGAACGTAAAGTTTAAATTTTACGTTAATCAAAAAGCTCAAAATTTGCGAGTCGCTGTAAGTCTAATCGACCAAAAATTCCACTTTTTAACATAGAAAATTGCTTTAAAGAATTACGTTTCGTGCAAGTTAAAAAAACTTATAATGTGAGTGTAACATTAAATAGAAAAAAATGCTCCATCACTCAGAAGCGCTTCAAAGTTCTAAAGCTAAATTCCTGGTGCCCATAAAAGCGCAAAAGGCAACCAAAACAAATTTAAATTTGACTGAAGAAGTAATGAAATGGAAACGATTCTCTGTGTATAAAATTTGCATGTATGATATTGCAAAAAAGGAATGAATACTAGCAAAAAAAAATTTGAACAATTTTGAATAAAAAATTCATGCAAGTCGAATTGATTTTAGAAAATTGAATTTTCTTTCTTTTGCAATTAATTTTACAACTACTCGTATATGTAATGCTAAGCGTAAAAAGTACGTGTAAATATGTAAAAGAAGCACGCATTTTTTTTTATCATAATGCAAAAGAGTTTGAGACGAAAAAATAAGTTTTAAACGCTCAAAGCGCCGGGCACTTGTAAATTGCCGGCATGCAATTTTTAATAACTTCCTAGAACATCGTTTGCGAAAATCCAGGAAAACTGGAGCAATTTTCAAGTCTACGTACCTATAAAACAAAAAGAAATATTAAAATATAATAAACAAACAAAAACGAGTATTTATCGAACAATAAAAAGAACGGACATTTTTATGGAAACATGAAAACAATTCCGTTAAGTGTTTCATAAATCCACAAGTAAACTCTCTGATAATACAAAATGCATTCATAAACTGAACCATAAAACTTTTAAAACTCAACAAGGATATGTTGAGCAAGTTGGTCGTAAATTTTGTTGCAAACTCAATATATTCTTGGTATTATAATAATTCTTAAGCTCCACACAATCGTTAATAAAAAAAGTCGATTTCCAAATTTTCTACTCTCAAAAAGAATCTACGGAAAACCGGTGCGATCAATTTCGTTTTCTTCTGAGAGCACTTAATTTCTGTGTGGGAAATCGCGTTTCGGGTTTTGTGGGTTAAATTTGAATAGGGTACTTGCACATACTTTTTTTTGTGAAAATTCGAATCTTAGGATGTCCTTTGCCGCACAGCAAAAAATTTCACAACGAGGTCAGTTTTTTTAAACTTATTTATAATGCATATTAACTTGTTTAAAAAAAGTTAAATACAAATTTATAATCAAAGTTATAAAAATTAGGCGATCAATCGTGGTCACATCATATTATATCTTGGCTGCTATTTGCCAATAATTGTATCTGGTGCTCTGAGTGACACTTTTCATTTGTGTTTTTTATGACTTATGATGTTCGAACCATGATAGGTCATCATGACCGATGATCTAATTGTTATTCTTCTTCCTCTTATTATAAGTCTATGACCTGTTCTTTAACTAATTAATTCTATGAGCATTTGATTTTTACATATTATTAGGTAGCTTACTAAACTGGCCTTCGATGTGCCTGCACCATGCTTTTATTGTTAATATGATGGAAAATCATTAACACCAGGACCGACGTGTTTACGTGCCTTCCGAAACATGAAGACAGTCAAGAAATTTTAGACTGTACCCCGAATCGAACATTCCGACCATGGTGTCGTCTAATTCTTACAACTTTTATTTTATCAATACAATGTTGTTTTTTACCTTTTTTGAATTTTGAGATATTGCTTTGTACAATGTGCGTTTGTGTACTTTTGTGTGAAATTAACTTTGAATTTGACATCAAAAAAGAGGCCCCAAGTTTTCGACATCAAGTTCGGACTGGAACTGAGGAAAATCTGCCGAAGAAGGTCCCAAAAATCACAAATTTGTAAAATTTTCTATGCATGCTATGCTCAAGATTTACAGTTAGTAAAATTAAAGTAAATTAAATTCAAAGCAAAACCTAAAAAAATATATTCTAGCTACTATAGTTTCTGAGATATCGCCCTGCACAGAATTTTGGTTTTCGTTTTGACTCAAAGTGACGTAGTTTGCAGATTTTGGTGTACACATTTTCTTTGATTATCGGGCACAAAAGTGGTCTCCAGATGAGTGCAATTAGTTTCAATTACCTGTAATTTCCCGTATAACTATATTAACAAATAAGTCCCAGGCTATGGACTTTAAAGTTCATCGTTTTATTAACCTTTTATGACACTCTTACATTTTTGGAAATAAGTCAATTTCAGTTCACCTGAAGTGCCAATATAATATAACTATTATATAACCTAAGTATAGAGGAGTATAAAATTCTACGTGAAACTAAAAAAAAATTAGAATGTTGTAACCCAAATAGTTTTGGAGAACATAATGTTTTTGGTGGAAACTATAAATTTTCATTACATTTTTGCTGAAAATGTTAAAATTGAGTTTATAAGGTATTACTATTTCAGAAGTAGGTTTTCTCCTGGCAACATTTTTCTATAAATAAAGGTGATTACCCAAAGTTGTAGAGGATTTAATTCTACACAATTTTCATAATTAAAAAAAAAGTTTTTAGTGCCGTTACCGGGTATCTCTAAAACTACTGAAGCTAGAATAATATTTTATTAGTTTTATGCAGAATTTTATTTACTGAAACTTGAACTCATACATTTTTCTTGTGAGGTGCAGCAAAAACGAGTAAATTTTGGATAACTAAAACCACCAATGGGTTCAAAGCGACCTGAAAATCAGAGAATAAAATTTGACTAAAATGCACCTGGAAGTCTCGGGGAATATTGTATCAAATGGATGGAATTATTACGTTCAACTTTAAATTCAACCATATTTTGGTGGGGATTACTTAACCCTGGTCACTCCAAATAAATTGAAAATTTCCTATTGCAAAGAGGAAGGTTTATATAGTATAATGACATAATTTTCACAAGCGAAGATATAATCAAAATTTTGAGTAAATCGATTTTGAAGTTTGCAAATTTACATGTAAAATTAACGAGATTCCCGCGCGTCGCTCATTAACACTTGGAGTATTTTTGCCTTCATCCCGGTTTGCTTGATGGGTGGCGCCTTCTCGTATGTTTAGCTCTGCCGCGGAGCGGCGTACGCGAATGAAAAACCGCCCGGAGGGCCGTAGGGTAGGTTTTTTGTTGCGCCCAATTCTGGCAGTGCCAGATTATATTTATTACTAATATCCACTAATCACACCCCCAATCTATCCGAATTTCAAAGAAAAATTCAAATCGGAAACCGGGATGAAGGCAAAAATACTCTTAAGTGTTAATGAGCGACGCGCGGGAATCTCGTTAATTTTACATGTAAATTTGCAAACTTCAAAATCGATTTACTCAAAATTTTGATTATATCTTCGCTTGTGAAAATTATGTCATTATACTATATAAACCTTCCTCTTTGCAATAGGAAATTTTCAATTTATTTGGAGTGACCAGGGTTAGGTAATCCATCCCCATATTTTTATTTAACATGGATAACTCCTTTAATTAATAGGCGATATTTATTTAAAAATTTCAGCATCGACGAGAGTGTTCCTTATGAAATGGTTCGCTTTATTAACTTTATTTCGTTTTATTTTATTGCACTCTGCGTTTCACTGGGTTTTATTTATATTTCAAAATTTAGTTCAAAAATAAATTTATTATCAAGTGGGGTCATTATTATTTGGGAATGAAATTACTTTTCGATATTTGTGATTGTCAGGGAGGAAAGTGCCACTATTTCTGGCGCAACATGCAAGCTGGAGAAACAGAGGGGGATAAAGTTCACTAAGGTGTACCGTAGTTATTTAATACATATTAATTTGTCAAGTGTGTTAAAAATTTACTTTTTATTTCAATATCTGCCAACTAAAATGCAAAAAAGTGGTATTTTACTTCCAGGTGTACCATATCCCGAAAAGTGTGTGTATAAGGAACTCGGAATTCCAAGAATTTGCAGGGAATTCAATGCCAAGGATTTCCATAGTATTCTCAATAATGTTAAATGAATTTTCCAAATAAAAAATTTAAGGGATTCCTAAGGAATTCACAGTGATTTTAAACAAATTTCAAAACCACAACCTCTTAGAAATAATAATATATCAAGTAAACATACAAATATTTTTGTTTGCCCTTAAAGTTCAACGTTGTACAGCCCTCCGAAATAATTCAAATTTGCCTTGTCGAATTTTGATAAATTATTTCTGCTGGCTGAACTGATGATGGGATTTTTTTTTAAATGTAGGTATTGAATAGGGTAAATAAGGTGCACACACGGCTGAGAGGTTGGCGTGTTAAGTGTTAGGTTGACAAGATCCACAGGCTCAAATCCTGTGTGGTACGTGCTATATAGAAGGATTTTTCCTTCATAAAATGTCTACCTGCTGGCCCCAGGTCGGAGCACCCGAATTGCACCACGAAAAGATTAGTTCACAAATCTCCTACCCGAATTGCACCACCGTAATTTCAGGTAAACACCTCACCAAGGGTCGGTCGTCCGAATTGCACCACCTATATTGTAATATTTTAGGTAAGGTGGTTTTATTGTTAAAAGTTAAAGCACAATGCTGGAGTTTAACCCGATGCCTCCTACATGTAACATCGATTATTTTTTGTTTTTACGCGATTTTTTGGGGGTGAAACGTAATAGTTTACTGCCCCATACCGCAACTATACTTTTTAATGCTATTTCGAGGGTCTCTCACATCCCGGTTTCATTTATCCCGGTTTTCTTGATGTGTGGCGCCTTCTCGTATGTTTAGCCTAGTAACCAGAGTCAAAACCGCCCTGGAGGGGTGCAACGCGGAGCGGAGCGCAGCGGCGCCCCGTAAGGGTAGGTTTTGACGATGGATTACCCTCCTTATCGAATGCACACCCCAAAATTCGAAGGCAAAAAAAATTTAATTTTTTCACTGTTTTGGGTTATTATTTTATTAATACCTGCTCCGACCCTGTATAATATAATATGAATTAATATATTAAACTCGAAATTTAAATTGCAAAGAATTTAGATATTTGTGTATTTATTTCTTTATATTATCTGTTTGCTTGTGATACCTGCTCGGTTTGCTCGTGGTGCAATTCGGTAAAGCGATTACGGAACGACATTTGACCGTGGTGCAGTTCGGTCAAGGGATTACATTTACCTGAGTACAAGAAATGACCCCTGATAAGCCGTGGTGCAGTTCGGGTAGCACCCCCCCAGGTAACATCATAATATGGCCTAAAAAATTTCGGCTACTGTGCAGTTGTTCTGACCACTCGAAACAAATTTTCTTCAGCTACACACTAAAGAACACAGTTAATATAGCAAATTGTAAAAATATGAACAGAGAATTTATTATCAAAATTTTGAAATAATCGATTTTGAACTTAGCAAATTTTACGAGATTCAGATTACGAGAGAGTGGTAAAATTAACGAGATTCACTGTTGAATCATTACATTGTACATAGAACTGTTGAACAGTTCTATGTACAATGTATGTGCCACTACCTATTCGTTAAAACGTATACTGCAAAAAAAACGTGCAGTACAATGCCGTGTGAACGGGGGTTTACACTTAGAAAATATCGCACCGGCAGATGCAGCTCGTCTCTCCTACATGTAACATCGATTATTTTTTGTTTTATTCGATATTTTGGGGATGAAACGTTATAGTTTACTGCCCCATACCGCAACTATACTTTTTAATGCTATTTCAAGGGTCCCTAACCTCCCGGTTTTCTTGATCGAAGGCGCTTCTCGTATGTTTAGCCTAGTAACCAGAGTCAAAACCGCCCTTGAGGGGTGCAGAGCGAAGCGGCGCCCCGGAAGGGTAGGTTTTGACGATGGATAACCCTCCTTATCGAATGCACACCCCAAAATTCGAAGAAAAAAAATCAATTTTTTTCACTTTTACGGCAATACACGGGTTATTTTCCATTTTTTTGATTATATTTATTACTAATATCTACTAATCACACCTCCACCTATCCGAATTTCAAAGAAAAATTCAAATCGGAGCGAAAAAATTTTACGCGATTTCAAGGGAACGTCTTGGAATTGTATCGCGTGTCTGGGGTGTGCGGCATATTCGATGCTAATTTTCCGTACTTTTCAAAAGTCGATTTTGGGGTTGTTTTTACAGATTTCTCGCAAGATTTTTTTTCTATAGACTAAAATAAGCCTGTTCTTTAGTGTGTAGCTGAAGAAATTTTTTTTCAGCTGGTCAGAGTAACTGCACAGTCGCCAAAATTTCAATTAATGTCAAAAATGGGGACCCTGAAAAAGGTGTGATTTAAAATTCGCAAAGAAATATATTACCTTAAAAATTGTTTTGGTTACTTGAATATCAAATTTCAGAGCGCGGAAGCTTCTGGTGTAGGAGTGAGAGAAAAATGAAATATCACGATACTTATTATAATATTTAAGTGTTTAGAATATTATGTACATTGTGCTAGCATGCTGCAGCAGTCACAAGAAAGGCATTAGTTGGAATTATTTCCATACCTATTTTGGGCATAGGAAACTGCCAATTCACGACCAAATGAAGAAAATTTTGAAAATTAGCAATAAAATGGAATGAAAGGGTGGCCCACATAATATAGAGGGTGACGATGTTCTTAAGATGTCGGGGATAATTACCTATCACCTGTCACCCGAAATCGCCCCAAAATATTTTTTTTAGCAAAAGGAACCTTATTAGAGTGTCCTGTAAAAATTTCGCCCGAGAAAGTATAGTCAAAATTTTGAGAAAAATCGATTTGAAAAGTAGGGAAAATTTTTTTTGCCTTCTAATTTTTGGCTTGGCCAGAGCTGTGAGCATCAAAAAACCTACCCTCCGATGCTCCGCATCTCCGGGCGGTTTTTCGTGCTCAGAGCCGCTACGCGGCGGAGCTAAACATACGAGAAGGCGCCACCAATCAAGCAAACCGGGATGAAGGTAAAATTACTCTGTCTTAAATGAGTGATGCGCGGGAATCTCGTTAATTTTACATGTAAATTAGCAAACTTCAAAATCGATTTACTCAAAATTTTGATAATACATTCTCAGAATTTTTTTGCAGGAGGGGCCTATATAAACCTTCCTCTTTGCGATTGCAAAAGTTTCAACTCATTCGGAGTGACAGGTGTTAGGACATCCTCACCCAAAAGTGAATGCTGGAATCATCCAGTTTTCCATATCTTTCAGGGTGGAAAATATACAGTGGAAAATAAACCAACTAATGCTCAACATGGGAGAGTATAGCTGCGAGCAATGAGACTGTGATAATTAATACTAGAACTCGTCTGAATAACGTTATTCAAACCAGAATGTTATGTTATATTCCGCTTTTTTAGTGGTGTATATTTTTTGTTTGAGCGATTTTGTTGGATTTGTGTGAGGCATGAAATTTTTACTTAAAAAATAATAAATTTAGACAAAGTAGAACCGCGGAGGATTATGTTACCTTAATTAAACACTTGCTATTTATAAACGCAAACACTTTTATATAATATTTAACACGGATAAATTTAAAAAAGTTAATTGCCCTAACGCGACAACATGTCAAATGAACGACTGCACACCAGTGACGTCAGGTGACCCAAATTAAAAAATGCCGTATTTTAAATTAAATATCTTCGATGAGGGATGAAAGGGTACAGATTTTATTGTATTGGAGCAAAATGAAATTTAAGAATGTGACAGTGTGACCTGTGCTTAATCTAAATCGATATCACTTTAAACAAAACGATAAACTCACGTTTAGTTCCTTCCAAAGTATCCAAGTTCACCTGATCCCCCGGTCTACATAGTCCACCGAAGCGTTCTAAACTTTTCGGCACTACCTGCCTATTAAAAGTAAAACGCATTTCGTTTGGAGAACAAAGGTGCTTTTCAATTTTGCTTTTGGCTTTTAACTTGCTCATTTGCTCGTGTAGCCAGAACAAAAGTTATCCAGTCATATTTTGTTAATCTTCTTCGTGATTTTAATGAAGTGCGATGCGGATTCGGCAAATGCAGTTGCATAAGAATTACGGTATTAGCATATGGTAATACAATCTGCATGTAGCGACTTATTTTAAAGGTTTCCCATTTAGCTTTACAAGATGCTGCTGGAATATGCAATAACCGCTTCATTTGGCCAATTTCATAGTCGGTCTCAGGAGTACAATCGCCGTGGTCGTTTTATTATTTTATGAGATCCTTTTGTATAAACCACATAAGCGATGATAGTGCAAATATGAACAACTTTTCATCAACGACAATAGAATCAAGTTTTTCTCTGTGGAAAATTTTTAGATATTCTGTGTAAAATAGAAAACGCATGGAAAATTTAAAATGCCTGCTCTGAGCAAATAGACTTCTTTTCAGCAGTATACTTTTCTCATAATTTTTTTTTAGATAAACAACCATTTTTGTTTCGCCATAATAACACACCTACCACCGTCTATTATAAATCGAAAGTAATTTTTTTGATCAAATTTTAAATTTATATACAGGAAAAAAAATGCATTCGTTTGAGTTTGCGGTTATGTTTATTCGTTTAAGCAATTTCTCTCTAGTGTTTCCTATTTCCCTTCTCTTTAGAGGCTCATCAGTCATGTTTACCCAGCATTTTCGTTTACGACCATTCACACTAGATTCTACACCTGCTTCGTTATGCGACTCGCATTCTCTTATAAAAGTCCCTAACCAACAAAGCACCTCTAGGACTAAAAATATTTTCTATACCACAAATTTTGTGAAAATGGATCATGTAGTAGGTAATAAACAGAACATAGCACTACAGATAGTGCACTATCCCAAGGCGATTTAACAACATCGCGCTCGTCATTTTGTTCAACAATAATAAAGAAATAAAGGGTTGTTTTATTACCACCAAAAAGAAAGAGATAAAAGATTAGTGTTTTGATATAACGAAAAGAGATGTTCAGAATGCGACTCCGGGGAGTAGTTATGCAAAACTTGTGCTCGACTCCGGTCTGCAGTTACACAGTTATGATGAGAGGCTCATAAAGGGCACGCGAAGATCTCTTTACCCCTTACCGTGTTTTTAAAGCGTGACGTTAACATTAAGGCGTCGTCCACAAAACAGTTGGGCGTCTTTCTCTTTCCCGTTAACATTTTTTTGACTAAGGTGACGCGAAACATTATAAGAATTTATGAATCGAAACGTTCGCTCTTCCAGATACGATCTACTTTATTCTACATCGAGATCAAATGAACGCATTCAATATTTAAAATTGGATAACTCGCAACAGTTGATAGGAAAAGTTCAATTTCACAGTATGGCTTTTTTGTTAAAAAAAAAGATAAAAAAATAACTCGAAAAATTTACTTAAGCATCGTACGCTTCATTTTTTTACAATAAACGTATTGGATTTCTTATATTGAATATGTTTTCCAAATAAAAAGCTACACGGGCTAAAACTAAAAATATTAAATTTTCCATTTCCCTTTGTTGCTTGTCGAAAATTTCACGTTAAAATTGTAGATTAAAGATATTAATTAATCCCGTTACTTATACCCCATTTCGCCAGATACTTGTTCATTAAAAACATTTAGGTAAATAAATCGTCTAGAAAAAAATTTACGAGAAAAAATGCCCTCTTTCTTGTAGCAAATCCGACAAGCGAACATAATTTTAAAAGATATCATGACGTTGATTGGTAAGCACTAATCACACGCGAAACCTTAATGATGAATGACACTTCGTTTAATATAAAGAAAGAATTTTTTTATCTTTACCTTAAAATATAATTAAGTAACAAATTACGCCCAAAAATCACCGAACCGTATTTTCGTTACTCGCGTCGTCGAGCCAACCAACCTTTCATTATTATTTTTTAATATTGCATTGGTTTTGTGCTTAATATTTGGGCATTTATGTAAATTCTCAAAATAATGTCAACTATTTGGATTTCAAGATTGTTAATGAAAAATACGAATTCTTCAGCCAAATATCCGAAAGTTTCTTTTTCGGTTTTGCTTACATTAACCGATTGAAGAAATGGGATAAAATCGATTTTCGATATTACACAAGAGTCATAAACTATAAGAACAACAAAATTATATTATATAAGAAAATCAGTTATAAATTTATTAAGCATGTTTTAAGAACTTTAAAAATTCAGGATATTATAGGATAATGTTGTATAAGTAAATATTAAACAATGCGCATTAAGTCAGGAAGCGAATACCCGGATATTTTTTAGAAAATTCTCAACCTGAACCGGGAATCAATTGATTTAATAAAAAGGAAGATATTGATGGAAGTTTTATGTAAAGTAAATTTAATAGGGAGAAAATGTAGTCGAAAAAATATATAAAAAAATAGTTAATCGAGTTCGTGGTTTGGATATGTCTCAAGATCTAATAGTGTTGGAAATGTATTGAAGTTTCGACATGCTTATTTATCTCGGGCGGCAATAGCAAACCGTCTGCACGCTTTAAACCGAATAGCATTGGCAAAAAGCTTACTCGCTATCCCTACAAAGTACCTTCGAAAGTGTGGAGGATCAACAGAGCCGGGATAAGTATACCGGAATCGATGGAGAGTGTAGGACCTACATGCAACATCCGATAGTCTCTAGAGACTTCTACCAATCTGCCATCAACGATTTCTATGTATCTTGTTTATGTCACTTTCCTAACTATTTTCCTTGCAAGAAACTTCTTCATTGGCCTTTCGATCTATATCAGTACTTAACTGTTATGTATATTTTATTTATAAGGAAAATTTCCAATTTGCCTTATAATGCAATTTTCGGAATGCGATCATTATCGTCCGTAATGGAGAAATCTATATTTATGGCAAGAAGCCGATAAGTGCATGCAGCGTTATAATGTAATATTCAAAACCTAACGGAATCGATATAAAAAATTGTCAAATTGATGTTACCTGCCCACCAAGATTTTACGTTAGGAATATTTTTATACCAATAAAAGCGAAAACGGCAATCGACATAAAAACTACTTTTCCAAACGGTCGGTCGGCCGTATTTGCTATTATCTGTAGGTGATATCTCCAAACAATTTTTTTAAATTATGAGATCCTATTGAAAAAAAAACCATCCGGAAAAAACAGAGAAACCTTAACGGGGGCCGGGTGGCGATAACTTGTCTTGTGTAAAACAATAGAATTGCAGCACGCTTTGCGAATCCAGTTTTCTATTCTCATTGTTGTGGTTGCGATTTATGACGTCATGGGATAAAAATTGATAGCGGGATATGTAAATGCGAGCCGGGGCTAAATGATTAATGGTGGCAGCCTTATAGTCGCGCGCCATCGCCCTGTAATATAGGAAAATTGGTTCAAAACTGTTAGTGTGCGCAAGCACGATTGTAAATTTGTCTAAAAGTCCGGGTGTCGGTTAAGAGCAACAGTCGCTAAATCAGGATAATACTTAATACCTACTATAATACTCCAACCCTGAGAGAAAATCCTGTTTCATCTAACCGGCATTCGTAAATTCCAACTGCGGCTATTTACTTTTTCATTCCAAAAAATAAATCAAATTTGCGTCGGTCCATCGTAGAAAACTAAAATTTACCTCTTCCAGCGGTAGTTTTGTAACCCAATCGAACGATAATGATTAATTAGGCGGCGATACTCTGCACCACGGTTAAAATGCACAACATGTTGGAAGTTGTCCAGAAAGAGCGGAATAACCTCGGTATTAAAATTTTATAGAAATGTTGAGATAAATACATAATATCAAGCCAGTTATGGGTTACTAGGATGTCTTGGCAAAAATCCATAACGCGTTCATCATTGACATTTTGCCAACTCACACAATTAAAACTTTACTGGCTTAAAAGAACAATTGCTTTCTTTGAAATTTATAACGGCAAAAAGTTGTACATGAAATACAACACCAAGTGTTCGGTTATATTCTATTGATAGCAATGTTTCACCAAGTGCATAGCGTAAATTCGATTAATTTTATTTATGAAGCCAGTTAAGCTACATTCGCGATAATTATTCGAGTTTTCACTAGACACTTGGTGATACATCGTTGTGCTCTAATTAAAATTGCTAATTTATACAAGAAAATGCAACGGTTAATTTTTATTAATCTTAACGGAACAGCTTCAGAAACATGGCAGGTTAACCTAATCCACACTGTGCTCCAATATTATTATTAAGTTGCAGGGTTAAAGGATTAATTAAAAAAATATAAATTTTTGCCTACTATTTTTATATTTGTGTTGTTGGAACGGCAACCCAAAGGCATTTTGAAGAGGGGAAGAAAACAATTACGCAATCAAGCCAATTAACCTGTTATATGACCTAATTGTGGAGGTCAAGTTTGGGAAGATCGCAGCGATGACTTATCCAAGACCAAAATAAAAGTCCAGGAATAACCTAGGATGCCTTTGAATGACTTAATTGATGAAGCAAATTTTTCGAAGGTGGGAAGGATTGGCGAGTTCGATAAAAATCGTTGACATCACAATCCAAGACGCTTCTTTATGAAAGATCGAAAAGATTGACAACTGCAAGACTAAAATATGAGGTCGAGGTTAAATGGTGACGCCACTGCCTGAGGGTGAAAAGCCCCCGTTTAACCACATTAATAAATTATAAAAAATCGATTTTTCCCTAAATTTTGCATAAATCTCGATAAAAAAAACTTCGGCAGACAAAATTTATGCGGTTAATGTTAGTTTGCAGTAACATTAAACAACTTTATGATGTGTTAATGAGTAACTCAATTATTCCCATTAACATTAAAATTATGGGGTGTATCATAACGATCTCATGTCGATGACACTGCAGTTAATAAATGAAGCACTTAAATGTCAAAGGGAGAGTAGCAGAACGCAAATGTATGATAATGAGAGTTAGGCTTATGTTTCAATGGTAAATTTTCATTTGCTCATTTTAAGATGACACGATTTTCAAACAAATTATTTTAAATGCTCGACAAATTTCCTTACAAATTTTATGAATTGATAATTTCATAAAGTACATATATAAAAAGTATTTGTGTAGTATTTTAAGTATTTCATATAGTACATAAACAGTATCTGTGTTTTAAAATTTTGGATTTGGTATTTGAAAATAGCTTAAGAGGAGTCCTTTGCTGTTGAATTATATTCAGGTGTCCCAAAACCATTTTTATTTGGAAATTTACTAGCATAAAGCAGCGGTTCTTAAATATCCACAACGCCCCGCCCCATTCACTAAAATATTAATTTATATTTCTGAAGTGCAGTACATTTTTAAGTACCACGAGGTGTTTTATAAGTATACCAGTTGATGACCTGGGTTTTTTATTTTAATTTTGATACTGCATCCGATGAATAAGCGTATTTTGCTTTATTTATGGAATATGAATATTCTGCAAAAGAATCCCAAATTGATAGAATAATAATTTCCATTTCTGAAGATCCTGTGTGAAAGGCGAAAACTAGTGTAAGAGGCTAATTCAGAATTATTATTGGACGACCAGCGCAAATATAAGACTACCCTCATAACACTGCGCAATTTAGGACCGTAAGATTTGGAAAGAAGTTAAGATAGATATTATCCACGAAGGAAAGTTTGACCCACAAAACCGTACAGTAATTTTCCCCAGTACAAAAATCTCATAACCCACGTGTTTCATACAATATTTGGTTCGACACCTATGTATACACAATGTTTTTTATTGCCGCAAGATTTATTAACATAATGTTTCATATAAAGTCTGCTACATACACTCAAGCAAGTCGACCGACTTGGATTGACAAGAAGTCTGATGAAAAGTCTGTTGTAAGCTTGCACCTTCATATCTTTAGACTTAGATAGTCGACGATTTATAGAAAAACATTAGTAGATTATACCACAATTTGTTTCGTCCAACTTTTCTGTAAGTCCAACTTAACCGCAGACTTCCGCCAAACACATTCAAGCGAGTCGTTCGACTTGGCTTGATAACGAAATCGACCGACCGACATGTTGAGTGTATATATTAGCAGGATTTACAACCATGGTTGAATCATGACAATTTTATTGTAGTTACTGTTGTTTATCATTTCAAAGAGTAATGTGTTTTCCATTACGAGCGTCGTTTTTTTGTTATTTGTAAAGAAAACACTAAATTTTCTTTCCAGTGTCAGTATTTTTGTTTTAAATTAATGTTGAGAATATGTGACAATAATTATTTTATTTAAAAAAAGTTTTATGATTTCTGTTACATTTTATGATTTTTCTTGAGTTCTTCTTTTGCTGTTAGTTCTGAAGATGGCACCTACTATTTAATGTTCTTTACGATGCACATTATGTAGAAACATATCGATACCTTAAAAGAATATTGTAACAACTCAAAATTCATAGTTTTGAGATATTGACGTTTAAAAGACTCATAGTAATTATTATCATCATGTATTTACAAAATAATTATCTAATTCTTTATCTATATATTTCTTAGCACAAGGTTATATGATGATAAAATCATTTTACCATCTACCATAATTACCATGAGTCTTTTAAACGTCAGTATCTCAAAACTATGAATTTTGAGTTGTTACAGTATTCTTTTAAGGTATCGATATGTAGATATGAAGAAACAAAATTTATTTTTCAATATAGTCTCCTTTAAGGTCGACACACTTAATCGAATGCGATTCAAAATTTTTGATACCATCAGTGTAATGGGATTTGTCAAACTCTTCAAAATAAGCAATTGTTTCGGCTATTATTCTACATTTGACCTAATTTTTTTTCCTCAGGACAATTTATTCAAAGTCACTAAGAGCCAATTATGTAAAATGTAGTGGACGTGGAAACAATTCGTAACCTAATTCATGCAGTTTTGTTATTGCAATTACTGGCAAAAAAAGTACCAAAAGAAGTTCTCTTTTCTTGCCCAAATGAGATCGTTTTTCCTTGATTTCAGCATTCAATTCGCCAAATAATTGTGCTTAACGTACCCCTGTTATTGTTTTTCCTTTCTAAAGATATTTAATGAACACTATTCCATGAAAATCCCAAAAAAAGTTGCCATAACCATTCCAATCGATGGAACTGATTTTGCTTCTTTTGGAGCACTTTCACCAGCTTTAACCCAACGTTTGGCCTGTTTTTTTCATTTTTGGAGTATAGTAGTGAGTCCATGTTGCCTCGACGCAAAAATTCTTGAGGATTAACGCTGAGATAATACCAACCACTGCTTTGAAATGTTCATGCGGTTGCTTTTTTGATCACTTTGACAAATTTTTCATATACAATTCTTCATGCATAACATCCCAAATGCTTTTATTCTTTACTCCACCTACTATGCCAACTTATCGCGCAAATTTACTCTTCGATCATTTAATACGATATAACATATTTTTTTAACAATTTCTGGTGTAACCACATATTTTGGCCGTCCTACTTTTTGTTCATCGCTTATACGACCATGTTTAAATTCATTATATCAATTTTATATGGTTGTAGTCGATGGAACACACTCGCCCAAAATTTATGCTATTTATGTATGTTATCTCCCCTTCGCTACATATTAAAAAAACTAATGCATACCGTGATATTTGCTTGTTATTTGTTATTTTTGAATAATCTAAACTTTTTTATGTTGCTAACTATTTTTACCTCCCCCCCCCCTCAAACCTCGAAACTCGTGGTTCCATCTACCCTTTGCATGGATATTAGTAAGAACGAAGTAAAAATATATCTCCTATAGGAAGTTCATAACAATTAAATCTTAAGAACCTCTGGAGAATCTAGGTAACAAGTTTAGGATTATCTAAGTACTTGGCCCTCGACTTGGCATTATAATCACATATTATTAGTTTTATTTATTAAATAAATCTATAATAATTATTTTCGAGAAAAAAAAAAGGAAAGAAAATTACTGCGAAGGAATAATTGCCGACCCTATACAGAGATTTAAAAAAATTATTATGTTTATGATAAGATGATGGACGAAAATAGATCTTCAATATTTAATTTAAAGTGTTTGTTTTGAATTAAAATTTTTATAAGTAATGTTTTTTTTATACTCCGGGAATTCAACGGAAAACGTTAAATAGTCTTTATGGAATTCTTGATAATTCCCGAGGAAAGTGATTCTTCACTTTGGGAATTCGTGTGTCCACTTAAATAATTTTGTATATATTAAACCCAGGGAGTGGATCACTGAAAAAACTGTGTACACAGAAATTGCAAATTTTGCACTATATTTTCAAAAATAATTGAAAATAACCCTAAAATGTTTGAACACCAAAATTGCGAGCGGTCAACCCCCGGCGTATTAACCCCTCGAAAGTATATTTGCTAATGTGATCATCATATTATTATGACATAATCGTAGAATCAATCGCCTAAATTAATGGTAATTATATGGTATTTGAGTAGACGCACAGTTAAGTGCGTCAGGCTAATGCGAAACGCTCGGATCGAATCCGGGCAGGGTAAGAACTTTATTCTGGCCGTCTCTCCTCGGAAGGCAGCGGCAAACCACCGAGGTAATTTGCCAAGAGCGCCCATCTCAACATGAAGTGTATTACACTTCCCGTGGTTCGGAGCCCACGTTAAACAAGTAGGTCCTCTATGTATGTGAAAACACTTAGAACGTACATCACTTGCATAGAAAGAGATGGGTCACGACGTTCGGAAACGAACAATACGACTAAGAAGATATGGTATTTGAATTGATAGAAGTACCATCAACTTTTACTATATGAGCCACCAAGCAATTGATTGTCTAGTATTATTATAGAATGGCATGGTTTCAAAGACACTTTTCTTGTATTTCATTAAATGGAATAGCGTGACCAATTAGTAACTTTTGGTGTACGTAATTTAAAAATCATTTAAAATTTAACAATAACCTGTAGAAAAAAAACACCGTATTCTTCAAATACACCTCAAAATCACAATTTTAACGATTTATGCCGATTTTTACGTCATGCCTGTACGTGGCTGCATTTTCGACATTGAAAACGATCAAGTCAAAAAATCTGATTTCTTGTACGAATTACATAACTCTTAGATTTCACAATAATTTGTAAGGCAATGTATGGCAATTTTTAAGTAATAAAACATGTTAAATTAATGTATCCTTAATATGCCTACGAAAGTGTGTCGCAACGGAATAAATGTTGAGAACCGCTGAACCGGTCTCTTAAAACCGGCGGCGTAAAGCTCGCATGGCAGGCTTAGGGAGCGTAAAACCGGGGTTATATTCCTGATCGCACCGGCCACACTACTTATGATCCCAAGTCCAACATCGATCTGTGGGCTACGCCGAAGGCAACGGGGAACCGCCCCATTAATTACTTGTCCCTAGTTAAGGCATCTTGCCTTCGTCCAAGTTGATCGCCTGCTCACCGCATAATGTTTGGAACGCAAAAAAGCAGAAAGAAACAGAAAAAACACGGGACAAGCGTAAATTATTTCAGCAGAATTGCGTTATTTGCGTAAGCGAATTACATTTTCTAGCTAAAAGAAAATTAAAATATTTTTAGTTTAGTTCTTTCCAAATTTTCGTATAAAAATATTTGTTTATTTTTTGAAAAAATAACATGCTATTTTATAAATTTTCCGCAGGTATTCTGATAAGCATACCGGTGCAAAAAATATCTCCTCGTATTTGAACGAAAACAGTTTTTCACCTACTGAAGAATAAACGGTTGGTTAAAAAAAACAAAAAAATGTTGAACTATTTGCGTTTCCTATCAAATGATAACAAGAAAATTATTGGGGTACGAATTTACCCTAGTGGGCCATTCGAGGATGAAAGACTAGGAAAAGTCTCGGGAAAAGTGCACGGTTATAAGGAAAAACAAAGAATTTTCATTTTTTTAAAAAACATATTGAAATATTGCGCTGCAATTATCTAAATGAAATCTGAATGCGAAATTGAAAATTAAAATTAATTCTGTATGTTTGTTAAAGCCCGAGTAGATTTAAATTGCATTTTCTATTTTAACAAAACCTCGCCGTAATAAATAGAAAATGGAAAACTAAATAATAAAAAAATTGTTTTCAGCAGGCAGCAAACAATTTTCGTGTTTATCCAGGTGATGATAATAAATCACAATTTAAACTAATCAAAAAGTGCTCAAAATTCATAAATTTAATGGGTAGTGTGTGTCATCAACAAAACTATTAAAATTCAATTTGCAAAGAGCATTATGTTGGCTAAATGAGCGTAAAAGCGACACGTTTTTAAATCGCGCAGTAAATAAAGTAAAAAAATTTAATTTCGCAAATCTTGGAGATGTACGAAATCTCTTTTAATAAAATAAAAATTTTATGGAATCTCGAAGAAGCATCAAGTTCTTATCTTTTTGGACATATAAACGGCGCCGGACAATAATTCTGGTTATTGTTTAGACCGAGCTCGTACTGAGCACACCGCGCAACCATTTCCACTTTTAGGCCACCTACGACTACTCTTCACAACCATAAATATAATTGAGTAAAATTACAATAGGAAAAAGTGGAATAAGAAAAATGGCCGAATTACATGTTCTTGGTATATTCAACGTCATCCTATGATTTATAAGACATTAATGCCAGAGGTTAGTTAAACTCTGCATATAATGGCCTTAAGAAATGCAAAATCATTGTGCTAATTCGTAAACGTAATGGCATGGCATGTCAAGATTCTCGACTTGAACGTAGAAATGACTAAACCGAATAACCAGTGCGCTTTCCAAAATGAAAAATTGTTAAAAATAATTTGATTTCAAATATAAGATTGGCTAAAATCGATTTTCTAAATTCATTGCATGTAATAGCATTCGAAATAAATAGCGAGCCATTAATATATAGAATATTTCGTGTGATGAAAATGTACCTAACGCTCGAAATTCGTTACACGTCGACAAATTGAACTCGCATTATCCGCGCACCTAATTTTTAATAAAAATGCGGTGCGGGCGCCGGGCGAGAAGGAGCAGCTTTTCACATAATTTCAAGTTTATTGTGTTAGGTCAATATGTCACCGATTGTATGTAGTAGCGATGCGAAGCGAAGCGAAAATACGGCGTATCGAACTTCTTAATATCGCATATCCACGTGGCACGACAGGAAACGTGGCGTGAGGCCCTACCACACCTCTTACTATATCTTGCTTGGTTTTAATTTAAGCTGATTGCATGAATAAAATGTCTGAAAATTACTGAAACAGCATGACCTATAAAATAATATCCACATAATCTGCTCAATTTAATTATATCAAAAGGAGTTTCTTACAAATGAGATTTGTTTTACAATTTGTAACACGGAAACTCTAATCGCACCTTTTTTATCTGTTTGCTCTAGCGAGCGGTTTTAACTGAAAAATCATTTTGCATTTTTTTAAAAGGTAATTTTAGTACCTAGTACATACTATAAAATTAGTGTGTCGGGAGCTTTAGGTTACTATAATGAAATTGTGCAGGTAATTAACTTTGCAATTGTACGATTGTTTTACGAAATAAAAATTGTGAAAACTTGCCGAGAGAGTGACTTAATTCTAACGAACATTAACGAAAACTGAATTGCTAGAAAATTAATTTAAGACAAATATAATATTATGTGTTCATTTACTGCGAGGCTAATTTTCTTTTGATAAATTGAGATGGGAATAAGTTTTGCTTTTACAATTTTCCACTACAAAGTTCTTTAGGTAATTATTTTGTTAGTCATGAAATTTTCGTTTTGCATAATTTAGTTGTTGCTAATTTGTACCAACATTTTGAAAACATTTCTCTTGCTATTTAAAATGTACGAATAAAAGAAAGAGCTTTTCGGAAGTGTGAGTGTGAGAAGTTCGATAAATAAAATGGACTTGTGTGCGGATGAAAGAACCGATGCTATTTACTAAAATGGGATTTGGCAGTTAAAACTTTCCCAAGACAATTTTTTATAAAAGAAAATCTGCTATTCAAATAAATAAATAAATACATAAAATGTTTTTGTTCCAAAGTTTCGAGCTTTTTACATGCAAAATAATATTACTTTTGAGGGTTTACGAAGAAGAAAAGATGGATGAAAAATTCGAAAAAGTCTTTCGGGTGTAACAAAAACCACGAAATGTACTAGGTACACCTATGTATACGTGGAAAACTATGTATCTCTCGGTTGGAAAGCACAAGTTGAGATCGAGAACCACCCTTGCTGTCGTCTTGTAAAAAAAAATCAATGCCTGAAATATTACCAGAAATATTTGAGGCCGACGATGGTGTATGAAAATTTTTAACTTTGCTTTATAGAAATGTGGGTAAATTTTGGTTAAATTACTTTTTACAAGGAAATGTCGTGAGAAGTTGTAGAGAAGTTGCAGACAAGTTTTGTCAAAATTGTATGTTTTATATTATTAGTCTTTAAGGTGCATTTAAAATTTTTTTCTTAAAATGAAAGTCGTTCATCTTGATGGATTTAAGTTATGAGACTCTTAACCCCTAAAGTTATGAGAAGGTGTATAAAGTATTAAGCAAGTGGCAACTCTCAAAAAGTGGTGCTTCACAACATCACACAGACTTTTCTCCGGTAACTTTATCGTATCATCCTTAAGTTGCCCCGGAGTCACGGACTTTTCTGTAGTGGGTTGTGTCGCGCCTGAATTTACTGCATTGCAGAGCTTCGTCCGGAAGCTACACTTTTTGGTGTTGTTTATTCTGTTGCAGTTGCACGTGCTTCGATTTTACCATTTTGCCTCTTTTAACGATCTACTGTGTGCTTAACTTAAAATTCCTCTTTTGGTTTTCGTGTTCCATTCAATTTGATTTTATTTTTATTTAAACTCAAAACAAAAAAGGTCTCTAATTTAGTGTTTTGGTAAAGAAAAGCAAAATTTATTAGGGTGGTATCCTTTTTTGTTTTGTAAATTTAGTGTACTTTTTGTCTGTCACAATTTATTTGAGATTTAATCAACTAGAAAAATAAAATAATGACCTACGACCTGCGGCGGCAGCATTTTTATTATTTTATTATAATTTATTTTGGCACTTTACTGGGAAATATGCAGTTTACACTCTTCGGCTAAGTAGTTTTTTTTTCAAATTTTACAACACCAACTAAAATTTAAGTCTAACCAAATGTTTGTTTAGTTTTCTAAATTCAAGTTGACATTTTCTTCTGTAAAATGAAACATTTTCAGTTTTACGATTTAATTTATTTCGTGTAAATAAATCATTTGTAAATTTGTGGAGATTTTTTTTTAGAAAATCTTCCAAAGCAGCTTAATTTCCCAAACGGATGACCCGAACCGGTGGTAAAATATATCCAATCGAAAATTGTACATTTTAAAATTATGGAAAGTTGTGCTGTATTAAAAGCGTAATCTATTTTTCTAAACAACCATTTTATTCTGTTGTTGCGCGAATTAAACTTTTGTTTAACGAATTTGTAGTTGATATCTTGCGTGAGTGTGTAATTATTACGCAAACAAATCTATTTAATGCGATTTTAAATTTTTTATGAAAGAGAATTTTAAATTAAAAAGCTTTATTCTCCTACTAACTACATATATAATGTAAAATTAACAAAGTTCAATCTTTTACATAAATTAAGATTTAATCGTTAGAGCAAACCATTAAATAATTACATTTTGCTGTTTAACAAAAAGGGAACCGATCCTAGATTTACTTCACACTTCAGAAACTCATTAATGATTCGTTTTATCTGAAAGCGATTTGTTCGTCAAGGGTTTGAATTTATTCGAGTATATTACACTCGCATACCGTAGTGTGGCGGGTCGGGTATATACGTAATTTTAAAACAACTTTTTATCAATTTTTTTAACTGCCATGTTGTGGTTCCTGCATTTTTTTTAACCGCTCGTTGATCTTTCGAGTAGAAAATAATATTATGAAATATATTGTGCCATGACGAATTTAATAAACTGAAAATTAGGAGGCATACGCTTAAAGGCAGTTATTAAAATACAATTTTAGTGCAAGATCTTACGAATCCTCGTTACATTAAACTGGAACACCTCTTTTGGGGATTAAGGAAGAGAAATAAACAAATTCTCAAAGGCCGTGCCTTAGTAAACTTTATTTTGGAATTCGTTTCGGGAACAGCAGTCATAATAATTAAGCAAGAATTGCTAATTTACGCGATATATTCTCACCTACATAAACAGTAAAGTAAATTTACCTTATACACCGAGTTCGTGTTGGCTCAATAATAAAATACACTTACGATGATAAATACTACGAGTTAGTTCTTACACTATGCATAATCGTAAGTTGAGGGTTTGCAATGTGCAATGTAATGGTGTTGATAACAACTGGTGTGACTATAAGTCATATTTAATGATCGTTCTCGTATTTGTGCAAAGATGCTTTTTATTTGTGCATCTATCCTCCAGACGAATGTTTTTAACGATTCTTTTCGTTGGCTACTTACAGCTACGTCGTGTAATTATTAGTCCCACGGTGCCATTATTAATTTATAACACTTCGTGATTTCAAATATGGAGGAGATGTAATAAAAGTTTTAAAGGGTTATTATTATGTAATTTTAAAATTTAAAGCTTTTGTTTTATGAAGTCGGCGATATTGCTGTTAGTTGCGTTACGACGGAAATACGGATCGGGATTTTCAATTAATATTTTCTTTCTTTCTTTCTTTATGCACGTTCGTGGTGGGTACTCCAGTACAGACGATCGTGTCTAGACAAAAACCACTTGAACGAATGTTCGTTCATGTTCGCGTGCGTTGCGCGCGTGTGTAGGGAGCTTTACGTTAGTTTATCGATTCAATGAATTCTCTCACGTCAATTATTATATTAGGAATAGTTTTGACAAATTTAGTTATACAAATTATTCCTCCGTTAATTGTGTTTTTCTGCTTGATTTATAATTTATGATTGTTATAGCGAAGGGTTGTGCGAAATTAGTTTGAAGTGGGTTACTCTGATAGTGTAACATTTAAATATGATAAGGAGCGAAACATACATTAAATGTGTCATATCGTTGTGTTACTGCATAGCAATTTACCTATCACCGAGATAATTGTAATCTCGAATTCCATTTCAGATGTATGAAGTGCTCTAGGGCTTTGATACTTAAATGTCCCTATTGTGAACTATTGTGGTTAAATTTATTATTGTGGAAGGTGCCTTTTCAATTTTAATTTGCATATTCTGTCGTCGGTTGGTTTTATTCCCTAGATATTTTGATTTAAAATATAAAAACTGCAAAATTCCATCAAGTTATTCATCGGCTTTAATCGAATTTTCGGTGTCCCATATTTGAATGCCAAACAAATCTAAAGCTTTGTGTCAACATTCAACGTTTTACTAGAACGATTCTCTTTTTGACAACTAATAGTTTTTATGAGCTTTTTGTTATTTTACTTTAAAATATCAACATTCGCTCTGATAACGAATTGTTTTTGTCTAAATAAATTTTATTATTGTTTACTTTATAAATTTATATTCATTATCGAATTTATTTTTTCGTAATGAAGCCATGTGTTTGGATTATTTGGAAAATTTATCACCGCGATTTAGTATTTCGGATGCATTGTCCGCATATCTGACGATTCTATTTATTAGCGGTCACTAATAATTCGTGTTTCGTAATTAACTCGATAAGGGTGCATCGAAATTCAAATATGCTTATAAATAAAAATATAGGAAATTAAATTATCGACAGAAAACCTTTAGTTAATTTTTTACATCAAAAGTCATACTTCGAAAGTAATTAAAGCCAAAAAGTGGGTTTGACTACAAAATACTGAAAATGCGCAAAAATTTTACACCTTTACACCTCGAAGCATTTTCGATGGGGTAACACAATGCAAATACCAAAGCATTAAGTTAAGCATTGCAAATTATACAAATGCAAGCAAATGCACTTGGATGGGTGACCACTTCTCGCTGCCCTCCTTCAAGTGGGGATCGAGGCCTCAGGATAGTCTCCCCGCCCTTCATAAAACATCAAATTATAAAATAGATTTTCAAAAATTAAAAACTAAAACGCGTTAATGATAAATTTAAATGAACATAAATATTAGACATTCCAGAAATATTGAAAATTAAAAATCAGAACGAAAAAGAGAACGGATCGAAATGAACGGAACTACATATACCAAGTATTTTGTATAATTATACATAGCTTCTTAGATGATTTCTAAATAAGGCTTCTTGCTGTACCGCGTGTAGAAGCTGAAAGGAGTTAATAATGCAAATAGTTAACATAAGCATAATTTTCCAAAATTCTGATGTTCAATTTGCAACATGTACCTACATACATACATTTTATGCTTACTTTGTTGCCAAAACTATATTT
The DNA here is from genome assembly GCA_932274525.1 of Podabrus alpinus. Lineage (NCBI taxonomy): Eukaryota > Metazoa > Arthropoda > Insecta > Coleoptera > Cantharidae > Podabrus > Podabrus alpinus. The sequence continues at coordinate 1,313,365 of OW026451.1, read as the reverse complement.
GCTTGTAAATACAGCGTCGCAAAGTAACGAACCACTTATGTAGTAATTTAGTTTAAGTGTAGTTTTGTTTGCAATCTTTTTTAAGTTGTAAACTCCATCTCAATTTTATGAAGTGGTTTTAAATTAAATATCCTAAATAGAAAATTAGTTTACACCAGAGTAAGTCGTAAGAAAAGAGTGAAATTTTTTTACCAGTCATCGAGCATCTAATTAAATTTGCCAAACGGCTACTCTGGTAACAGCTACCGATATAATTAATAAATGAAAAATTATTAGGGAAATTATATTAAAAAAGAAATCAATAATGCGCAAGGTATTTTTTCTCCTTACTCTTTTACTCCGGTTTATCATTATAATATTTATATTTTATTAAACTTTTTTGTGACTTAATAAATATTCAATAATTTTTAATATTCATAACAAAATGCTTGGTTTTGTTATTCTTTATTATCCATGCAACTCAATTTTTTGCTATGCGAAGCGAACCCGTGTTGATCTAAATTTTAAAATATTTTTTCGTATATATTTTGTTTGAATAAATTAATAATTATTATTGGAATATACATAACTATTTTTTTTTGAGACAGTAATGATTATTATTTATGAGGACTCGGAAACAATTTGTATGTATTATTATAATATTTTAATTTTAATCGTAAACTGTTTAAAAAAATATTTTTAATATACGTATTTATGGAGCAGATGATTTAATAAACCTGCAAATAAGAATGAAATTGGATATATAATTACTTTTGGATTTACTTTAAATGGATCTTATTGGTATTCTGCACAACACTTAAGGAAAAGGTGAAATTATTTGAAAGAGTCTGAACTTGTAATTGGATGTACTGATTTGAAAAAATAAGAAGTTCGTAGGCCTCTCTCATTTTCTCAATTTTCGTTCAAATTATTTTATAAAGAACTTGGATTTCTATTGCAATAAGCGATTTCAATATTTATAAATACGGGGTTCCCCATATTAGACTACACATTTTGATGTTTTAATGGATTCTATGTATGACAACCGGATAGTTTTTTCTTCAGCCATCACAAACCATTTGAAGTCAACTTTTTATTGACACAAAAAGCATACAAATTTTAGATAAAGTTGTTACAGTTAGTCTATTATGGAGAACCCTGTACAAGTTAAATTTAAAACTAAATTATAAGCACCGAAGTTCAAGTAAGTTATAGAATATAGTAACAAGGTATTTTGATGGTACTTTTTCCTGCTAGCTGTGCAAGCGACCTTTTAGAGTAAAAGTTCAATTTGCTTTCAATAAATAGCTTTAACATTAATGCTATGGATCGACATATTTTCCCTTAATTCTGTATGTTTCTCCACACTGCGAAATTTTTTTGTTTGCTTTCATCAACTTTACCTTAAAATTTTTATTAATCTGAAAAAGGTCACAATTTTCTAATTAATTGACATATGTATTTTAGGGCGAACATAAGCGAATGTTATATGCTTTGAAAATGATGAGAATCATACGATTATTTTCCTTTGATAGTTTTAAGTTGTGAATGAATGTGTTTGAATGTAGTCTAAAGAAGATGCCTAAAAGGGAATTCAAAAATCAAAAAGGTCTATTTATAATGAGGTATATAATGATTTTTGGGGTAACCTGATAAATTACTCGTCACTTGTTCGGTTTTTCTAACTTGCATGTTATTAACCACCAGAGCGAGTATGACTTTTTATTAAAAAGTATCATTGTGTAGGTTCACCAGACGTGAAACTACATTCTTCTTTAAAAGAATCCCAACAGAAGGCTAAACAACGGTGTTTCCAACTGTATGGAGCTTGATATATACTTGTGAAACGTGAACCACAACGAACAATCTTAAGAATCGAAATCTGTGGAGATGTGAATGCTGAGAAGAATATTATGAATTGAGAGATTGGGCGAAATTTCCAATACCGTGGTCCGTGCATACCAACAAGCACAGTTGAGATAGTTTGGTCATGTATTGAGAAACGTTAATATTAAAATAAGAAGAATGATGTACGAATAGGAAGGAAGAGTCGTGGTTTCCATAAAAAGGCCAAATAAATATATCTCCGAGCAAAGAAACTGGAACCGGGTGGTAGCAGTGAAACAACAAAATGTAAACTGAATCGAATGGAGACTACTTTGGAAAAGTATCGATTAACAAGGAAGAAGTTCAACAACCCCGACACCGTTTTTGTAAAAGAAGTTAGATTCTATTACAAAGTTACGAAATTAATTTAATAGCATACATTGACAAAATTCATTTCTGCTTAACTTATTTCCATATGTATCACCAGAATACATCCCCTATCTACAAATTACCCATCGTTTAAGTGGGTACATTAGAATATGATAGCTCGAGGCCCCAGAAAATAATTACAGCATTTTGAAAGCTGAAAGTAGGCAGGTAACAGGTTTGGGGCATAAAAATGCCTTAAACCTGCTCTAAATAAGTTGTCAAAATAATTTCTAGTAATATATTGACCGTTCCTCGTATACTGCATGCTCTACTACAAATTAGAACAAGTTGCTTTTAGATCTAAACTAATGTGACATGATAGTGGTCAGACAATTTAAACAAGGCCAATGATGCATTTGTCACCTGTACTAGGTTGGCTCGTTAAGGAAGACACTCAGCACTAATTAGTTGTATCCAATTAATCTGGTTTCCAAATTTATTAAATTAATTATACGAAGCAGTGATAATTTGAAAATGCAAGGCCGACAGAAATGGTGTATTTTTATTTTCCCAGCGTCCAACACAACATTGGACGAATTTGAATAACGAGATCATTTACATTTTGTGATAGGTTTTTTCGTGTAAAATAAAATAAATTTTCGCAACACAAACAACAAAACAGATATTAGGGTTGTCTTTGCTAGTTAGTATTTTGTATCACTTAATATTGTTATTTGGTTTTACCAGCAGACAAAGCTGCGAACGCTATTCGTTTAATATTTATGCTTGTGGCTACACACCTCTGGGATTTCCCGACTCGAATTGAAATTATGAAAACGGAGCGTGCAACATATGGCGGTAGATCACAAAGGGCGAAAAGTTTTTGATCCTGGACGAAATTAACTTCATAATTGATGATATTCACATACGCTATTATGACACTGTTGATTCGTTTGGACCTTGTGTTATTGCTTTTTTAATATTTTTTTTACATAAAGTTCCAAATTTGTTTTTCATGGGGTTAGCAGATTCACAACTCCTTTGAGAAAGTCGAAAAACTTTTTAATAGAATAAAAAATTTTCTTTTTCTACAAAACTTGAAAAGCACTTTGCATTTTAAATATGCTTTCACTATAGCAAATAGTGAACTTGCAATGGATTTTTTTACAAAATTAAAATTTTATTTTTAGACGGTTCGAATTAATCTATTCCGAGTAGGTAGGTGAGCTCTTTTACGTTTTACCAAACATCCTTCGTTATTTCGAAAGGAAATCCTTGTCGAGAGATCGGAATTCAGGTAGATGGTATGAAACAGAGGCGGATGAGATTCGAGGTTACACGCACGATTTCCATTAAACTCTATTGAAAAGTCGGTTTCACACAAGTCAGGACAATAACGGCAAGTCGTACTGAGAGTTATGGTGATTATGTGACACCTAAGCTCGTATATCATCAAAAATCCCCGGAGCCCGCAGGAGGTTTGCATCGGGTCAATTTTAACTCGGCTAAATATTATGACGAGGCTAAGAACGTACGTTTAACGAGAAAATGGCTAATAATTTAAGTATTTCTCTCTATACCGCCACACCGAAGGGTTGATCTATTGTGTAACAAAATTTAGATTTAATTTAATATTGAGTGCACTTTGCGCGTTCCGATTTGTTGATTAGTTTATAATCCTAAGAAGTTTACGCAACATTCGGGGTCTGGTATATTTACCCAAACTGTTATATTAATCTCACAAATCCACATTAATAATGGCGAATCTACTATCCTAATAGATTTTCAGAAAGACCAAATTTATATTCACTGCAGTCACGGAAGCGTATAAATTTGATTTCCTCAAACTTATTGTTTAATTGTTTGATTTAATATATACGAATTAATTAAAAACTGCACGCCGGTTTTGAATTTCAATTTTTAGTTGGAAAAGCTTATATCGAACAGATAAACGTCCCTCGTCGACTTTTTCTGGACACATTATTAGGGGTAGTTTTCTTCAAACCGAGTTTTAATGAAAACAGTTTACGTGCAAAGCAAACAAGTGTACAAACTTACGCTTGGTGTGTTGCCTATGGCTGTTTTATTGTTGGCAAAAAGTATAAAGCAGATTCGCAAAATATTATATTATTTGTATTTTTACACAATACAATTTTAACGTTTGTCCGTAAATTTATTTTATAGTTCGCACGTAAAACCTAACCACTTTGTTAAAAATTAAGGTTTGCTCACTTCATTTTGATGAAACTCTCCCCCCCCCCTTCTTAAAATCCATTTTGTACAACAATTATGCTTATATATTTTTCTTTTTTCAGGTATGTCGTATTTGTCGATCTGTTTATTTTCTGATTATTTTAAATTAGGTAAGTGCAATATCGAATTTATTTCAATTTTTTTGGTACGCCAAATTAAAATAGCATATTATGAAGTTTTAAAATATTTTTATTTGCGAGCTGAAAGTTTAAAATCATTTGTCAGATTTAAAAACAACTCTTAATTTAATTTAAAGGAATTACAAAGCCACAACTCTTGAAGTTTATCACTTGGGTTGATGCAGTTTATTTTGCGGTTGCTCGAGAAAATGTTGCATGAAATTCTTTTTCGTTTTGGACTATTTTTATTTTTGTTTCGTAAATTTATTTCACTAACGTTTTCCTAACTTTTTAAAAATTACAGAAGCGTCCTTCGGTATTTATAATAAAACAATCCGTAGATTTTGAATGAGGTTTAACGTCCCGATTTTCTAAAAGATATTCGGTTTTGATAGAAAATCCTTAGATGTTTGAAAATATGACGTGGTCAAGACGTCATTTTACGCTAAGGAACGCTAACTATATGCATACCAATGAAAATCTCGGGAAGCTTATTTACATATTATTTATTTTATAAAGTAACCATCCGTCGTTTAGTTGTCTCGTTTTGTTCTTTTTTCCCTTTCTTTTTGCTCTTTCTGCCTCGAAAGCAGAGTGAATAATTTCACAAAAAATGCTCAAGCGTGCAAAAAAAGTTTTATTAAAGCAGACTTGAATTTTTTAATTTGCATAAAAAAATCGCAAAACCTAGCTTTAGCTCAGCGCTAAAGTTAAGCATGGGAGACCTACAGTTTAACGTCGATTCCGAGCGACTAAGACCAAGTTGTTCAGTCTCGAGTTATTTTTTATGAATACAAAAAAATAGGCGACCCTTTCTTGATTGCATATTTACACAAACGTTCGTAACAGAATTTAACGTTCTGTTTAATTTAACAACCAATAGAAAACGTTTGTTGATATTAGTAGACCAATATGAATCACTCATTAATTTAACAGACCATTAAATTCAGTTACGAACGTTTGTGAATACGGGCATTAACGTGGTAAAACTTTGGTGTCTAGTCTCTAGTACACTTTTTTGGAAAACCAAGCCTTTTCACAGATAAGCTGAAATCACCTTTTGATAATGAATACAATTTACCGCCGAATTCACAGTTCTTTCGCGACAAATTCCGTATTTAGTCGACCCCCTTTGATGTGATGGCGTGTTATGGATATGAAGCTCCATAATTTATTATCTTTTGACTTATTTCTTTTTGTATTTCTCTTAAAACCTACATTTTTTACCTTGAATGTCCGTTTTTCTTTGAAATCCATTGCTTGTTCCAAGAAGTTCACTAAGCTTTTGTTGTAGCTTGTTAAATTTTCTATTAGGAAAGTACTGTTAACAGTTTTGTTTGCAAGAAAAATAAAAAATTATAAAATTTTTAAGATTTCAACATTTCTTTGTTTAATATATCCATAACACAGAAACTGTTGATTTTAGACAATATAGGGTTATTATCTAATTTGTAGATAATTGCATGCTCTTTGAGAAAGTTGTGAAGTACTAACACTAAAAAGTCGATACCTAGGTCGATTACAAGGTGAAAATTTAAAAAAATTGATTTGATTTGAATTAAAACAAAAATTGATCTTAGAAAGTGGCTTCCATCACAAATAAAAGTAACTTTTAATTAAAGAATGCGCCATAGATTGTCTTGCTGTTCTATCCTGACCACGTAATTAGGAAATTGTTGAAGATCCGCCTCGAAAAGCTTACGAAAATGATACACTATCGAGAACCTTCCATGGCCTTCGAAGTCACCCGACCTTTATACATGTTTTATTGTGTCAATATCCAAAGAGTAAAATTTCCATCTACCGTCCAGTAGAGCTTCAACGATTGAAGAAGTGCATTAGGTGTTGAAATTAACAACAGTCCTATAGAGGTGTGGCAGTGCTTTATACAGAATATAACGATTCGGTTGAAAGAGTTCTGCCAATGAGGAGTAGGCACCCACCCTGCTTACTGAAAATTCAACCGCTGGTTTTTTCCGAAAAAAAAAGTATTAAGGTCCTATTTCATTCAAAATCCCTATAAAGTAGGCAGGATTACTCAACAGCATCACAAAGTAATTGAGAACTTTTGTTGTCAACCTTAATTTAAAAAAAATTTAAGAAGAGCCTCGAACCCCCTTCTTTAGGGGCAACTTCTCAGGGACCCCCCCCTCCCCCGGTCATTACTCTTCGATAAAAGTGTTTGCTGCGACTTAATTGTTTTTTGCTGCATTGCCCTACGTCTAACGAACTCTTCCTGGTCATATTGTAATATACGAAGTATATTATCCTTTTTTAAAACTATTATAATAAATGGTTTTAAAAGTCACAATTTACACAGGGTGTTGTACAAAAAACGAATTTATTACAGTCGAGCACGGATTTATACGTAAAAACTGTAGGCAGATAAAACGAAGTAATGTTCAAAACTTGGAACTAAATGAAATTTTAAAGCGGAGCATTAGGTATTTTGTTTCGAAATAAAATTTTTATCAAACTTCTTCAATCGCTTATTACTAGAGAGAGCACGTTTTTGGTAGAAAATTTTTAATTTGTATGTAATTTTATGCAAATTGTAACTTCTCCCCCCAATTATTCATTTTTAGTGTGCATTTAACACGCCCAACGATGCTAAATAAAAAAATTAAGAGTGCATTTATATGTAACAATAAACCGATTTATGTACTTTTTACGATAACATTTTTTTGGTGAAAATATTAAAATGAAAATATTAACTAGGCGTACATAGTATTTGGAAAAACAGTTTGATGTTTCGAATGGAAATGTAATTAATTTAATTGTCAAAATGATAATTGAAAATGTTAAATTTTGATCAACCAATGGTTAATTATTGATGTGTTGTGAACTGTATAACGAAACGATAACATTTTGTTTAGTTATTGCCGCTTATAATAATAATTATATTATATCGGCCAAGCATGTACTATGTTGAAATGAAATTTAAAATAACGTTCGATTGGAAATTGTTTTTAAAAAATGTGCTGGAGGTATTAAAATTAAAGAAACGTACGTAGCGCCGTTCCCTATAGAATACATCGCTCGAGAAATAAATGAGTGTTAAACTATTTTACACAGTTGCTTTCTTACTTCTAACCGCCTGAAACGTTTCTTCAATTTAGGAGTAAAAGAATTTTCTTTTGCTAGGCTACAAAACTAAATAAAGAAGGGAAATAGAAAAAAGACCCACAATTATTTTTTTCAGCTAAATTGATCCTTTATGTTGCACATTTGTTACCAGCTCTTTTTTCTTATCAACTTGATTGTTATTGCTACAATAATAATGTAATAATAATACATGCCGGCGTAAACTAACTACATTAGGAATAATTAGATAATTTACTAACTAAATTATTATTCTGTGCAAAGGAGTATGAAACAAAACAATAATACAAGCCAGGTATGATAAGGACAACAGCGTGTCGAGGTTTATTTTGTAAATTGGACTAACAAACTAGCAAATATCTCGAGTAATCTTGTTTTATTATTACAAAATAACGGGGTGGTACCTGCTCGACGGGGACTTCATTAATATGAAGGTCGGCAAATTTTCATTTTTGTTTCAATTTTTTTTTCAATATTTCTCGCAAAAATATTAGCACAGCTTTAACGACTTTTTATAATTAATTATAGCAGCTCCCAATCACCCCTCATTTCTATTTTAATAATTTGTTCTCATCTCTATTTACATTGTATCATTCATAGGTACCCATATAATCGTATAATATAATTTTTGTGATTAGCAATTGAAACACGGAAATTTATAATGAACATTGTAAACAATATTCGCAAATCTCGATCGTTTATTATAAAGTAATGACCAATAAACTGCAGTCTATTGTAAATTATTAATTTTGCGTGCCAATTAGAACATAGTAGATGATGAAAATTATGTTTTGTAATTTTAGCAAAGCTCGGAATTAATTTAAACCCAAGTATTACTAATAATAATAATTATATATTATGCAGATATGTATGTAGATCCCTATCCGAGATATTGTCCCGACTTAGTAATGTATAAGAATACCTGAACCACGAATTTTAACTTTTAGTCTAAATCATTGGAATGGACTGTCCCCCAAGGTTATTTTTGCATTCCATGTAAATAAGTCTTAAAATAGACGGGACATTTAAGAGGAGCAAATTTTTGTCTCATAATAAAATTTGTGTTGGGCAGACTTTGCGTCGTTTTCTCAAAGAAATGTACTTTGGGCCAACGACCCGGAGCAAAAACTATCAAATTCTCTAAAACAAACGTCTCAAAAATTAACCTAATAGGTTAAACTCTTCGGAGAGATTTTTTCGTCCGCGTCGTCGTAGTTATAACGATTGCACTGCAGTTGTAAATGTTGTTTGTTTAAATAAATTGGATTGTGTGCAGCTTTCGTTAAAATTTGATGGGAAATTAAATTATCATGTAAAGCAAAATAAATAGAACGGATTTCGAATAGTTCGGTGCTGAAATAACTAATTAGAGCATTCTAACATGTGTAAGAGAATTAATAGTAATTGGTAAATTGAATTTATACATTTTGTCGAACTAGAAATTATGTAACAACGCCAACAGCTTAAACCAACGAACAAATAGTTAAGGGAATACATTTCACTGCACAATAATTTGTGTCTGCACCAAACGCCGATTCCATTGGCCAAATATTACATTCAAAATAATATCCTTGTAAGATCGCCCACCCTACAATAGTATTTCGAATAAATTTAATTAAGTTATAATTTTACAAGTATAGATACATACATAATAAAGATCGATACAATGTCAACGAAAAAAAAGGAGAGTAAAAACAAAGTTTTCTCCAATAAAACATCCTGCAAACAAAACAATAACATCAATTCGAAATTAGCAAACTTTGTACAAAAATACTTTTGGCATCAACACTTTCCAGTAGCACACAACCCACTGCTGTCTGAATTTACTTACCGGTTTGCGAGCAAAAATAAAAGGATTAGAAAAGTTTTGCGAAGGGAAAAAACTTTGTAATTTAGACGATAGCTAGCAGCTCACTTGCTTTAGTTAATTTGTGATGAACAGCTTTTTTAAAGCGCACCAACTTTTTCTTATTCTATTTGTGTTGTTACATCCAATTTGCTGATGTATGGGGGACGTTTTCCTTATTTGACGATACATTAATTTTTTGTATTAATTTTCAAAAAAGGAATAGTCGGCGTAAAACGGTCAGGACCGTATTTAATGCTTGAGAATCATTGAAATCCGTTTATTAACGATCGTTTAGGAAATAGGAGAATTAAGCCGGCTTAATTCCTCTGGAACTATACCATAAATTCCGAAACAAAGACTTTTTCATGTAATAATTTGTAAATTAATTTAAAGAGGGCGGCATTCCGCTTCCATACAAATTAAATTTACATTACAACAAAGTTAAATTTAATAGAAGAAAATGTAAAATTTTAAATGGAACAAGTAAACGAAAATGGAGCTTACTTGCAGGGAGTATCAACTCACCCCTCGCAGAGTGAAGAAGATCAACGACCACCTTGGCGTGTGCTTTAAGATTGTAACCTAGCAGCTTACACCGGTTCTCACTATTTTCAGTTTCACAATTAAACAAAAGGAAAATAAAGGAATAGTTTGTCGGTCGGAAAAAAGGTTTCAGAATTAATTATGTTTCCTGTAGGTATATAGTACATTACATACATGCTCCAGTTTTCAAGAGGGCAGTTAGTTACCACTACAATTTGCTCCACTTAATTTGCAGGTATAGAAAAATAAATTTCCTAATGAGCTCTTGTGTAGGAATTATAATTTTAACAAATCTGGGGCTGCTTTTGTAAACAAGGGGATGGCACTTAAAAGTATTGTTTGTGGAGTGTAGCTCGTTTGATGTAAGAAGAAAGCATCGCCCGAACCATCCATATTAATCATTCAGTTCTTCGTGGTTCTATTTAGTATTCATCCTTACGCCCTTATCATTTGAAATTCGACGGTGATGGTATAGGGTGGTTAAATCACCTTTGCTTGTGCGAGGCAGCAACATCTTGCCTGTCGTTCCAAGCAGCCCAACTAACTAGCACCTTCTCATTAGTTCATTTATTATTACATCATTCTGTCGGCAGGCTTATCGTGTTTTATTTACTTCTCGTCCTTCATCCTCTCATAATTTTCTTCTCTTATATAAAATTTTAACGTAATCACAAAATTTACTAAACTAATATTGTCAATTTGCCAAGAAATATATTAGTTTTACATTTTAAAACATAATCAATGCTAATTAGTTGACTTTTATAGCTTTGAGAACATCCCTACTAAATAATTCAACGGAATTGCTACAAGATTGACTTGAAAATTCTTAGCAACAAGCTTTCTCCACTCGAAAAACTTTTACTGTTTACTTTAAAGTTTCACATCTCATTCTAAAATATTTTTTACTACTCAAATTTTGCTTGCTTCGACGAGACGAGAATAATGCATTCGTTCGACCACTTGCCGGGGATTACCTTGCTTAACTTTGATAATAAAACTAAAATCCTTATAGTTAGGACCTCCAATATATCTTTGACTTTTTTATAATAATTGCAATAACTCTTTAATTATTATTAATAACCTTCTTTTTATAGTACATCGATTTGTATCGTAAATCTTTATTATTTAATTAATATTATTGTATTTCCCTAAATTAATGACATTCTTGCAGGAGGAAGCTTAACATTATTGGTTCATAATGAAAATGCCATCATATATCCGGTGGAATCTTGGCAACATTGTTTATTATGAATGGATTTGTGACAGAACGTAATTCGGACTATTCGTTATTGTTTGCAATAATAGTAAATTTTTTTTAACAATTAATTTGCAAATTGATTATCAATCCTTGAACTCTTTTCTGCATATAAAAAAAATTGAAAATTTACGATTATCAATTAAATTTTTGTCGGTCCGGTTAATGGATATGAATGAAAAACACTTTTTTTGCTTTCCACCTTTGTTAATCGATCAAAATATTTTTTTGTTTTCTTGCCAATTTTACCTCATTAACTTTTTTTTTATTGATTAATTATCGAGATGTGGCTAAACGGATTTAACCCGTTAATTACTTTAAGTTAACGTTAAATATTTAGATTTAATTATTGCGGCGACAATTTTGTGTAAATTGTGATTATGGATTGCGTGTTCATAAAAGGCTTGTTCGGTGACATCGGAGAAAGCAAAGTTCTTACTTTATTGTATCTTAAGGGGTAGTAGTGTAAAGTCCACGTATTACTTTCTTGCTTGGCTGGTTTTATTTTATTTCGAATTGATTGTGTTTTGAACCAGAAACTGAAAGGTTGGCCGAACGACCGTACCACTCTTCTTATATCGATCAAAATGTTCGACGTCCAGAATTTAAATTAAACTATTTTCTTTAATTTTCCTTCCTTCCAAAGCTCTTTAAGTGTTTAAATTGATTTTGAAATTAGATTTTCTTTAATTCACTTTTATTTCCTATTTCTTCTTATCGTATCTAATTTATTGTCCGTGTTTTGCCAAACAATGATCGCGAAAACTTTTAGTTTTTATTAAAATTTTAAGAGCAAGTTTCAAACTTCTTTCTAATATAAGTATTTAGCTTGATAAGGTGTACCGTACTACTTACTCTTCACTTCCTCAAGTGTCGAGCAAATGCGAAGCGGTATCAAACTTTTTCTAAAGTTTCTGAATAGATCTCAGATTACCCTAATCCTACAGTTTGAAAGTGTACTTTGCTATGAAACACCTTATGAGCCAAATTAGTTGTGTAAATATGCCCACAGCAAACTCGAGCTTGTGGAATCAACTTTAGCGTCTAGGATATGTGCAACTACCAGCATTTCTCCAATTAACCGCTAATTTATCTAGTAGGTATATAATCGAAAATTTTACAGTAATAATAACTCCATCCGTTGACCAAAATTTCGTAAAAACCCCGACCTTTCATACTTGGAATTGTGGAAGGTTTCTAGAGGACGGCGAAAAGAAAAATGCAATTCGCAGTGATTTAAAGGATAAAAACGCTTAGTAGATTTCAATTCCCAGCCTTAATGCCACCCGCCAATCATAAAATCACCCACAGGAACGAATAAAACATCCTCAACTCAAAACGCTTAACATTTTTCCCACAATTCCGATCTCGGCTATTTTAGTTTAGATCATCTGAATTTGGACTAATAAATTTAAATAGTAGATGATATTTCATGTACTTAGCTGATAGTCCCAATTTTTTTCTGTCTACCGCAAATTTGGCATGCACAATCTTATTTATGCCGAGATTTGCAGGTTTGTTAAATAATTAAAATCTATCTAAATCTTACGTAGGTATTTAAAGTGTGCCTTAGTCCTGGTCTGTACCGAATATTCCACATGGAAAAGCAATACCTGCAAATTACTACGCTCGAGGTCGAATGTCGACTAATATCCTAGTTTAATTTTTGGTTTTGTACGTTAATTCATTGCTTTATTTTTGTGATTTTACCGGTTTGCATGGCACGTAAAACAATAAAAGACAACGCCACAGGCACATCGAAGGTTAGATGTATAAACCAATTGTGCTCAACGGGGTGTCAAAGTGGGAATTTTTAAATTATTTATGTGTTGTTATTTTTGCAAGCTTTTATTTAACTTGACATAAATTTAAATATTATATTATATAATTGGGGAAAATAATTTATTCCTATGAATTCGTCAGGCGCAGCGAAAGTCAGCCGAGAGAATATTATCGAATATTTATTGAAGTAAAATTAAATTGTAATTGCTTTGAAATCTTATACCTGATTATTAAAAGCGCATAAAAAATTAATTGGTTAATTGTACATTAGCAAACTTTTGCGCTTGCGGTTTAATTCTTTCGGCTGGCTTTCGCTGCACTTAACGAATTCCTAGTTTGCTTGAAAGTTATTACATCTATATTCTGACACATAAGATTCTGTTATAAAAAAAATATATAATTGAGATTGGCTGAATTTTGTTCATTGAGCATGCAAAACACTTTGGCAAATAATCCGCCATTGATAATAATTAACCACGCGACTCTAAAGATTGTAAAAGTGAGTTCATGGTTCTTTTTCTTAGCTTAAAGAATTTTTAAAAATCTACCGTTAGAACTGGAATGAAGCAACATCGCATATGGAAAGAAAAGAGGAAGAAGAGTTGAACGATATTTCTTAAATTAAAGTTACGGTAAATTTAGCATGAACGGTAGGAGGTTACGTGCATTGAACTTTTTAAAATTAAAATGGATCATGAACTCACCTTTAGATACTGAAAATATTACCTGTATGTTGTCGTAAAGCATAATAATTATAAAACTCTTGGTTTAACCAATCGGATGTTGAGTACGACTTTATCAAAAATATAGTACTAAACCCCATTTCGCTTGAGACTCACTGCTGAAATAAAGAAAATTATCCATTTTTGAAACCGTTACTGATGACCAATAAAAATCAATTGTTCAAAAAATATCCTGCTACAAACGAGATTAATTACCATTAACCGCTTTTCAATCATTTTAGACATTATGAACCTCTGCCAAACAGCCGAAGCATTTTGATTCAAAGAAATACTTGGTATGTTCTCAATTATTGAACTAACTGAATGCAGATATCTAGAATTGACTATGGTTATGGTTGAATGTTGTACATCATCGAAAATATTTGCCAGACTAAACTCTTTCAGAATATTGCTTGCTGATGTATTTGCAGAATTCTGTTAACGGTAAGAATTTGGATAATCTGGAGGTCTGAAAACTTGGGATAAGAAAACGGGAAATTTGTTTGGAACGGAATCATGTGAAGATGGCGAAAGATCTTTGAAAAGAATAATAGGTTTACGTCCCAATTGCATAAAAAAAAATTGAATTTTTATTAAAAAACTCTACGAATTTCATTAACAATCTTTTAAGTATAAAGCAATCAATCACAAGTTTTTCTAGGATTAATAGAGTGAGGGTTATTATGGTTGCTTTTTCAAACTGATGGTTGAGTGATCTTTAGGGATAAAAATGTTTTGTACAATTTTAATTTGTTATTATTTTATTTTTTGGTATACTTTTTATTTTATTTTATTTTATTATTGGTATAATCAGCGGTAATCGGTAAAAATTTTAATTTACACAGATAATAAATAAAATACCTATATACTCTATTTTTTGTTGTCATCTGTAAAGAAAAACCTGACCTAAGATATTCCTAGCCCTAGTAGGTGTTTTCACCCCGAGGACTACATTCTAAAGTTGAAATTTGGTATATAGGACACATCCAAGGGTACCTTTGCGTTACGCACATAAATAATATTTGAGCATTTAGATGTAAGAATATTTATTTTGAATTATCTGAGCTTGTGTGAATTTCCTGAATTTCTTCTTATATGTTGTTACGCCGCGCCGGGAAACTGTAGATATTTTAATATGTTTTTAAATTGAAGATTTGGTTACTCTATCACTAATTCAGCCACTCGAAACAAAATTTCTTCTGCTACACACTAAAGAACACACTTATTTTAGCAAATTGTAATAATTAAAAATGTGAATGGGGCTCAAACTTTTGAAAAAATCGAATTTGAACTTAGCAAATTTAACGAGATTCAGTGGTAAAATTAACGAGATTCCCGCGCGTCGGTCATTCTGTTGACGGTCCGTGCAGAATGAATGACCCTAACACTTAGAGTAGTTCGCACCGGCAGATGCAGCTCGTCTCTCGTACATGTAACATCGATTATTTTTTGTTTTTACGCGATTTTTTGGGGGTGAAACGCAATAGTTTACTGCCCCATACCGCAACTATACTTTTTAATGCTATTTCAAGGGTCTCTAAGCTCCCGGTTTCATTTATCCCGGTTTTTTTTTTTATGGGAGGCGCCTTCTCGTATGTTTAGCATAGTAACCAGAGTCAAAACCGCCCTGGAGGGGTGCGGAGCGCAGCGGCGCCCCAAAAAGGTAGGTTTTGACGATGGATAACCCTCCTTATCGAATGCACACCCCAAAATTCGAAGAAAAAAAATTTAATTTTTTCACTTTTTCGGCAATACACGGGTTATTTTCCATTTTTTTGATTATATTTATTACTAATATCCACTAATCACACCCCCATCTATCCGAATTTCAAAGAAAAATTCAAATCGGAGCGAAAAAATTTTACGCATTTTCAAGGGACCGTCTTTCAATTGTATAGCGTCTGCCGCTTACTCGATGCTACTTTCCCGTACTTTTCAAAAGTCGATATTTGGGTTGTTTTTCATCTATGTACACTTTTTTTTGTTTTAATAGACAAATATAAGCATGTTCTTTAGTGTGTAGCATTCGAAATTTTTTTTCGAGTGGCTGAGTTAGTGAAATAGTCCCCAAAAAATCAAATAAGGGGCGCCTGTTTAGGTTCTTGAGTACATGTTAAAATTTGTAATATCGCCCGAGCGCGGGGAGGGGGGATAATTATAATTTTATTTTTATCGGATGTCCACTTTTCCAAACAAAAACTGTTAAGGATTGACGATTTTTTGTACCTCTGTTCTTCTATCTTCTATAATAACTAGCGTGTAGTTTCTTCAATTTTAGTATTTTTACACTACAGATAGGAAAAGTAAAAAGAAAAAAAATTTTGTTAGTGGAATATAATTGAATCGTTTATTAGTAAAATAAATAAATTGAAATATTTGATCGATCTCATTTTAACCTCTATTTGCTTATTTAAGTAAAGATAAATAATACCTCCAATCAATTTTATAAGTTATAACTACCCCCACATCTGTTTTATTTTCTTTTTATATTACAATTTCTTTCATTACCTATTACACTTTATTCGCTCGAGGTAATTTGCTTTAGCAAATTAATTTAAAACTCTGTGGGTATTCCAATTTTCAAAATAAAACAGTTTTTTACATAAGCGCCTCGAACGTATTTATACTTTCTTATAAATTTTTTTTTGTAAAAGGATGTTGCACTTCGATATTTTTTCTCTTTGTTTTTTAAAATCTCTTTTGATGTTCTATTTAAGGGTTTTCATTAAAGCTGTAACAAAAGTGGGGTGCTATTTTAGTATTAGGGGAACAAAACAATTATTTTGGCACGATTCGGATCTTTTCACTTCCTAAGACGTACAACTGCTAGATTATTTTGAAAAAATAACATTACGGTCTATTCGATAAATTTCCTAAATAATGTGCATTCCCTTTAATCGACAGTTTTTCCCATAATCCATAAAGTTGTCTGCAATTAAACATAATTCCTATGGGAGAAGCCTCTCAATTTGTAGGAAAATTCTGTCGTTAAATTTAAAATTTACTGCCGAGAAAAAATTTCACGTCCTAAACCACGAAAAGTATTAATATTCTCTTTTATGTTCGAATAAGGGTTTTATATTGGGGTAACAAAACAACGATGGCATTTTAGTAAAAAAAAATTTGATCCGAGTTGAATAATTAAACGGGAGAGGTAAAGAATTTCAAGCTTTCCGGAAGTTTTTCTCAAGCTTCTTTGATGAATTCCTTTTATTTGAAAGAATTGTGATATTTGAAACTTGCAGAAGTATTTTTAAATTAAAAAAGTCTGATCTTGTAATTGTTGTGGTTTCAACTTTTATTTTGTTTAATATTTTTTCAAAAATCTTCCTTGTACGTTTATTTGACTATCGAAGGAGGAAATTAATTTTTTTAAATTATTTACAAAGTTCGGAGGTCTCCAAAATGTTTAGATACTTTTAATCCTCATCGTGAAATCTTGATCTGAAAATAACAACAAAATTTAAAATATTCAATCCCCTTAACTAAGAGGCATTTTCATAAATTGCTCATGCTGCATATTTTGTGAAATCCTTTCAGAATTGTTTGGTAATGATAACATATAGGTAGTTTAGTAAAGTTTAATTAAACTTTATTATCTTGAAAATTACGTTATAAATGTTGGAGTTAATTAACGAGTGACAATTTTAATTTTAGAGCCACCAAAATTTACGTCATTATTACCAAACGAACAATTTTTTGGTTCTGCTTGACACCATTTTTTCGATCATTATGTTTTATCTAAAAGAAAAAAAAAGAAATGCAGGCAGGATAACGACGCCGAAACCGAATGAATCCTGATGTGATCGATCGAAAATGTCGAATCATTTTGTAGTAATTAATTAAATTTGACTGAAATTTTAATAACCCGTCTCTTCTATTGTCTACAGTAATGTTTAACTGGAGTATCACCGCTTCCTAGATTTTAATTAAAACTATTGATTTTAAAGGGGCGTCTTAAGATGTTTAATTCTCCTCGGAACAAGAAGACGAAGAAGAAGAAGAAACGAAGGTGATGTTTTGGCTGATATTTTCTTTGTTGTTTTGTTGCTTGCAATGTCAACTACAGCTGGTTGAAGGGGACCAAATAACATTTAAAATTTGACCCGGATTCAACCAGCTAAAGCTATACATCGCCCGCTCATCATTATCGGCTTGGTATTTTCCAGAAAGGGTAATTGTCGCAGGTGGCGCGCTCCCTTTCAAAAGACGTGCATAGAATACGTCACTCACCCACTGTTTTAGCACACATGTCCGTTCGTTTATCCGGTAACCGGAGCCGCCGGCTATTTTGGGGATGTTGCCTGTTTCTGGCCAACAGTTCTACTGCACCAGCTGCTACATCACTGTATCGATTTCGACACACTAATTGCTAGCTAATTGTTTTTGCCCAAAGCAATTATCAAATTAATAACTTTTTTTTATTGCACCTTTATCACAGTTTATCACAAAACTTTATGAAAAAATGAAGCAATAAAGCCCAAGAAAAGTGGCTTTTAAATTTGTTACAATGATACGAATCACTTTTACAAATGAAATCCTTTCCTATCGTCTCGTATATCTTAGCCGCACCTGTAGGCAGAAATTTGCTACACCCTCGCCACTCCTCGCACTTAATGACGTAAGAACGTCGTGGAAAACGGCACTGCAGATGAAAATGCATCGCTCAAATGCGCTAGCATTGGAAGCGGATCGGTTGATATAAACGGGTCCGTGACGTTTCGTGTAGGTCCAGATCTCAACTGAGCACCGCAGCATCGCGACGCGCTCGACGCCAGCCTTTAGCACCCGGACGCCATGCGCGCCCCAGCACATCTCAGGCACACCCACCCGCACCGCATTCTTGCACATTAACCCCGGACACCCCGATTACCTGCACCCTGCTCTAGTTTTACTTGTACATTTGTTTTCGACACATCCTTTACGAGTTCTAATTTTGAATTATTGGCCTCGCATTAAACTTTTGTAATTTATATCCTCACTCGAAGACCCGACACGAAACTGGAGCGATAGAAATTTAGAATCGAATCGCCACCAAGAATGGCTTAATTAAATACACAGATTATTAAGTACACGCGAAAATATTATTATTACGTTGTATGTGCATTTTTTTTGTTAACTCCGAGTGCCACAAAAATCCTGCGCTCTGCAATTCGAACTTTTCTTTTTCATTATTTTAAACCGCCAAGTTTAATTTTTCTACTCCGCTATATACGAAGTGCGTTTGTTTACCTTTTCAATTAACGCTTTTATCATATTTTTGCTCAAATTCTCTTGGTATATTTCAAATTTATCTTTTAGAATTTTTATTTCTCGACATCGTGTAACATTCGCCGAAACACGGATTCGATTTCTTTATGGGGAAAGCCTTTGGATGAGGTGATGTGACAAATATTTAACCTCAATATCTTGACGTTTGATTTTCCAAATTCGTTCTCTTCCATTTTTTGCTTTTTTGGTGTTTATTTACGTTTTTGCGTTGGGAAACTTTTGTTCATTCAGAAATAATTTTGTAGTACTAAATTTACATTGTTTGGAAGTGAAATATTTTTATTTACTTAACCGCTATTTTTAACTTTGATTTTCGCAATCGGTATTTTTTTGAGTAAGTGATGTGTAATCTTTTAGTGTTGGCTTTCATTAATCGAACAATAAAAATTGCTGAGTTTGGCTTTCAATTTACCAAAGCAAATGGTAAAAAATTGCTTTCGTTTACAATATTCGCCAAAGTAATCGAGTTCGGAAATTTTGTTTTTATTGTTTATAATGTTGCCAATTAATTGGTATTACTAAAATTTTGAAGTAATTGAGTAAACTTTACAATAAAGTTTTGTTGATACTTTGAATAAGATTTATAGACTTGGCCTTTGTCTATAACGACGAAGTGTTTGACTTGTTCAAGAGATTTAAAGAAGACTAAGACGTAAACGAGGGAAGGTTTCGAACACACTTTCCATCCGAAGGGGTTGAAAATGTTGACAGTACCTATCCTTTGAAAACTGATATTTTATTAAATTTGCGAGCAAGTTTATTTAATTTCTTTGTTAATTTCAAAATCTACAATAAATTTGTGTTTTTCATTTTTATGTAAAATTTAGAAGAACGAAAAAAAAATCATGTTAAGCTTTTTTTTCATGAAATATGAGATTACTCTTTACACGTCGTCGTCTGAAAACTTTTGCTTTGTTGTGAGGATTACTTTTCTCTCGCTGTACAGAGTGATTCATAAAGGCGTGTATAAAATTTCGGCAATTAATTTTTTTCGGATTTTAAATAATTATTCTTTCGTGAAAAATTTAAATTTTCCTTTAAAGCGCAATTATCGAGTCATTGTTATTTTGTTTGATGAAACTTTAATCCAAATTTAGGTCCTCCAGTGTTGTAAGGACGTGTTAGTGGTGTTAGAGTGATCAATCTTTGGTTTAGGGTTGTTATTTTTTGTACTAGTACTTGGAAAATCAATGGAACAATCTAATGCGGATGGAAAGTTCGTGTTAAAGCCTCAATTAGTCGGGAAACACGAGAATTTTTATTAGTGCAAATTTTTTATCATACTGGAAGCGAGGAGAAAATTTGATGTTGGTGATATTAAGTAAATAAATTCGTACAAGGGATAAATGTGTCGAATAAGTGTTTGTCGGTTGGCACAGATGTGACTTCTTAATAATTCAGGAAGTTTCAATGCGATCTGGTTTTTGTGTGAGCATTTAGGTGTTCCTTAAAGCTTAATGCTGAAACGACGCCCGAGACGCCTTGAATTTCAGTTCATCCGTCTATTCCTAAGCATGCGCCAACTCGCAACATCGGTCACGCAACTAGCAGGCCGTGATTTCCGGCATAGACTTTGAAAGCACCCCGTCTTGATTTATAAGCCATTGAATTTAAAAAAAAAATTGGGTGATTTGTTTTTGATTTTACTTTTTATCGAGAAGGTATACTATGTTTACATTTAACGGCGTGGCTGAGGTTTTATAGCCTCAAACTTTTTTTCCATCTCTCGGACGATGAAACACAAGCAAAACAAAATTGATTTTATGCAAATGTATTCTTGAGCTACCGCTAGAAAGTTCAAGTAGTTGCTACTTTAATTCTGAAATATTGCTATGAACACACCGCAATGTTTTCTTTCTGCTTGACTTTCCAGATAGTTGCCCAATTAAGAGTCCTATTTGAAAGAAAAATATTTAAATTTTCCACGGTAGCTAACGACTAAAAAGATTAAAATGACTGCATTAATGTTGCCGTTGGCTGTTTTATGTTTTTATTTTTAACCAGACTTTTTTGCTTCGAAAAATTTTGTACCTCAATTAAAAAAAAGAAAAAACATTACTTGGTTGAAATTTTCGGATGTCGTCTAGGTGTGTTGGGAGGGGGGGGGTGAATGACCCGTTCGAAGTTTTACCCAAAAAACCCCCTTTGCGAGTGAACCATTTTAAGGTTTTCAAAATTATAAAATTTCCTTGTCAAAATAATAAATGATTTTTGAAAAATCACTTAGGATGTTATTGTGAATATGTGAGAAATGATATATGAACTGATAGATAAATAAACTGACTAATAAATTATGATTTTTTGACGTCTCTTAATCATAGAAACATCTCGAGATTTTCCTAATGGAAATATTTTATATTGTGGTAATTTTTTGTATTTAGTCTTTGCAAATAATATGGAATCAATAGAAATTTATAACATTCTAATGTAAATGAGCTTTATGAAAATTTTGACTAAAGAATAAAAATATTTAAATTTAATTCAAAGTTAAATTTATTACACTCACTTTGCTTATATCAGATTTTTCAGCTGAAAAGTAAGATGTAAACAACAATAAATTATAGTTTGTTTCTTATTTCTTTTCCTTTAGATAATATAATTTTTCCGAACGTTTGCTTCATTCGAAAAGTTAGGCCTTTTGTTTTTGTCATAAATAAAATCCTTGCTTGTAGCATAACTAAGATTTGAAACGATAAGCTGGATCAGTAAGAAAATTACATTAAACGTTTCTTGTTTTTAAGCGTAATTCCGACAACTGCCAAATAAAATGGGTAGCTATTCGAGATAACGGAATGTTTAACACTCTATATCTCTGAAAACTTGTCTCATCTAAAACAAAACGACTTATGAAACTTCCATTAAGGAACGTACAGTTTTACGTAATTTTTTCCTTTTTTATTAGCAACATAAGTTCCTTTTATTTAGATAATACGGACAATTTTCCCACTTCTGTACGTCCAATTTTAAGTTCTTAGGATAGACTTTTGCTGCCTGACTCTCGAAAGCTTATATACGGACCTGCTGCTGCTGTGCACCGCGAAAAACCTTACGACGGTGTGCCCTTTTGCCCTATTTCTTAAAATCGAAATCTGGATTCTTTTTATTTTAATCGAGTTCCTTTTGAATTCGTCTAGTACCAACCTGACTTGCACACGTCTTCGGGAATATTTAATTTTTATGCGGTTAGTCTTAGAAGGATAATAATTGTAATGCAACAATTAATATCCTCACGTCACTTGGTTATTCGTATCTAAGAAGACATACGTCTAAATCCAGACGTAATATTAAAGCGCACAATTAACAAGATAAAGTATTATCCAGATAAACCACGAAATAGACAAATTTGGAGCAGTCTTTCCACCACCCTTCGTACTAACAAAACATGTCCGTAATAATGGAATCTACAATACACTTTGTCTTGCAACATGTGGCTCTAATACTCGGTAGTTTCGCATTGGAACAGAGAAATACTGGTTGGACATTTTCATACAAGAGAAAACTTAATGAGAAAATTTTCTTGGTTAACTGCATATTACGGCGTATAGCATGACCATCTCGATATTACCATAGTGGCCGTTACGTCAAGGGAATTTCTATTTGAATCCTTAAGTGTTGTCGGCTACATCTAGTCATTCATTTTAAAATACCAAATTTTAAATAATACACCACTCGCCGACATGTAATGAATTTTCGCAAAACTAAACTTATAAAGTTATTTGCGTTTACCAAGAGGTCGCTAAACTTGGGAAGCGATGACAAGAGAACTCGGGACATATTTTAATCTTGCAATTATTTATATCGCACAAACAACTTTTACGTTTTTGAGTAATTATTGAAAAGAACATTTTTTTAAATTTTCTCCCTAGGTACTTCCACCGCCGCTGGCGCTATATTTACGATAAGGTGCAGGTTAAAAAATGGGACAAGCAGAAGGAAATGTTTATATCGATTTTTTTAATACAGGAAATTTTCATTTAATCGTATTTTGCACGATTTTCTTATAGGTGACCAGAATAAAACTTTCATTTACGCTTTTGGGATGATAATTATTTAGATTTCTTTTCGTATCATGCTCGGAGATGTTTTATTAGGACCAGGCGTTGATCGTCCTGTTGTATAACTATTTGCATAAGAAGTAACCCTTTTTATTTCCGGGGATTCAAATAAACAAGTATGTAGGTATTAATCGTAATATATTTATTGCGAAACAATTTTGGTATTGTCGGTTAAAATAAATCAGTCTGTGCTGTGGCTTCGAGTTGTTAAGTCGTCTTGACAGTATAGGAGAATTTTTGAATTAATACCTTTTGTGCTGTATAAATGGATCGTTGTTTCTCTGTCCAAAGTTGCAGTTCTCAAGCTGATAGGATTTCTGGCTTAGGTTAGTGGTATATATCAATTTGACTACGTTTAACTAAACTGAAAATGTTACTGTTGTATTATTATGACAAACCTAAAATCTTCTGTACTTCTGCTAGCATCAGAAACTTATTCCATTGCAAATTGGAGAATTTCACAGTTGATGGTAATACCTCGAACATTTTGAACTAAAATAGAAGTAAATTATATGTATCTTCTTTAATTTATTGTACTTGAAAGCAGTTAAATGTTTTAATAGTTTTGACATTGTGTCGTTGTTTAATTTGGAAAACCTTGGCTTGACGCTGCTTAAAGTCTTCCGCAATCCTGAAACAATTTTATTGCAAAATCCTACTAAGCTTTTTCACAAAATAGTTTTTTAAGATTCATTTTCATAATATTTTTAAATTATTATTAGTGGTTATTATAAAAGGTCCTGGTACTTCAGGTCCTGATACAAACAGATTTGCAAAAATAGTAAAAAGTCAACCTTCTCCACCAGAAATACAAGTAGATGTCGAAATAGATAGGGGGGGGGGCAGATGGAAGATAATGACAAACCATTTAAGCTAAATGAGATCAAAGAAACAATTAAATTTCATTTCAATCCCAAAAAGGCACCGGAGTATGACCTCACAACTGGAAAAGTTCTAAAGGAATTATTCGAAAAGTGTATAAGATTGTTTACCTACGAGTATGTCTTAAATTCTGCTCTTCGCTTAAATGATTTCCCAGCACAATGGAAAATATAATACCAGAACACCAGTTTCGTTGTAGAAAGCGCCATTCCACTGTGAACAAATACATCGTGTGGTGGAGGTAATAAAAAAAATCTTGAGGACAAAACCATCTCCGCCCAGACCTTTGATAAGGTTTGGCACGTGGGTCTTTTAATAAATATTAGACAAAAACTGCCCGACTACTACCTGATTCCGAAGTCATATCTTACAGAAAGAATGTTTCGGGTCAAGTGTATTCAGAACTTTATAACCAATAACATCTGGTGTGCCTCAGGGTAACATCATGGAGCCAGTTCTCTACTCTATTCCATAGAACAGAAAATGATATCATGTACATAATGCTACTTTTTTTGTTATACAATGGTTTTATGTCGATTTTGGACAAAATACAGAATAACGTTGGCACCGAGTAAACCTTATCTAATTCAACGATTAGGGAGTGAAAATGTTTTTCACAGGTTAATATTACCTATACACTGATTTCTGAAAATTTATAATGGAATTTTAAAACTAAAATTTTAAGAGTACTTTTTTATTAATTAATCGGAGCCGATTTAGGGGATGCATAATAGAACGAAATGCCATGAAAAAGGGAAAATTCAAGATTTATTTATTTGCAAATTTGAAAGGATAAATGTTGATATTTTGTAATAAATACTATTATAATTAAATACTGTACGATTATGGCATTACAAAATATTAGAATTTAATACTTTGAAAATTACAAAAATATCAATCTTGAATATTCACTTTTTTATTCAGCATTTGATTCCATTGTGATAAAAATTCGCCCAGACCCCAAATAAGGATCACCCTAATTAAGGTATTCCCACGATACACTTACAACGGTATGCTTATTATTTTTCTCAAACACGTTTACTATCGCGCATTACGTCACGTGCGAATTAAATTACGAACGATCGTGTACGAACGTGGTACGAACTGTACTCGTGAACTCAAATTATCTGTCGAATTCAAATTATTTGAAATTATTCGAATTTGTGAAAATTGAAAATTATATTATTAAATTCGAAAATGCCGGGTTGTGCAGTTGCGAAATGTGGTAATAATAATAAAACGACAAAAGGGACGAAAATCAAATACTTCCGATTTCCACAAATTGAAGACATTTCTAAAAAATGGATTGTTGCATGTCATCGTGAGGATAAAATAAACCTAAAAAATGGTATGTTGTTTTATGAAACAAAAATTTTCGAGAACCGTTGAAAAACAACCCCAAAATCGACTTTTTAAAAGTAGGGAAAATGAACATCGAATATGCCGCGGCTCCCAAGGCAGACGCGGGGAAATGCATCACACGTTCCCTTCGAATCGAGTGAAATTTTTTCGCTCCGATTTGAATTTTTCTTTGAAATTCGGATAGGTGGGGGTGTGATTAGTAGATATTAATAATAAATATTATCAAAAAAATGGAAAATAACCGGTGTTTTTGCGCAAAAGCGCAAGATGGTTCGCATCACAATTCCAATTCGCACGTGACGTCACACAACCTGCGTATGAGCATACCGTTGTAAGTGTATCGTGGGTATTCCTATTGCCAGGTATTCCTGCGATCAAACCGAGATCAAACACACTTTTCTAAGAAAAATATTTACATAAAATTTTTGTCCAAAAAGTACAAATCATTGAAAACAATTTTTCAAATTTCTGAATTCAAATAGCCATAGAACCGAAACTATTGATTTTTCAGGGTTAATGGTTTGGTGCTTTTTCAAAGAGCATCCGATTATCTACAAACTAGATTATTTCCCGTTATCGTCTAAAATTAACTGATTTCGAGTTATGAATTAAATTAAGAGAATTGGTTTTCTTGCAATCCCTATATTTTCTAAACAAAACGTTTTACAAAAAACTGAGGACCCATTTTGGGTAGCAAATTTAACAGGCTACAACTTGAGTTTCACAGAAGAATTGATAACTTTATAATAGTAAACACTTACATTCAGCAAATGAAGACAGTTTTCAATGCAGCTGTTATGGATTGGGAATGAATTCACAATTATCAATAATAAGCAAAGTTCTGATTTACAAAGTTGTATTAAAATCAATTAGTAGGAAATAGCTAGCACAGCAAACATTGAAATCCTCCAAATATTTCAAGATAAAGTGGTACTTCGAATATGTGCCAAACGATAAGGTTTAACTGGATCTACAAGTGACACCAGTGAATAAGTAAATTAAAACCTTCTTTCATAAATATCAGAACAAAATTGAAACACTTCCAAACGAGCTGGCAGATAAGCTGCTGGAACGATCTCAAGAAGTTGGAAGACTGAAACGTTATGAGACTGCAGATC
Organism: Podabrus alpinus; assembly: GCA_932274525.1. Taxonomy (NCBI): domain Eukaryota; kingdom Metazoa; phylum Arthropoda; class Insecta; order Coleoptera; family Cantharidae; genus Podabrus; species Podabrus alpinus. The sequence continues at coordinate 1,286,877 of OW026451.1, read as the reverse complement.
TAGCGACGACATTTAAATTAACTTTGATTAGTAATTTTATATTAGGTATTTGATTTTGAATGGTAAAAGAATTTTAAGTTGATTTAAATTAAATCGAATGAAAACATTCAATGGAATGTATTCATCGTGGCATTTTTGTTGTTGTCATTTTTAATAAAAAGAAAATTTATTAAAATGTTATGAAAAAATGAATAAGAATTAATTAACTTAAAATATTGAACTTGCCAATTGCAAAGAAACTAATAAATTGGAATCTTTGATTTTATTTCATAAAAATAAATTATATTTGGTCAAATTATCGATACGACATTATTTCTTCGCCGCTAATATTTCTCGCATTTCAATAAACAGGACCGTTTTGGAATTTATTATTTTTATTTGTAGCACATTGTGAGAGTGTCGAATGGACCACTCTGTAGTAGTTCTAAATTGAAAAATTGAAATCCTTGAATGTGCGTTTGTGTAAGAAGCGAAAGGAAATTTTCCTTTAATTGCCGAAATTAGAGGAACAATTAAAATGGCAAATGGATGTGGTCTTTTAAGAAGGGAGAGGACTTTTAATAGGCCAAGTTTATGTTTTGTAAAAAATATAAAAATAAAATTAAGGGAAATTGAATGCATTTGTGGCTCCTTTTTATTGAGCAGAATGTCTAAAAGCTGCGCTGAAAGAATTTATTGGAAGGGCGGGATTTCTACTGTTCTAATAAATAAGCAAAAAGCCCACTTCGTTAATGTAATATACAAGCTGATGCGAAATGGTGACCCCAAAAAGAAAACAAAAAAATATTTACTCGAATTTCTTGTCTAGAAATAAAATTATAACCACCATTTTTATTTTCCCCTCTTTATTTTAAATTGCTATATTTGGTTATTTTGTGTTTTTTCCGTTTTAACAAAACAAATTTTTTATTCTCAAATGAAATCGTAAATTTAGGGGAAATATCTTTATTGTTGTTACTACAGTACTAGATAACATTTTATATTTTATTAATCTTTAGTAACAAAATGTTAATAATATAATAATTTAAATTTCAACTTTGTGTGTCTGTGACATGTGCAAAATGTATGAAAATATTTTTGTTTTATTTGCTTTTCATTAAAAACGTTCGTTAAGTTAAAAACACTGTGTCTATATTATGTTTAAATTTATTATTATACAAAGGCATGTCATGTTTGTGTACGACATGATGTTTTCATTTCGAATTTCAATTTGGTATATTAAATTTTTAAGTAGCCAAATTATAGCGTAAAATTCGTTAAACCAAAAATTTGAAATGCGATGCTAAATCAAAATATCTATTGCTAATAGAATATTAATATTATTATAACGAAGTAGTTGTATCTCGTAGCCACCGATGGAGTTAAGTTGCAGACTCCACTAGCTGATGGGTCGTCGGCTTAGTTTCGAATTTGGATCGAGTTGTCGCGGTTTATAATTTATTCTCCTTTTGTGTTCCGAAACGAAATCAAACAGCCGGTAAATATGACGTAGGATTTTTGTGTGCACGTGCTTTGAATATTTTCCTCTAACCCTTGGATCCAAAACTACAGATTTCCTATTGTAACCACAAAAGACACAGAACTTTGTCGTAGTTGACAAACCCAGAAATTTAATTACAATTCACTGTACTTATTGCCGTGATTAAATTTTAACATTCTGAAGCGGTTTTAAAGCGATGAAAATTGTTGAGAAAGCTCCTCAATTCGAACACAGCTTGACAATTTTCACCGACGAATTTTGTTTTTTGTTCGAGGAAAATTTTGAAATTTCCTTAATGTATTTTATAGGTAATTTATTTGATGCAACCATTACGACTACTTTATTGGATTGATTTTTCGATTAGGTTCACATTAAGTTATCGATTTTCCATTTCTTGCTTAAGGTATTGCATATTTTTGCTATATTGGGTCACCCCTGACAGGATTAATTTGTAAGCTATATTATCTTAGGATCCCTAGTACAGAGTGTCCCATTAATATGTATGAAAGTCATAAACTAAACAAGATTTTATCGAATCGACATAGTAACCCCGGAATTTAAATTATCCCAGTTTTATACGAAATAGGGTCGACGAAGAGAGCAAGTCGAATTGTTAAAAATTAAATTGATTATAATTCGTTTACCAATCTTAAAATTTATTTGCTAAATCTGTTAAGTTTGCATAACTTCCGTTCCAATGGATTTTGCTCAAATACCTGTGAACAAACAACCACTATCGAATTCTTGTTTGCCCATAGTTTAGGATCTGTTTTCATTAATCTTTGAGCAGATTTGCTCATTTCAATATTTTCTTTTTTCCTATTGCTTCCCGAACTCGGTCGATGCCGATTTTGTTCCTCGTTTCGTACCTCTTGATGGTTCTATTTATTTTTTGTTTACCTTTCTCTCAATTTTATATCTTGATTTTTTTTTAAATTGGATTTACTGTCAGTTGTATGTCAGAGTGCGAATCCAAATCGAATTACGTATAATCGTGAAACTGGGAACTTACGTCGTAAGCATCTCGCCTAATTATTTATGTTGATTAACAAAATCTTAATTTTTTTTACTTTGTCAAAAATTACCAGGGACGACGTAAATCCCAGGCTTGAAGATTAGCAGTACATTTTTCTAGACAGTCCTCGTGATCACTTTTTGCTTCTTAATTTTTTCCATAATTATATCATTACGGTCAACATTCTCTAAGCATTTTTATTGCCTACTCTAACCCTTTCATTAGAGGAAGAAGCAAAATATTGTGAGAGACACCTTTGAATATTAGTTAAATTAATTAATTTAAAATATTTTGGTTGAACGTTGTGTTGTGTTAGGGACAAAATTTTAGGGAGATGATTAAAATAATATTCATATTTCTATGTATTCGCTAACATCTGTTTGGATGATTAATTAAAGCAAAAACATGAAATCAGAATGTATTCATAATAAGCGGCTCACTATGTACCTTGTTCTTTTCGCTAAGCGTTTCTCAAGCGAGATTCGAAACCGAGTGGATAACTCGGGAAGTTCGTAGAGGGCAGGTAGCCTAAACTGGAACTGGAGAAAGAGGATTAAATACGAATAAATAACAAACATTTACGTGCGAAATTTGAATTTAAAAAATGCTCGGTACCACAGTAATTCAAATTTAATTGTTAAGACTTGGTGGTTTATGATCCCCGGTTTGTTTAACAAGCGACGTGGGGGTAGTTTGATAATTCACTTAGTTATAAAAATGGCAGTGGATGTTAAAAAATGGCGTGAAAGAGAATGACAATTGAAAAAAAAACAAATTTCAATTTGTCACTTTAAATTTAATGGACCGACTTCTCTACAAGCTTCCATGGCGTAATATAATTTTGTTGTCGTTATTTTTGTGTTTAAATTTCTATATTATTACAGATTTCGCTGAATTTTAAATAATTTTTGGGAAAATTAAACAAATTGTTGACGATGCTTTTAGTCACGTTTTAATATCATAACCGAAGCGTTTCGATGATAATAATAAATAATTTTAGTTTGCAATTGGAATTTGCTACGTTATTTTTGGGGTTTTATTCTTTTTGATTGGTTTAATTTGATATGTCGCAAATGTTATTTTTATGAAACAATGAAAAATGAATAAGAAAATTAAGTCTGTGGCTTTCTGCGGAGAGGCTATCTAGATAAAAGATCAGCTAGTGGAATTTGGTTCTTCGAGAATGACAGTTTGAACCCATCCAATATTAGGGGATATAAAAGTCTTTAAGATACTTGTTATGCCCGCACCCCTCAAGCATTGCAGAATTCAGCAAGACGCATAGCGCATAGATATGGCGAGATCAATACAGGGGCGAGTTGAGCCCGCATCATCGTATTCCAATCCATCGCAATCCACTCCTTCAAAACGGCGAATGCACAATGAATTTTTTTCTCTAGTTACAAAATTCTTTTCTCAATTTAATTTTATATTGATTGATGATGCGTGAGATTGAGACGCCGCCAACACAATCCCACTCTTATGCATTATATTTCAATATTTTATACATTTCTTGGTCTATAAATAATTCTGAAGATTTTACATTTTACAAAAATGTTTGTACAAGATTTATGCTTTTAAATTTTTCCCGTTGAAAAAGAATGGAATACTTTTCTTATCACACAAACTCATAAAAATTTTATTTTATGTTTAATCTCATTTAAATATTAAAATTAGGTTGTTCGACTTTTTAGGTTCTCCCTCGAAATATCCTGCCAAACCGAAGGGTTTAAATAAATGCTAAAGATTCTTCCTTAATCACGCTGTAATTTGTAGAGAACTCGTCACACATAGTTTTGAATTTATTAATTAAATTATGTTCTAACATTTTGCGCCAACTTTAATGTTTTTCCTACTAAGAGGAAGTACTGCGGGAAACGTTAAAAGTTTTTCCGAACTTTAGCTAGCGAGCTATCCTGATCATTAGCTACACGAGCTGCTCTCTTGTTTTTTGTTTATTGAATCAAGTTAAATTGTTGGATTTATGTTTTATCAATTTTGTGTGGAAACTCCGTAACACTTTCCTAATGAACGCCCACGTGGAGAGCTTATTTTCTAATTATATTTTTTCCAGTTATCGTGGAAACTCGGGAGGATTTTTTTTATACAACTTGGCAGACAAATACTATAAGCATAAATAAAGGTTAAATACAGTCGGTTTTAGCTACGATTGTGAGATTAAAATCTTTATAGAATGTTTTGAAGTTTAGATATTTGGTAATGGGAATAACGATGCCGTGTTCCCAAACTTTTGTTGAATAAATAATATTCGCGCATGCAAAGGGAAAACCCCCCCAACTAAACGTGTCATATTTCATATAATCAAGAGAGAGACTATAAAAATTGAAATCGAAAGAACGATATTTTTACTAACTAATATATTATAGAAATCATCAAGTATATTAACAGACGAAATCAATGATTCCAAAACCCCACTCTCCCACACGTCTGTACGTGTTTATGTTGTCTACGTTCAATAATCCTTCCTTGTGGGGATGCGTTACGATGTGTGTACAGTATTTAAATTTAATCCGAGTAGATTATTGTCTCATCCCAAATTGGAGTTGATTGGTAATTTTTCTTAATTTGAATCGCGTCTGATTGAATTTCAATGAAATTGCGGGCATCGGTGGATTCTTTTTGTCTTTGTTGACTTTTACAACTTTGCTACTATCAAAAGTTGCTGACGTACCACTGATTAGTTTAATGGTAAGGGATGGAAGACGTGCCGTCATGTCTCTACAAATCACTTCATATTTCAAATCTACTTCTGCAGCTAAAACGTGACTCGTGTTTATTACACGTTGCATACATGAGAAATTTTCTTTACATTTTTTTTGTACACAAACAAATGCAAAAGTTTCGCCCAAACTACTTTTGGCTGCACAATTTCTGTTTTAATCCAAACTGCTAAGCAAGTTTCCTTCTGCAACTATAATTTGTCAACTTTTTCAACTTTTTGAGAAATTTTAAGTTTTGCTGTTGTGAATTATAAAAATGGAATACCGTTTTTCTTTTCTGGCAAGCTTCTCGAGTAGTCTCTTTGTGTTTTATTTTGGTGTGCAATACACATTTGTTTGTGTAAAAATGCGATTTTCTTCCACTGACCTTTGCTTTGGTAGTCATTTCTTGTTGTCGAGAAGTATCGCACAAATTTATGAAATGAAATTATAGTGTGCAATATTTTATTTTTATTTTCTCTTTTATGATTGCGCTAATGGAAATGATGCAAGGAAAATTCGTTTCGAACGTTTTCTCGAGTATCTTGTTGCCTCGGGATTTGAATATCAATATTTACTTTTGGTTCATAGCATTTTAAAATATTCACAATTTTTAAATGAGAAAATTTGATTATTTGAGTAAAATTGCTTAATGATGAATTGATTGATGAAAATTTGATATTAGATTCTGTTTTTCTTTTTGCGATTCTATTTGTGATATTAAAATACCATTTTCTTTAGAAAACTTTTCTGTGGTTTTCGCGTCATTGCAGCTGTGGTCATTTAATTTCGCGTTAGTTGAAGGAAAGTAGTGAAGCAGAATGTGCACTGCTTGAAAGTTAACTTTAATTTAAACTACGCTTCTTTTGACCTTAATTTTATTCTTCGTCATTCCGAAATTTTATTGCCTGGAAATTTTAGATTTTTACTTTTCAAGTACGAAATCGACCAAACTCTTATGTTTCTTATCGTTTTTCCCAATCAGTCACGAAGTTTTTAATTGCTTCGTAGTAAACTCTTGTAATTGCCCAAATTATTTCCAATCTTTTATTCATAAATCAATATTTTGACGTGAAGATGCTTTTCCAATCTTTTGTTTACATTTAAATTTTAATCGCTCAATTTATCTTTTTTCCATTTCCCGAAGCTTTTACTCCTTGTTCTTATTATACTAATTTTTTTTTATTTTTCTGTTCAGGTAGGATCCGCGGTGCAATATTTTTCTGGTCAAGGTAACTTTAGTGAAGTAATTAAATTTCCATTTACAATTTTTTAATAATTCTCTCCCTAGTAACTAATAAGTAATTATTTTTTCGTTAAAGATAAAATTTTATTGTAAAGTGAATTTTTTACGGTCCACGAGGGTTTCGATGAAAATCCTGAAATATTGAAAAATCTAAGATTAATGCTGTAATATGAAATCCGAAAAGCTTCCCTACTTAATATAATAGCAGTTAGCTAGAGATTTGACAACACCCCAAAGGTCTGTAGGTTGCACATATTATTCAATTTTGTTTGTATTTCTCCCTCATCTTCGAGTTATTGGATACGTCTTCGTAATTAAATTGCTATCCAAGATTTTGTAATCTCTTGATCACCTAAAATTTCTTGTGCAAAAAGCCTAATCAAATAGCGGCGGTGGATATTTATAAATTGCGGTACAAAATTTGCAGTTGTTGAGCTTGAAACATTTCTGATCGTAATTTCGGCTTTCGACTCATCGTGTATAATTTATGGTTTTATATACCGTGGAACAAATTTCGGCATTAGAGTTTTTATGACATTTTTATTAATATAAATTTCTTCCATGAGAAGGAGATTATGTTTGGATCTTTTCTCGAGCTTTACACGAATATTTGATAACGACCGAAAAATAAAATTGGTCGACAATATTTTATTAAAGTTAAATTAGTTTTTATAACATAAAATTGCCGCAATAACAAAATGATTTATTCCAAATCTAACTTTGCCTCTCTCTTTTGTAAAGCTTCAAATAAGTTGAATACGAAGTTACTTTCGCCATTTCTTTTCTCGTGTCACGCAAATCCGGCACTTAGTGTTGGAGACTTTTTGTTATGCTAAATAGTTTAGAAAACTCCGTCGATATCAAAATATACAAGCGTACTGTTGGATATCGCATATCAAAATCAATATTTAATTTAATTTTACTCAAGTAGTATCGAACCAAGTAGTGAGTAAAAAATTACGTTTTTCCGAGCCCCATCATCCGGTCGCATTCGTCGGCGTCGTGCCCATAATTTGCAATCACTAAATGCAAGCGATGTTTTCAAATTGTTCTTAAAATGTATAAATTTTGAATGAAGCATTTGAAAAGATTTACTTTTACAGAAACTGTTTATTTATTTAAATCCCACAAAGCAGCTCTTCGACGTCGAATGTAAGATGAAAGGATTTGTATTAGTCACACTTTTCGAGTCAATGTCTTACTACTCTGTAGAATTGTATTTTAAAGTACAATATTTTGTAGCTTATTGCATCTGGAAGTAAGGAAGAAAAACATTAAAATGGCAAAACATTACCTCACGTTAAAAGGAAACAAACGTCCTTTATTTTAACGCATATAAACCTTTTTTAACTTTAATTATTATCAACGAATTTACAATGCATAACATGCATGACTTTCGTCCGTGATATAATGGGAATAAGCTCGCTCATCCGTGACGTAGTCCGCATAACTTCACTTACAAACCTATCCTACGACGTATTTTAGCATGTTAAACACAAAACTGTCAAGACACGTTCAGAATCTTTCATAGCGTGAAAGATTCTGACGTTCCAATTCGGAATAACTGTATCTATCAGCAGTACCGACTTGACTTTATAATAACTGGACGTATAGTTTAACGTGGAGTCTTTACCACGGCTTGCATAATTTAAATGCTACCGGGAATCGAACCATGATTGTGTCTCGACTTTCCTAATATTAAATCATTGCGTGTAGATTCTTCAGCCAGAATTGCCTTTTCCTCGCCACCCTGCGTCTTTACCACCGTGATCAATTAGAGAAGGGCGTATTTTTCATTTCTAAAGATTTATGTATGTCCAAAGTAAGGCCTTTCTTCTTTTAATGGTTGTTTGTGACATGCTCATTGCATTGCAACATGCTCTGGAAATTTTGAGCATTCAAGGGTACACACATCTGGAAGGCTTCCAGTTTATTAATGGACGAAACCTTAAAAATCCTTAAAAAAAAGTTTTCAGAAGTTGATTTGATGATGTATTACCGATATTGGAGGTTGTTATTTTTAAAATACTATGTCATACTCCACTCGAAAATATTATAAAAACAAAAACCTTCAAAACTGGTCTTGTATAACTGCCATAAAAAGTACTTCTGGCAATTCGAGTTACTAGATTCTTTGATTGCACGTCAGCGGAGTGGGTTTTCATATCTAGTTCCCAGTCACATAACAAAACCCTCATTTTAAAAAGAGATTTACATGCTATTTGTAATCTCTTCTTGATCACATAATCAGGATTCCAATCTTCCTGAAGCGAAAATCTCAAATATCTAATCTTATCCTCCCTTTCCACCCAATCACCCCTGATAAAAAAAACTATAGAGTGAGTAAACCAGTGCCGAAGTTAAGTATGCCACCACAGGCGACCTTCCCTTAGTATATTATGAAGACGTTAAAATTAAATTTTGAAACCGGTTAGCGATTAAATTACACGATAAAACTACAACTGTGAGAGTATTTTCTTGAATTAGAATCTAAACTCTTTAATTACATACACTCACAGTCAAAGTCAACAGTTAACTGTTTTGTTTGTCATAAATTGCGCTTGTAAAACTGTATGGTTTTGGCAGTATAAACTCAGATCTTGCTTAAGAATGTCGTATCGTATAAAAGTTACTTTATGTCGAATGGTCGACTACTAACCAGTGACGTCAAATTAACGACAGACACGTTTCGAATCACCTGATTAAAAATAAATAAAAACTGTTGCAAATCATTAGGTACCCAAAATTGAGGATTTTTTGATGGCGGCAGTGCGAGTCGCAGGAATTTTAGTATATGTATTATAAAATATAATTCGTTATTATTGGATGTTCTCGTTGAAAGGGTAAAAAATTCGTAACTTCATTGGGTTAATAATTTTGTAATTTTAATTTAAATTGAAAATTCCACCGCCCTCAATAAAATCAATTTTGGTGATGTAAAAAATGAATGCCATGTCGTTAAAGAAAATTATTTTTAACATCAAACTCAGACCTTTAAGCTTTGAAATGTTTATGGAGGCAACCGAAACATTTTGTGTCAGCAAAATTGATCCTTCACCCCTTAAATCCTCAAATTTAAATCAATCGCCTAATAGAAAAATTTCATTCTTGTGCACTTTACTTAACTTCCCATAATTTTCCGGAAGACTCACTTTATGTGGAAACTTACGCGCGTATTTTTGTTATTTTGTTCTAGTGCATAAAATTTACTGCCACTATCAAATCCAATGGATTTATTTTATTTCATCTTAAATTTTTTTAGTTACTTTTTTCAACTAAAACAATTAAATAACAGGCCAACCTCGGTGTTGTGAAAATGTTCGCAATTTTAATTTAAAAATTGATAGGATAGTGTACAGATAAATAAAAAGCCGGGTAGTATTTTATGGTAAGCTTAACCGGCGATTTGTTTTATTAAAGCTGGATTTAAATTGCGAATATTTATTTATTGTTAAATGTTTTGCTTTTTAGTTATTTTTATGGAAAATTTCATGCTTTTGTGGCTTCTCTAGAATAACACTCCAATTTTAATTGTTATTTTCAGCATCGGTACGGTATAAGTAAATAAGTTCTCGTTGATATAGTACTGAATTATACAGCGTGGAGATTGCGATGTTTATACAGGGTGGCCATTTTTCGGCATGGAAATTTAGGCTTAAGAGATACAAAACCTTTTAAATTAGAGCTAACTTGGACTAACAACTGACTTAAAAAGATACATCACTTAATAACATACTTGTTACAACTTCCTCGTTCTAATATCAGTTTTTAATAATTTAAAGTTTTAAAAAGCAAATTGCAATTTTTAATTTTTGTGATATCTCTAAAAGTAAAATTGATGGACCAACTTTCCGTTCAGATTATTGGACAATATTTACTCTAATTTAATGGATTTTGTATCTCTTAAGATAATCGAGATCCCCATGCTTAATATCAAAAGGCGGTCACCCTGTATAGCGATTGCGTAAGATTTCAGAACCTTTATTGTATGTTACTGAGATTTGTGGCAGAGTTGGGCGGTAGCTTTAATACAAAATAATTAACTATTGTGTAGCTTCACCACTTTTCTGAAAAAAAACTAAATGTAATAGAGCTCATTTTATCGAGAAAGTATCAAGAAATATCGATAGGTTTCATTTTTTTAAATTTAAGAATTGATTTACTCTAATTGGTTATTGCTCACAAGAATATCTCGAATACATAGGGAAAAGTGTTTGCTTTAAAAGTTATTGCTATGGATTATAAAGTATTATGTTTAAAGAAGTTTTTTTTGTTGGAAAATAAACTACAATATCCACATTATTAGTTACTAAAAATATTGTTGAGAATGCGATCATTATGTCTACATAGCAGACCGAGTTTCTACACAAATCAACATCGCAAAACTAATAATTGATCAGAAACGTAGGTATCCAGAAATATTTCAATTGCAAATTAACACTTTCGACCTTATTCGCGAATTGACTCGTAGAACTCGTCTTGTCAGAACAATATTAGCAAAAATTAAATAATAATAAAATTCTAACTGGTTTTCTGTTCTCATATAATGGTTCAATGGGGTGGAATTAAGCAATTCTGAAGTTCCCCCTCCAACGAGATCGGCGTCACTTTCTACGGGGTGGCGAAGGGAACAAAAATCAGTTTTTCGCCGATTTTTCGACATTCTCCACAAATTCCTGTGCAATGAAGTCCAGCCTTTCTACAAAATTTTTGCATATTTGTAGGAGATTAGTAGTATTACACATTCAATGTAATAATAATCGGAAAATGACCATGAACAGAAGTTCTTTGAACTTTGCTTTGCAAGACGAACAAAGGACTTTGCCAGAATATTCATATAGGTTTATTGTTGATGCTAGGCCATCCCATGAAGAAGAAAGTCATCGTCGATCATGTAGATGAAGTTCTTTAACTCAATCGGGGGCACCATTGAAGAAAATGAGTTGTACAATGTTGAGTATATAAAAAAGTGCGAGAGGATATGGAGCTAAATCGGTGAAAAACTGATTTTTGTCCCTTGATCTCGTTGGAGGGGTGAAATTTTAGAAATACTTGGTTACATCCTAAGAAACCATTACCTTATATGAAAAAATTCCAGTTAGAATTTTGTCCATTCAAAAATACTTGGCCCCTGTTTTATAATCCAATGATTTCTTTGATCGATTATTATTGATTGTATGTGGATGCTTTATAAAAACCTGAATCTATTATGTACAATGTAGATATCAAATCGCGTTCTAAACGATATTCTTAATATACTGAATAACATTCGGACAACTATTATTAAATTTTTTTTCTTCAAAAATTCTCAATATTAATAAGTTATTACTTTTATTTCTCATTTTTTTGAATAAAACTTGAAAAATATACACTAAAAATATATAGTAAAATTATACATACATAAATATACAAAAAATAGCTTGACCCAGTCTGGTCCACGTTGATAAGATACCTGACCTATGCAGATAGTCACTACTGGTCGATTTAAAATTCTAAACCAAAACCAGATTTTATCGACACCGTGGGTGAAAGGCAATGCTGAAGAAAAGCAAATAAATCAATTTGATAATTCAAAATTATTGAGGAAAATTTGAAAATGTTACTTGGGTAAATACATCGTGGTATACGAGAATTTTGAATAAATTGAAAGAGCAGGTTTAATCGATCAAAAATAGATGTTAATATTTAAATACGATTTATTTTTACATCACGAGCGTTTATTTGCGGAACATCTTTGACATTCCATGATTTTTTATTGTTCCTTTTTATTTGTTTCCTTTTAGTAACGAACGTGTCACGATTTATTTAAAAGATTTTGCATTATTAATATAAGAAACAAAACTAAAAAAAAAAAAAATTAATGAATAAGGAGAAAGGAAGGAAAAACTCGCGGTTGCTGTTTTCTCCTCGTGTGTTAAGATTTTCACTTGTGATGATTAGATGCTTAGTATGTGTTTCTTTCAGGGTGCGTGTTTTTATTATCCGTTTGTATTTTTATAAGATTGCAAGATCAAAAGCGTAACCCTGCACGCCATCGCATGATTATTATACAACTTTTACGTATTATTTTTTTTTCTTTATAGTCGGTGCTGCTAATGAAAAATTATTTAAAAAATATTTCATGTTCAAAATTTGTTTGTAACAAGTCAATTTGCGCCTTTTATGACGATTCGATTAGTTTAAATTGGAATTTTTAAATTAATTTACTTAGTTATTAGCAGAGGGCCCCACATACCACCTACCTACATTTATTTTAAGGGGGGTTCCACTTCCATTTCGCCTCAACAAACATTCTTTATAGGTTGTACAAGAACGTGTAATTTGCTTAGAATTAAAATCGAAAATGAACTTCTGGGACTCGTAAATTATTTAATTATTTCCGATTATAAGCATAACACTATAATTCAATTTTAATTACTTTTAAATTATGCAAAGAGTAATGGAAATTGAATATTACGTAATTTAGGTACAACGTTGTTATGTTGTGATCCACTACAAATAAATAATATTAATTTTTTCATTCATATTCACAGTCATCGATCCAAAATTTTATAATTACACACTGCATGCCGTGCGAGTTAAGGTTAAGGCGATTAAATTAAACTTGGTAGTCATCTGATACCGACGTAGATGCCGATCCTCTCCGAGCGTCTAAATATGGTCCCGCGTCTTGGGCGTCGCGTTGTGGTGCTTGAAATTTTCTTTCACATGCTTTCTTTGCTGCTCGTTTCTTATAATTTTCTCGCAATATTGAGTTACACGCAACTTTTCTTTTTAATTGAACTCGGTACAAATTTTAATTTTTCTTCAAAATTGCAATATTAACAACAAGGAATTTTTATTTAGTTAATCTCGAAGAAACTTGAGATTTACGCCAGATTATTTACTTCAAATTATGATTGATGATAACTTTGTCTAGAGAAAAATTGTTTTCTTTGATACGTCCGTTTCACGGTGAATTTTATAAATTTATATTGCGATATTTTGATTATTTCTTCGGCGGTGAAACGACGGCGACGCGTTTTTTTTGATAATAATTATTGTAACTTGAAGCACTCGGCAAGAATTGCCAATTTTTGAAGTGTTGCTTATCGATTCTTCCAAAAGTTTTGGTGATTAGCCAAATATTTTGCATTAACAAAGCGGGATTTGTTCCAAAATTTTAAGATTCCTTCGATCTGTAAGTTTCAGTCCTGGCACAACATCCTACTCCTAATTTGGGGACAAGAAAATAACCCTTTCGGGATCGTCAGTATCGCATGTGGTCCTTTAAAATACCAATTTCTGTCTGTAGCCAAAATCATAGGAAAATCGACCAAAAATGCATTAACGCAATGGCATATTAATGGCTATCTTGAATCATCTTTACGTGTAGAGACCAGGAAACACAAATTGGTCGAAAGATTCTTATGAAAGAAAAATACAATGCAAAGACATACACATGAGATGGATCAAAAAGCTTTAACACCGATTATCTTAAAATTAGCTTTTGTAGGTAAAATCGTTAAATTAAACGATGGGGTTAAATTAAACCATGGGGTTAAATTAAACCTGGGACCTCAATTATTATAAAATTTTATTTTCTGGATTTTTCTGCGATATTCTATCAATACCGGACGTATCCTTAAAACTACTATAGTCATAGAAGAATTTTATTTTGTTTTGCGTAGAATTCTATTTACTTTAAATCTTATCTCATATATTATTTTTGTCGTGAGATACACAAAAATCAAGTATATTTTGAAAAACTAAAGCTCTGAAAAAGTACTTCAAATAATGTTAAAAAATTATCAACTTTGAAAGATAAGCAGAGAATTAAACAGGAAAGAAAGTCTTAACACAAAATCTGAAAACTGTTGTTTTGGGAAAACTAGAAAATAAAACGAGGCTTTCTTGGAGAGTTGTATCTCAAAAGCTGTAGAGGTTAGAAAATTATTTATTTTTAGTTTATGCTTAGAATTTTATTTGGATTTATTTTGCTATTATCTATTTTAAAAATAAGTTGCATTAGAATAGACCAAACCATGATTTTGTGATTTTTGGATTCTATTTCGACAATTTTCCCCTGTTCCGGTTCGAGTCGGATGTCGAAAATACTTGGGACTATTTTCTGATGTCAAATTAAAGGGTTTAAATAAAAAAGAAAATTGCATTTCCGAGTTATTTTCACGCAAACTTCTGTATCGTTACGTAATGCCTGGACTATTCTATATTTTGTTTAATCAAAAGTTATGACTTAAATATTTAGACTCAAAATTCAAAAATTATATTAAAGGATGACAACAGTGCTTCGCTCGTTAAAATTCGGTCGAGTTCTTATTTTTTTCTAATATCATGTACATAGTACATAATATTCGGAAATGTTATTTAATTGCCTATTATAAAAAAATATTATAAAAAATATTTTTTAAATCGGTCACACATGTGGTACCCGAAATTTTTTGAATTAAAAAAAAGAACGAAATTTAACACAATTTTGCAGATTTGTCAGGATTACAAGGACCAGATTTTGGTGAAATTCTTGTTAGACAATCCTTGAACCACTATGAAGGTATGGATAAAATGTATGTGCTCTAGAAAGTTTTCCGATTTGATTGCCCTGGTTTGATCAAGCTTTTCCATTCCATTCGGAATATTACTACTCTACCAGTTCTTCACAATCCATTTATTAAGGTGGATCAATCTTCTTTCTCTTTCAACTTAATTTGTTCAGGGGGGCCACTGCCACTGCTGTGCTTTTGTTCACTGTACTATGTTTAAAATTACTATTTTTCCTGACCGGGGGCTTAAATATTTTGTAATAAAAATCGGACTGCTATTTTTCAATAGTCGTCTCGCTATTTTCTCGAATTTTCTTCAAATTCATTTTTGGAGGTTCCAGTAATAACCACATTATTTTTTCAAGTTTAATTCTCGAAATCAATTTAAAAACGAGTGTTTACATTAGAAAATCGCTTTAAGTACACAGTGATAGTGCCATCTTCATAGAGTATAACAGGCAAGACAACTTCCGAAAAACACATGGACCCCATTAATTTTATTGTGATGACCAGTTTCGGTGTTACCATAAGAGATTGACGATCCTCGGATGCACACTGCTAAAACATGAAGCTTTCACATGTGTACCATAGGACGATACTAGATGTTGGGGGGGGGAGGGGTTCGCTTGATGTTTTAACTGTGTAATTAATATTGTTCCATTCACATAGTTAATTTGCTAATACCGAAACTAGTCGTACAATAGACTAACGTGCTTCATATTTTTTCGGATTGCTATCTGTATTTTATACTCTATGCAGAAGGCGCTACTTCGTGCTTAAATATTGGTCATGTACAATGTACATAACCAAAAAGTGATTGTATTCGTAGAATATCTCGAATAAAACAAGAAAATATTAAATTGTAATTTACGGTTTCCTCATTATATCCAAAATAATTTCTTCAGACTCACTGAAAACAAGAGATTGCGGTCATTATAATATTATGTTGGCTTTTCTTTAGAATTGATGTTAGGACGTACAGCCACGTTTAAATCGATAATGCCCCACTTTGGTGCAGGAAGGAAAAAATTGCAATTACTTTTTTATCAAAGACGAAATCCTAGTTTGTTTTATCATCAGCCCTCAACTGCTTGTATATACATTTTTCTTGAAGTAATTTTTCAATTTATATTAAATGCACCGGGAAATGAAACGGAGTAAAAGTTACATTAGTCGTTAAATTTTGGAAAATATGTTGACATAGGTGGTGTAACGAGGTAGTCTAGATAATAATTATGCGATTATCCACGCAAGACACCTGAGGGAATTTTCTAAATATGTTATTTTATCGGCGTAAGTTTTCAAAGCTTATGTTATGATAAACAACTTTATTCAAGAAACTTTTGCTCGATTAGTGGTTGCCATGGAGTTAGATGAATTTGCATAATGGTGTTCGAGGGATCTAATTGGGCACGTTAATGAATTTTGTGTGTAGGACGTTATGAATTGAACGTAATTTTGCAGATATAAGATAATGACCAATCTTAGAAATCATTGATTGCCGAGCGAGATTGTGTAGCGTCGCGTAATGTAATAATAATAATAATCAGCAGGGACGACGCGACGCGGGCAGGTGTAACGCTGATTAGAATGCTGTCTGCGTTTCTTTGCTTCATCACGATTACTTGTCATGACCGACACGAATCTTTTTTTTGCGAAAAACTTTCAGGCAGTCTTTATCTTTTCGTTCTGTGCCAATAAAATCAGAGTACCCGGAGGTTCATTTAGAAAGTACACGTTCGGACGCCGTGAAAAGTACGTACGCTTTTCTTCTTCCAATCACTGCATGTCGTCTGAAATTCACACTTCACCGAACACATTATTGTGTCTGTATATTACATTTTACGTTAGATAAATGGAAAAAGTGTCTTGCCCGCTTTTGACACGAAGCTTTAATTTAATTCTCTTTGATACTGGGTACGTCTGCACATCTAAAAACATTTTTATTGTGTATTTCGTATTCTTATCCAAATGTTACTTTAGCTTCTTCGTCGTCGTCCTCGTCGTCTAGGTCTAATTAAATTTAATCGTAATTAATTTCTCGCATTATCAACATATGCTATAGAATTTTATTGAAAGGCTTTCTATTAAAATTTCGGGTTAGTTTTGCATATTAATGGTATTATGCAACTTTCGGATAGTCCATTGTGCGCAAGTTTATTAAAGTAGTTTATGAAACTCACGTTTTAATCATTTACTATTCATCACATAAAATTTCATTATGCTCAAAATTTGTAAACTTAAATTGCAGATATTAATTTTTCATTTTTAAATTTACGCTCGCGATTTTTTGTTTGAACTGAGAGCATTTTTAATAAAATTAATTTTCAAAAAGTTCTTCCAGGCATAAAAACGCCTCTTTTACTTCGAGTTCAATCAAATTGACTGGAAAAAGACACACACACCGATGTCGATTGGGGATACTAATGACCGACTAAACTAATTTGACTTGTGCTTTTGTATTGACTTAATATAACGCATCATCGCTGCTAAATCAAGTCAGATCAGTCAGATGATGAAAGACTTACCATCTGTTACCTAGTATGTATATTCGGGAATCCTCTGATTAGAACGTATACTGTATTATTAGAACAGACTTTATTTTCCACCAAAACATTTTCCGGTTATAATAAGAAAATCGTAAACTAAAAATTTTAGCACGTATACGCGTTTGCTGTGTATTTATTTATTATTTCTTTGGTTACGAACAAGTAAAATACATACAACGGCTTGCACATTTTAGAAGTTCCGTAATTTTCCTAAATTTATTATAACGATAACCCACTTTTATATCTCGCATTTCGTATAAACTGTGCAAGCTGCATTTTTAAAAATTTATGATAGCTTTAGCTTAAGTGCCCATTTTTAATAAATTTTGTGCAGCCATGTGTGTTTAAATTAGAAAATTTAAAAACATATTTTAAACGTATAAAGAGAAATTGTTGAGAATACCTACCGGTGCGCGACGTGCTCAATCCCCGACGACAGTTTAGTTTTATTTAATTGAAAATCGTGTTTTTTAAGTTTCTTTCTTCAAAAATGCCTATACCTCCGCGTTTTCTGTAAACATTATAATATGTAAGCAATAAATTGTGGCATGGAACTCGCAAATCGTGAGAGGAAAACCTGAGAGTTTTAAAGTTGCATGTGAAACATCGTTCGGTTACATATTTTTGTTTATAACTCGTAAACCGTAATAGATATAATAAAAAGGTTGGAATAAAAATATTTAAAAAAAAGAGTTGGCGCATTTAACAATATAAATTATTCTTCTGTCGAAGCCGCCGTTGTCAATTTCTTCATCGACAATGCCCTTTAAGTAATATCTTTTTTATCTGTTTAGGCGTGACGCGTATAATTTTTTTTTATATAATTCTCCATCTCCAATGCATTTTGAAAATTTCCTAAATTGTAATATTGCGAACAAAAGGGGAGAAAAAGAAATTTTAATATAAATTTAATATTATGTTGGTTTAAAATTCAACAATAAATCATCTTGTTCATAAAGTCTTCTACGTTTAAAACTGGCATCAAAATTCAACTCAATTATTCATTGGAGATTTTAAAAATTCATATATTTTGTATTTGAGCCGTTTTATACATCGCACAAGAACAAATCTAGTAAAAGGAATATAGAGGACAATGACAAAGACGCAACTATATTAAAACTATTACTGTGGTCAATTTGTGCGAAGCTGGTAAAGGGAGTTAAGTAGCTCCATCAGTTATGAATGAACCATCCTAGCCATGTTATAATGGCCAAAACAGGAACAAGCAATTTATGTTATTGATCGTTAGTATATTCCCCAGTTATACTACTGGTACTTTCGCAAAACGCTTTTTGCTGCCTTACAACTTTTCAAATATTTCACATAATTTATATACTTACTCGAAAATTTCATATAAAAAGATGGTTGACAGTCGCCTAAAAAACCGAACAACCGAGTGCTTTCTAGTTGTACCGGCCGCAAAAAAACTTATAAAACTCGCCGTCGAAAAAAATGTCCACTTTTTAATAACAACAACAAAATGAAATAACCGAATTGGCAAGTTTCGAAAGTTGACGTAAATTAAAATTTAAATCGAGCGATTTTAATGCTATGTGCGCAATGATTAAGTTAAAAAAATCAGATAAAAAGTGGATAGAAATCCTGGGGAATAATATAAAAAGTCGGAGCTTTACTCCGAGCAACTTTTCCATAAGTAGATAGTAAAAAAGGAAAGCCGAGTCCCGAATAATAAGAACGTTTGTATAAATAATGAATAATCGATAGAGAGAAGCGATGGTCCGGGCACGGCTTTACTCCAGATATCGACTGGGCTAGTGATTGTGGTGGTCCCTGGCACCGGACAACATTGCAAATAATTCCGGATTACTAGATTCACGCATATCGCTAAAATTATTAACGCCCCCCAGGTTTACAAGTTCCAACTCTCCATTCATCTCGTTACATAAGGCTGCACATGAAACAGGGGTGAAAAAACTCACAACCTACACCGCTATAGAACACTAAATTATACCCCAAGAGTTAATCTCCGGGCTAAACTTTTTTATATTATAAGCTCTTTATAAATGATCTTTTTTTGTTATCGCCAGTTAAAGTGTAATAAAACTTACTTTGTAAAAATATTATTAAAAAAATTATTATAATAAATATATGGAGTCGCTGGAAAAAGTTTAAAATTAGATTTGCTACTACGAGGAGACGCCAAAAATTAATGGTCCTCTAATCCTGGAAGATAGTTTTGGACATTTGTACAACTTGCGACAATTAATAAAATTATTTTACTCGGTAGGGAAATGGCTTTAAATCTAGAAAATTAATTATTACCATAAAACAAAAGTTTTCCTGCTAGAAAAGTTTTCAACTTCCGACATAAAATTACTTTAGTTTTGCACATTTTATCATAACTAAATTTGACGAAAGTAAAGGACTTAAGCGGCGAGCCGACATTTTTGCATGAGACACAAAAATTGTGTCGGCGATATGTAGGTATAGTACTGGTACTAACTTGGCTTGATGGTTAATAAACTTGTATATAAATCACCATAAGCTATAGTGGAGAACGATGTCTACGGTAATCGAACGACACGTGTCTGAAGATAATTCAAATCTAAGAGGAGCCATCAATAAAGACAATCTAAGAACTTCAGCCAAGTATCACGCCGTCTACTGAAAGGTAATTCGTCCAAGTTGATGAGATGGCAAAAAAGAAGGCGCAGACGCAACGTTTACGTTCATAAAAAACATCAAAAAATATAACATCGCTGATGAAGGCAAAAGGTTCCTAGCATCTAATATGAAAAGTCAGAATCATAAACTCAGCATATACCGAGACCCGTCATCTCGTTTGCGGTTTCATGAATTACTAATGTTTATTTGTGTTTCGTTGCTAGAACACAAACTTCTTTACCAGCTTATAAAATCGTGGAGAAAGATGTAATAAGAACAACGACGTATACTTAACTCTAAATAAAAAAATAATAATACTTGAACGATATTTTCTATACATAACCTCTCTTTTTTAAATTAAAAGCATGCGCCTTTCGAAATATCAAAATAATGAAAGTAAATGAAGGCAAATTTTCGTGCAATCAGCAATCACGAAATCAATTTTCAGGCGTGCTCCAATTACCAAACGAGTTTTGATTACTCTCATTAGAAAACAGACACATACTCGTCATTATCGACTCGTATCCATTTTTTCCAAAAACTAATAAATATTCCATATTTCCAATATGCACAATATATTATTTGATTTGGTTCGTGCACCTACATTTTTATTAAAATTTGGCACATTATATTCAAATACATGAATATCGTTTACTACGGCACACACACGCGCGCGCTCTTCCTTCTCTCTTGGTTCACATTCGAAAAACAAACTATAAATTTTCGACTAAATCTGTTACGACCAGTGTATAAATCTGCTTAAATTAATACAAAAACCACGTCATAAATTTAACAATACCGAAAAAATAAATCGAAAATCGCCAACGACATAATAAATATTTCATTTTGGAAATTCAGGTCAAACTTTGAAAAGTTCTTTCGTGATTAATAATCAAGTTGGGTATAACTTATAAAATATTTTTAAAGAAATTGGGTGACCATTCAGTTTATAGTAGGTTTATTTTTGAATCTGTCTATATATAGCTACTATATTTATATACATTTTTTTACATAATTATTTGCATTGTATTTCCACTTTTTAATGCATTTTTTTTATTCCCAATGGTTCTTCTGCTGCTAGAATAGGATTTGTTCAATTTTTCAGAACATATTTTTTTCAACCGACATGATTCTCCTAATTAAACGTTCGAATGACTTCTCACAATACAATAAAAATTTCCTTCCCAATGAGATTACTTGTTAAAACGTTTTCCTTATCTTCCAAAAGGAAAACTAGGCTCACGTTGAACCGAAGGTGTAGTAGATTAGAGAATTGACTACCTTCGCATTTGTAACGCAAAGCCAATTTTTCGATTGGCTTTTAAAAATGCTGATCAAGGGCAGTGGGTTGATGGTAAATTGAATTCCATACTGATGGTACATGTATTATACTAATTAATTAGGAACGAGAGTTGCTCGTAAAAGCAGAATTCGGACCATAGAAGAAGAAGAATCAGAAACGAGCCCAGGTATTTAAATTCACCTGTCTCATATCATAATAATTTCCAATCTTGGTTCACCAAAACTGGGAATTATTGACCCACTGTTTAATTGACAAATTTATATATATTTTAGTATTTTTGGGTTTACTTACGTATTTTATCCATCATATTTAATTTGAAATGGTTTTAAACTCAAGAAAAGTAAAAATTAATGAAAACTAAAGCAATAAAAATTAACTATACAGAAAAAAGTTACAAATGAAAATGAAATTGAATTTCAAAACAATCACTGAAGACGTGTTTCAGCAACATTTGGTTTGAAATTTTCCAATACCCGAAAATAAACACTACGTAATAGCAAAGTAATAGATAGGTAATATAATATAATATTATGTAAAACTGAATAACTTACATAAAAAAAATGTTTTGAAATCCAGCAAATGCATTTCATTTGTTATCCGAAAATATTACAATTCTAAAAAGGAAATTTAATTTAAAAAATTCCTGAGGATAGTATTTCCAAAAAAGGAAATTCTGGGTCAGAGTCGACTCGGTTGTGGTACGGCAAGGGTTAAATCAGAAACTAATAAATTTGGCAATGAAAATCAAATTAATTACACGATAACTTATTAAGAGTAGTTTGATTTTATTTCTAAAATAACTTGTAGATACGAGTATTACGATCTATTGCAGTATTTTCTCTCTTAGTTAAACCGGAAGAGGCGCCTTCTGGCAAACTTAATTTCTGACATTATAAGTAATTAGCATTAATTTAACTACTCCGATATTGTTCATTAAAATACCCGAGAAGAATTTGCCCAATGTAAATATATGAATATTAGTTCAAGCTCTGTAAGCTAATATTAAATTAGCTTTGCACGGGTTAAGTTCACTACGCGATTTCTATAAATTCGTTGAAAATTAATTACTTAGAAACCGACCTAACAAGAGACTATTGAAACCGCACCTTAATTATTCATTAGTTCCTAGTTAGTCAACACTAATTGCTTGAAAAATATGTCGGATTTAAGTAAGTCAACAAAATGGATCTCCCGAATGGTGGAGCGTAATCATCTTCGTTGCAAGAAAGCTCAAAAAAGTTTAAGCCAAAATTGTTTATACAACTTTATAATTATAATAGTGTCAAGTTGTAACCGCAATGAATTACCTTAATTACTCACAAAAGTCATGTCAGATGTGTGAACTTTTGAACAAGTGTAGTCAGCAAAAGCCACTCGAAACTCGTTCATTTTGTGTTACATAAAACTTAACTAAAATCAATTTAACTCCTAAAATTCAGGTAACACGTGACTTGATTTTTTCATTACCTTTTAGCAATACGACGGTGCTTCTTTTATTTTATGTCGTTAGATATTTGCTTTCTTTTGGAAATGCATCAAGATTAGTTCCACTCACAAAGCTGCACCGTTGCTCTAAGATAACCCAAGGAGTTCTTGAAACTTTTCGAGACGTCTTAGTAGAATCGAGGAGAATTGCCAAACGATCACATCTGAACTATACAAAACTAACCATCCAGGTCCTTAATTCCTTATCAATCATTGAACAACAAATGCACCGGATACGTTTTTTTTTTTGGTACTTAATACTTCTTTTTCAAGCTTAACAACTTCAATCGACAGTGACCTAACGATTGTTGCTACGAAATCATGAAGATCCGTCAAAATTTCATTTTGTGTTTTTTGAAACGGAAATTGTATAAAACATTGGTTCAGTAAATTGATGAAAAATTTAAATCTTACTACTGTGTGTAAACATAGCGGGCTTATAAAACTGTAACCTTCTTTAAAATTTTATGCAGTAAAGATACTTCCTTTGGTCTTGAGCGTGCGCGAGACGGAACTACAAGGACGAAATACTTATAAGTATAAATGTTAAAATTTTTAATTTTATTTAAATTTGCTTGCTCTCCTCAAAAGAATGAACGCTCTCAAATGGTCTTAAAATTGGAACATCGTCAAACGTTTCAACCATGTTTTGGTCTTTGATGAGTTTACTTCTTCCAAGTTGAAAGTGTAGAGATCATGACTAACGGAAGCCACTCTACTATGATACAAAATCTACTACCTTCTAAAATCACCTGACCCAAAACCAAAAATGCTTTATTTTTAAATTTATTACGCAATATCTTTAATGATGGATGAAAAGATGATGTAAATTTAGTTGTATTGGAGTAAAATAGATATGTATAATTTCTGGCAGAAAAAAGGTGTTTGCATACAAAATAAAAACGGTTGCAAGAACCCTAATAATGTTTGCATAATATCTAAAGACACTCTTGTCAAAATATTGATGCAACTTTTTGTAAAAAAATTAAATCTACATGTAACATACTTTTGGACTTATAAGATCACAAAAAAGGGACCGACAACATTGTACCTAAAACTCATATAGTAGGTACATAGTATGTACGTATCTCACCTTTTCGGTCCAAGGATAAAAACGAGTGCGTTAAAAATTAGAGCAATTACTAAATCGTATTTGATTTTAGTTTTTTTAAATAAAAATGGTAAATCCCTTTAGGTTAGCAAACGGTGACAAGTTTAACAATGCGTCCCGCGAGATGCGAAGTTGGGCTTGCCAACATCATTCCCTCGAGTTTCAATGAAAAAGTCATGCTCTTCTAGCATATAACATTTTAGATTAATCTAGATGACACAGCTGCACCACGTTAAATCTCTGTACTAATTCGAATCGAAAACGTTATCTGATAATTAAACACACGCGAGTGGTTATACAACAAATGCAGTTAAATCTGTTAATAAGCTAAAATCAATACCTTTTTACAATTACGTGTTTTAACATTTATGTTATCTTTATTTTCGTTTTGGATTTTGCGGTTATAATTTTTATTGCAATTTTTATGGTTTCGAATGAAATCCACATTATGTTAATTAATTATTAGGCAGGGGAATTTTTTTAAATTAACGCAAATACTTTATCGGAAATTCATTAGAATCGGTGGCTCGGTGTGACCGCGCACAACTAAGGGATTGCAGTTTTGAATCGGTTTTTTTTGTGTGCGCTTATTTCTCTCGCCTGACGGATTGCGAAATAATTAAATTCGTTCTTTTACTCACATGTAAAGTAGTATACTATTTAAGACCCCTACACATGCACGACATTTGAACTGGGAATTCTTGCTTAAGACTGGAAGAAGGATAGCAGCAGTGTGGCTGGCGCAATTCCGTGCAGGATCAATAATTAATGAGGACACTGATGTGATAACTTAAGTGCGTGTGTAGCGGACTGGAAATATATTTTTGCTTTAATGTTTTCGTATACCACCAAAAGAGGCACGATGCGAGTAGGTGGGAAGGTGATTAGTTTATAAAAATGCCCAAAGGGAGAATGTCGGACATTGTGTATATGAAAAAGTCAAGCTAGACTTGATATATCGATGTCGTAATATCGAAAGAAAATTGTAACAAGACGAAAAAGAAGGGACAAAAAATGAAAAATTATAAAATATCCGTGGTTTGAATCAGCTGTTTGTCATACGGAAGGACATGATTGATAGTGGACGATTATTGGCGGAACGTCCAGGTTCAACAAACAATTCAGAACTAACAATGCTTCATACATATTTCATCGACAGTTGAAAATTCCAAAATTTCATAACGATTTCGTTTGATATGATTCAATAAATTTGGAAATCTGAATCCATAATAGAGATGTATCGTTGAAAAACAGGGAGAGAGTTTGAACGGTGTCAAATTTATGTCGCTGTCTAACTTTGTTATCGAGTCGTAAAGTGCGTCAATCATTTTCGAAACAAAAGCACTAACGCTGTAAAAACCCATCGGACTTTCGGTATTACGGAAGCAAAAAATTCTGACCCTAAAGGGTCTCCTCTGTATATACAAAAAGGACGAATAAATTTAAAGAGAGTAAGGAATGTTAAGAAGAAATTTTCCAATACATGTATTCGATATACGCAGGCCGTGCAAGCTACAAATCAGATTTATCTTATCAGTTCACGTTAAAAGCATTTTAAATCTTCCCTTAAAAAAAAGACAAAACCAAACAATCGAGATTTATAAATTTTATACGACCTCCATTGAAAACTTTATTGTTCTAACAAGATGTCATACATTTTCGACGTCTAAAAATAATATAATAAAGACCGCAATATTTATCAATTTAATGCTTTTATTTTTTCTTCCCCCTTATCTATCTGTAAAATTTTCTCAGACGACGATTTTTTCAACTCGACAAAATTTTTTTGGCAAACTAAAATTTTGTAATAATTCGATTTGCAAACGGATTCGTGAAACACGAGAATAATCAATATAAGTAGGTACTACCTACCTATACACCATTATAAATACTATGAAGGTACAATAAGTATTATATACAGGGCGAGGCGTGAGTATTTGGTGAATTTTACTTGCTCCTTAATATTTGAAAAGTAGGATGTGCTTTTTTAGATGCTTGATATCAAGAAGTAACCTATTTATAGTTCCATCAATTTGACCCACATAAAAAGGGTCGCATGTATAAGAATATGTCGGTTTGTATACTGCATGCCCTCTTGTTCGATTTATAAACACGAATATGCAATGGGGCTCGAATCGTAATTTTCGATATCGGTTTGATTAAGAGCGGATGATCGAATTTGGCCATCAGGTGCAATCGTAAACCCCGAACCAGGACGAAGGTATTAGAGTTTTCCCCGGCGCGACCCTAAAACTTTATAATACAGAATTTAATTATTCATTGTAAAACTGGAAGAATGAGAAAACGTGACTTGTTTAAATTTAGGGATTTAATTTAATACTCTGACAAAAGGGCGGTGCGCGATTGTCTCGAAATTCCGTCACTGAGGTTTTGATTGTACACACGAGAAATTTGTGTTTAAATTTATTATACTTGACGTTACAGTTTTACATAAATTAAATGACCCAAAACAAACAAAAATTTATGTGGCCAATAATGTTAAATTAAAATTCGATGCACCGTTCGTTCGTTCGTCGGACACAGAGCTTTTGGCTATTAAACACGAAAATTTCGTCTAATTGTGCCAAAGTAAATTATACTCGAAATTTCTAGTTGCAATTGTAAAGTCTTAATTTGCCATATAAAATTTCTCATTTGGCATTAAAACGTCATGGCGGAAAACATTAGTAGATCCGGGATACTGTAATTTTAGACCTGAAATTTGAAATTCGGAAACTTTATAAGTATCGTAAAAAGGAAATCCAGATCATTTTACGACGTGCTAGCTAAAGCTGTTTTACTAATTTTACGAGATAACTGTTTACTGAAAGTACCAACGCTGAAAGCTTGTAATGGAATATTAACGCTCACTGTACTTTTATAGCGCCAACTTTTTCAATACGCTTCTGACTAATTAAAAAAAAAAGTCTTCGCATCGCTTCGTGCCGAAATATTTTCACTTTGCGAAATTTCGAAATTTATTAAGTGAAATGCACGGAGCTCCCGTACACAAACGGCAATATAACTAAAGTACAAAGTGTTGTTATTATAATATGCAAACAACAATGTCGCTTTCACATCTTCCTGCTTCCTTCCGTCAGTTTATTTTCCCCAGTTTCCTGTAAGCTATGTTCCTACTCTGGACTTATCACTGTTGTTATAATTTTTCTTTTGTGTCCTTAATAACTTCCTCTTTAATTAAGACGTTTTGTTTAAAAATTTAATTGAATATACTACTTGTTACTACCCACTACCGCTGCTGTTGCTAACGGAAAAACTTTTTCCAAAAGCTAATGGTCCGATTCATATTCGCCCGGTGATAACCTCGTAATGAAACAAATTAAAAAGCTTCAAATTTAACTAATGATTGATTGGAAACAAAAGCCGAGTATTCAAAGACCCGCACATCGAATTTTCATTGTAACAGACATCATCAAGTATGTTTTACACGATAAAAATTCTAAAACAAACGGACGAAACAAAACACCACAATAAATTATACTTGCCAAAATTTTTATCGACTTAACGTTTGTTTATTAACTCGTAATGGACTCTTCTGGGCGGCATTTTTTATTTTTAACATTTATTTTAGATGAATGTAATTTAAAAAATTGAAACTGAAATTTTTCGTCCTTGTGGTTCTTTATTACAAAGAGGACTAGCGCTTTAAACGGTCGCGGTTGCGTGGGAACTTCGGTTTGAGGTTTTGTCTAATAGTGATTTTAGGATCCTATATTTTGAGAAATTTTTGTAACACATTTTCTGAAATAACGTGCAAAAACTGTTTGCCAATTTATCATACGCTTTGTTGTTATCAAATATGGGATACTTGATGAACCCTTCATATACAGGAAAACTTAAACAAATTTCAGGTTTTAGCTGATTTCAGCTGGAGTTAAAAACTAATTTTTTTATCTTCCTTCCTGTCCAAAGTATTTGTCCCTTTACATTCGTTGCAATATCTTAAAAATTATTAACCAATTAATTATGTTGTTTTCTTATTCCGTCATATTTTCATAAACTTGGCTGTCAAATTTTCCTCACTAAAGTATTTTTCATATCAAAGTAAATGAGAGATTTTTGCTCATAAAAATTGATTACATAATCTTGCAGTAGGTATATCGTTTCATTCAATTTTACGATACGAACTTTTCAAACTTAGCTCAGGATGGCATTTAATCTGTTTATAAACATCACTTGAAACAGCTTAAAACCAAATTCACTTCTTACAAGATGTGGAGTAACTTTTATACTTTATTATAATATAAAATATGACGAGTATAAAATGATTATTTTTTTTTAAACAATTTCTTTGTTTCAGGTAAGGAAAATATTCTTGAACGCTGGAGCGTCAGAATAGCTGCACTAAAGAATTACAGGTACCGAATTTACTAATTAAAGTTGAAAATTTTAATTAAAATAAGATTTCTCGAATGAGAGAAAAACAACAGATGCTTTACAGCTTGATTCCACTTTATTATATAAAAAAAAAATAGATAAATCGTTAATAAATCAACACCGTTGCCTCTAAAACTAACATTTACGGTAGTGTTAACGTGGTTGTTCCACAAAATCGAATAAAATTTTGAATTGAGAAAATGATATATTTTGCTCTTCGGATTTGTTTTAATCCGTTGACTAACACCAGGTTTCGTTATATATATTTCTTAGTTTGAAATTTTCTAGGATGAAAAAACAAAGACATAAATTTTACAAATTAACCCACTTAAACAAAGGAGGAAAGTTTAGATATAAAATATTTTGCTTGATATTGTGAGACTTTAAATGTAGGTAAAGTCCACATCGTCGAAATCAAATCAATAACCCACAGCGCTTTCATAAATCCAAGTTTGTTCGGCACGGTCCAAACAGCCATATATCTGACAAAGTTTTTTAATACTAAGAAACCAAACGGCGCGATAGTATCTCTTATTACCCAAAAAGTTTTTCTAGTAAAACCAATTTGTTTTGTTATTCATTTTATATTAACTTTCATTATGAAATATTATCTTCACGTGAAGTGGAAGAAGAAATTTGCTAATATCTTTCAATCCCTTTGATTAGGGGCGACATCTTGAGACTTATCGTGAAATTTCAGCAGGTAACTCAAGCCTGAAAACCTGAAGGTAAATAAACCAAGAACAATAATAATTATGTAGTTGTTCTACAGTGGTCTTGTTAAAACTGCACGAGAAACCTAAAATTACACGCCGTAATGAAAATAGTTATTGCATAAATTTGGAAATTGAAAATATTAGCTTGCAAGTAGAATAATATTAAAGACCAGACGATGGGAGGTCTGGAAATAAATTGCATTCTTGCACGTACGAAAGTCACCTATACCAAAAATTACGATTTTCTTGCGTTTACATTTTTTCAGGGTTTTCTTCGTACCTGAAATTCTCTAGTCTGTTTTGTTAATGGAAGCACCTCGTATGTTCATCTCGACCTTCGAAATAATTTAAATTGAATTCCAGCTAGTAAAGCAAATTTATACATATTATACAATTGTAAACTTTTTATACAAATACGTTTTTAATTAGTTCGTTTTTTATCTGCTTGTACTTTTTGCTTGTTACTGTACACATATAAAACCGCAACGTCGACATTAAAATAAATCCTCGAGTTCTTGGGGACGGACGTAAAGACGAGTGTTGCTAGTAAGTGACAGGCGCCTGAACAAATGGAATGGAAGACAATTTAGAACCTGTGCTCGGTTTGTTCCTTTCACATTGAAGACCAGTTTGTGATATATGAAAGTTTTGTTTGAATATCAACTCGATTTGTTTGTTTCTACCATAAAATGTCTCGACTTTTTTTTATTTTAACATCAAAAGTCCACTAGTTGCATTTATTTATTTGCGAGTTTAATTTTATAGACAAGAGAGCCTCCTTTGGTAAATCTAGTAGGACCGCAGCCTAGGACGGAGGGAAGGACTAAACATATTATCCTTTGAGATGCATTCCGTACACGGATCGTAAAGCGAGGAGCGCTGAGACAGCGGCACGTGACACGCATACTCATATTTACGTGTATATGTAGTACATGCCTGCGTTCATTTTAACTCGTAACGTTCATATAACCCTCTAAAAACAAAATTAAAGTTAGATAGGAATTATAGGAACAAGACTGTGAAGCGAAAGTACAAAAAAAGGAAAGAATTCCGTAATTGATTTTCGTTTTAAAACACAATTTTCATTCATCTCGATCAAGTCGAACTTAATTCTTGGTATTAGTAAATTAAATATATAAGTTGTAAGAAGAATTATTAGTAGTATTTTGTTTTCGGCGACGGAATGAAGGTCCAAACCGATTTTCATAAAATAGTAAGCAGTCCATCAAATGGGAAGAAAATCGCGTAGATTTTTCTTTCCCTAATGCTTATGATCTTTCGTGGAAAATTACATGATATCGTATGTGAATTTTAACGATTTTAGCTGACGCTATATAAAATTTTCCACCGATTATGTTGCCTTTCGTTTTTTATCTACCCCATAATTCATTATTGACAAACGATTGCTCGACGGGCCATTCCGCTCCTGCCCCTTGCCGTTTTCTTTCGAAAAATTTCTGTTCGTTTGTTCTTATCTGTGATATTTGTGTCACTAATCACGTCGAGCTTACTTTCCAGGATGTTACTGCAGTTTAATGTATAATGTTTGTTGTTTGAAAACAGAAATGTAGTCGTTTAGGTAAAAATAACGGTTATTTCCTGAAACTTTTAGGTAGTTATTGTAAATTGATATTATTTTCCTTGCGGACACTAAGTGAGATTTTTCTATAAAGCATTTTCCTTGGCGGTCATCAAAATCTGAGCCAAAATTCATTTTATTGAAAATCGACAATAAAATTTTATTTAAAATTTTAATCAAATAAAACTTTATGATTATTGGAAATTGAATTGCTTTTATTATTGGTTACTTTAGTTGGCAACTGATTGGTAATATTATAGAAATGCTATAGTTTGTATTTTGAAACAGACGTTTTTTATACGCAGCTGTTGAAAAGATTTCTAGTTTTAAGGCAACCCGCACACGAGAACAGGATGCAGTTGTAATGAAATAGGTAGTACTGCAATTTTTTAAGATATTATATCTACTTTTCCGCTTTTTGTGCCTATTTCGTCTATTGAAAATGTGAGCCCGTCTCAGAAGGCCTACAGCTTATATGGATTACAAACCGCCCAGTTTTTATACCGTCTGTTTCGGACAGGGGAAAACTGGTTAGTCCATATTCGAAGGGATCAGTTATCTGGATAATTCCCATCGAATGGGAAGAATAGAGGCCGTGCAAATTAAGCTTTTAAGGAAAGCAGTGGGGAACAACGAAGCCCAATCACATCACAAATTAAACATTTAGAAGAAATTTTATCGTAAAATACTTGCAAAAAAATCAGGAACCACTAGACAAACGTACGAAACATAAGCTACAGGAAAATGAGGCTGAGATAGGCCGAGGAACGCTTAGATAATAGAGGATAATAAAGCCAGGTGCAGGGATTTGCAGTGGGAAAAAGGTTGTAGAATAGTGTAATAAAAGTGATACAGAAATAAGCCAAATCAAAGAATATTTTTTGTTCGTGACGTAGTAGCGGTTGATACATTAAAAATAGTATTCGCTAAAGAAGTATAGAAGTTAAGGCAGCCGACCTCTCTCTAAGATTCTATATTTAGTTAATTATGTGAAAGTTGATCGGAAGGAGAATTTAATAAACGAGAAAGCTTTACACCGCAAGCTAGAAAGAAAGGCTTAAGATAAGATAATATTACTTGGAGCATTGATTATAAATTTTCGAAAGATGATGGATAAGATCTGATACAAAATGTATCATACGGTTACGCATCTTCCTAGAATTTGTAATCAATGCCTGGAGCGCCACCAGGAAGATATCCGGTGAGCAAAAATCCTTCTATAGGATGGTACATGCGGATTGAACCGCTCAACCGTTCTCTCGCCTCTCAAAATGTCCTTAAATTACTTACACTTTTCAAAATAGACAGCTAGGTAAATTAGTTTTTTTTCCATACCTTAAATGTATTTTTAATGATCTGTTCTAAATTTATCCTTGCGTTTGAAAGAAGAATCATCAACTTGAATGCAATAAGATGTAATTAATGTAACGCGATGTCTAAATCGGTGCATGACCGTCTGTTGTACCGAGTGCAACAACTATCAACAAACTATTTTTGGATTTTCACTGCCGTTTTCTACTAATAGAATAATTTTCCAACTTGGTCTTGAAACTTTAACTGCTTTAAAGTGTCCAATATTTTTAAACTAAAATTTTTTCGACAAAATGGACCAACCGAAACTTTTTGATTGCTCCCAATGACGTCACCTTGTGTAAAATTAATTGGTTTTGGCAAACTCACCTATTTGCATACTCGCGAGACAGCTGTATTAATGTGATGGAAAAAAATTACATCATGTTCATCTTTTCTAGGGCTTTGCCCAATTTTTAAAAAATTTGCATACTTTTTGATCTTAAAATTGTGTTCCTTTTTATCGATCTTCCGGCGTAGGCTTATTTGGTCACTTTCTGTGTCTTCTTAAAGTGCGGAAGCCATAATTTATTATTATTCTGCCACGTGGAACTCCGGATAAAATAACCGCCGAATTTAAGCAGCAACTTAAAAATAATAACCCAATACGTTCGAGTTAAAAATCGACTTTATTTTTACCCACATCTCTGGTAGTAGATCCCCAAGGTATTTTTTTAACCTGTTCATCCTTTATTATTTTTTAATTTAATGTTATATTTTTTCTGTATTTTTTAATTCTTTTGACGTTCGTTCTTAAGTTGTTTTTTTCGATTTTAAATTTACTTAAGAAAAACCTTTTTATGGAAGAACATCCAGTGCTATATCAACATAAACTATTGTCTTTTCATTAACATTAACATCTTTGTTGCTTAGTCCTTTTGTACAAAATTTCCTTTTAATGGAAAATTTTAGTTGATGATTTATTTATTACTTTGCTAATTAATTTTTTATTAATCTCAACCTGCGTTGTTATTTTCTATATCACTGCCACCGTCGCCGTCGTCTCGTTGGGTGCTTATAGGATATTATTAAAATTATAATATCTAACTATAACAAAATAAGAGTAAAAATTACTAGTAGTAGGTACATATTTATAATGTAATAAATTATTGTGTCGGTTTGAAGTGGAAATTAATGCATAATTTGGTTAGTTATGCTCGAATGCAAAAATAAATTTTTTTATTTAAATTTTGATATAATTGGAAAGAAAAATTATATCAAAACTCGTCCGTAATGAATGCTCTTGAGGAACTTTTATTATTATATTTTTTAACACAAAATATTCCTCTCTAAAGGTATGAATTATTCATTTCATCTGTTTTTTAACGATTCGAGAGCATTTTTAACGAGTAATGTAAATTGTGAAATTATTTTCCAAGTTTTTAAGGACTTGTATAGGTGAGAGAATGCAAATTAAGTCACCGTTTTACTTAATGGTCGCTGTAAATGGTTTATAGTAGAGATAAAATATAATATTATGTCATTTGTACATCGTAAAATTGAATTCTCTCTTGTTAGCCATTAAGTTGTTAATAATGCCCAGTTAATAAACTTCAAGTTAGTAAAACGCACACGATAATTTAATTTAATATGTAAAGTACTTTCTATAACTTCATTCATAATTAATTTTGGACAATCCACTTAGAACTTTGAGATGACTTACCAAAGGACCTTTATTTTAATAATTTATTGAGCTAGCAGCAGGATTGATTACGTCCCTTTTTGAAATAATAACAATTTTTACTTTTTATTCCCGAGAGACTCTTCATTTCTCCTCTTAGGTTCATTTCAACAATTAAATATTGTTCAAATTTGTTTGTTTGTCACTGTGTATCTCGAGTTGCAGCTTCCAAATTGACATCGTGAACTGATGACCATTTCCCCCAAATCGATAAAATTGTTTTGACTGTTTTGTAATATAAAAGTAAAAGAACGTACAACGTCCATGGACTAAGTTGGATTAAAGAAGTTTCACATAATTCAACCCTCGACTGCCTGCTTATCCTGCATTGATAATAATTTCCCTCGAAGGAACAATTCAATAAAATTGGAAAAAATAACTCAAAATAGCAAAATACCGGTATACATGAAAACCTTTGCCTTTTTCATCGATTTATCTGTTTCCAAGTTAAATCAAACAAAATATGGCTAAATAAGACGCTTGCCGAATAGCTTTTCTTGCGAGGGGAGATTAAGTAGTTTAGAAAAGCTGATAATAGATACTTATTTTACGGAAAATTTGATTGATTGGTGATTTTGCATATTAACAGTAATCTGTTAACAAAATTAACAACAGCAATAAATTAATATTATATTCATCCAAATTTTTCGTTATCACTCTTCACGATGACCACCTCAACTTTATAACTTCTTTATTTTATTTTGTGTCACGGACTAACATAGGTATTGAGATGTGGTTTGCGTGAGGTTTTAAGATATCGGGGGAGATTTATTTTTAAAAAATAGGTGACAAGCTGAAATTCGCCTCCTTTCTTAAATTAAAATCGGTTAATTTTGTTCAAGCGGATAAAATGATCAAGTAGTGCTGTAGAGAACAATTTCTGAATTACCACAGGACGACGTTACGACAGGACGTCCCAAACGTATTAACACCTGAAGACCTAAAAATTTGTGGGCAAAAATAAATTATATCAACGCAATATGCACCCAAGTACGGAAAATTTATTAAATTATCACAATATAATTTTTTTTCTATAAATTTCAAGAAAACTAAAAAGATTTTTCTTGATTAAAAGTATTTTTAAACTTCGTCCTTATATTCAAAAAAGTACAGCATGTGTTAGTATATAAAAACAAATAAACTAAAACTGCGAATATTTTCATCTTCAGTTGAACCTCTACCTGTGTAGATTGTTTACTTAATTGTATATTATGTACCAGTTATCCTGGAACTCAAAAATTAATTTCAAAAAGAAAACTCGCAATGTTGACACTCATTTACACGTAGTACCATATTAAGAGGTATCTGAAGATTTTCAGGTATTTATTTAATTACAAATATTAGATAATCTTGCATCTTGGAGCAAAGCCATCATTTAAATTTACAAGATTGTTTGATTTCGAAAACCAATTGCTTGTGTCGTTGTGTTTAAACCAGTTTGTTTGCGGAGTAATCAGGGATAATAACAAATTTGGCTTCTATTCCAGGCAAAGATCTTATGGTAGAATACGCTCAATTAAAACTATAATAACAATTTATATGAAAATTGCATACCACCGAATAGCGATTTAGCATCTATAAGAAAAATCTCGACAATTAAGATTAGTTTAAAATCTATTCGATATTTTATAATTTTTATTTATTTTTTTTTATTTACAGCTTTACATTCGTTATGAATATTGCTATCCTGTATCTAGGATTTACAGATCCAAATTTGAAATTATTATTATCGTAGTACTTAATTCTGTTTTAACAGCTTTTATTAATTACGTGGAATTTCAATCTCATTATTTATTAAAAAATAAATTTGATATACATAATTTTAAGCAATCTTATGGTCAATTAACATTAACTAATGTGAATCAAGGTAAACTTATACTTCTGATGTATATTAACTGTGCTTTTTTGTTCGAAGCTATTGCAATTAGGACATTAAAGAAGTCACTCTAGCGTAAAAGTTGCCTACTTCTAGATATGTTTCACCTTAAAATGTTGCACTATAAAAAATTTAATGTTCAACGTTAAAATACACGCTGTGTATTTAATATTACAAACACTCTCGACAAAATTTATCAAAAATCGTCTACGGCGCTTATTATTATTGTGCTATCCAAACAGCTAGCGTCCTGATTAAAATTTTGGTATCAGCCCTTCCGTACTGAAAGTGGCTAATTATCCACAAAATGGTTTTCTTTCTTTACGTATCTTCTCTTAGCAGACTTTGACAATCAACATAACTATTTGTAATTTAGACCAGGTTGTAATAAAACAAGGTCTTGTTTTTTCCGTACCACTGCATAAGATTTTTCGACCACGAAATTCTACTTACGTCCATTAAAATTGCCCAGGATCTTTTTTGATCTTGACAAAATGTTTTAAATCGCGAAAATATTATCAGAAAACAGTAATCATTATTTTATAGCAATCATGAAAGCTTTTGAAAGATCGAAGAGCTGCTCGTAACACAAGCGCTGTAAATATGCTTGATCTTGATCATTTTTTAAAATCTGGTCTAGGTCATGGTATTGGAAATCAGAGCTTGTGGAAAATATGCCGCAACTTCCATAATCAGGTTATTGGAGGTAGAACTGTTTTGAGGTTTTATTCCGAGTTTACATGTATGACTTTCGTTTTATGAAAAATGCGATAGCTATTTCGCAACTAAATCCAACTAAAATGATATTGATTGTTGATGTAAAACATATATCCCGTCTTTATACAGTGTTGAAGATGTTTTCAATGCTTACACGATTGCGGTAGATCTGACATCTGTGATATTGGGTGAACAACAGTAGATCGGATGTACTAAAAAAATTTGTATAAAGTTTAGGTTCCCAAAATTAACGTCAAGGATAGGAATAATAGGAACGGAATTGAACATTCCAATCCAATTGATCCAAGAAAGCCATGCTTATATAAATTGATCACTTGGGGTAAATTTTACCAATTGGTGGTTTTAAATCACGATTCTGGTTTTGAAAATCAGTTTTCTTGATTAACATTCAGCATAAACTTTCATTTTCATGTTAAATTGGCCAGATAGCTTCTGAACCCTTCTTCTACAGCTTCTAAGGGCAACGAATCAATTTTATCACTTGAAATATTTAAATCACTTTAAGTCGAATTTTTCAGCGGTTTTCCTCCAATTGTACGATAAAACCACGAAAGGCATTTTACTTAATTTTTGCAATCC
Source organism: Podabrus alpinus (assembly GCA_932274525.1). Classification (NCBI taxonomy): domain Eukaryota; kingdom Metazoa; phylum Arthropoda; class Insecta; order Coleoptera; family Cantharidae; genus Podabrus; species Podabrus alpinus. Next base: position 1,249,886 of record OW026451.1, on the reverse strand, counting down.
GTTATTCGGGAGTCAAAATTGCTAAAAATAGCACCCCTAAATTTTATTTTCCAATTTTTATAATTTAAAGTAATGATCGTTAAAATTTTGGCTTATACGATTAGTTTAACGGTTAACTTTGTGTCGTATAATTTGGGTTTCAGTTTACATAGATATTTTCAAGATGTTAAAAGCGTTCCCCTTGCCATTTATATAAATAAGCAAATGCAGGAAACTTTGAAACTCCAACGATAAATTCATAAATAACTTGTGCAGATAAAATGCACTTAAACATTTAATTCATTAATTTAATTACTTTTTTATGTTTAACCCCTTGGAATAAACTCAATTAAGTTTTTGAATCAATTATCGCGAAATTTTTTGTAATGCTACTACGTTAATTCGAGGGGTTTTATTTAATTTTTAAGAAAGTATTTATAATTTATTTAACTTTTAATTTGTTTGCAATAAAGTGGGTATCGAGATTTTAGCCTTAAAGGTTTTTAATTATCGTAAAAGGTCCTCACTTTCGAGTAATTTGAATTACTTCGTGTTAATAATTAATTACGTAACGTTTAAAAAGTTGTTCTCAAATTTCCATCGCCAACTTTTTTTTACATTTCTAAGGTAAATGGAAAATTGGTGTGCATTTTAAATTAAATTTTCACATCACTTAAGGTTTTCCTCACTTTTGCACTCGTGGCACTGAAAGAACGTTTTTCTATTAAGTCACACAACGTCGATTTAAAATTTAAGATTTCTTCGAGTTCCGGTCACAGTAAATCCACACATAAACGCACGGTTATTTGCAGAGATAAACAGATGTTAGGGTCATTGTGCAACCTTCGTTTGCTCCATACTTCTTTACATTCCATACGTCTTAAGTACTATGGGAAGTAAGGAAGCACGGAACTCTCGAAGATCTGCTATCTTCTGAGATTGTCGTGTCTTTGAAGACTCTTGGTTCACTACTAAATGCACCCTGCATTTGTGAGCTACTGTTGAGATACCTCTTAAGAAGCTCTAGTCTAAAAATGGCCCCATGTATGCCATTGGTGCAACCGCAAAGGAACATAACTCTACACCCAACCCCTCTTCCCAAATTTGTCTTTTCTTAAAATACATCTGTGGCTAGGCTGAACCCCCCGGCTGGCTGCTGTGCTAGGGCTGATAATTATAGACTACCATGTGTTAGCACATGTGTTGGTTGTCGATGCCGCCACAGTCGTCGTGGCTTAAAGCCGATTTACATTTCACCGGCCAACATTTTCGGATATCTTGGCTGTTGGTATCCGTGCAAGTTAACCTTAACTTGGCAGGAGGTTTTCTTTGATACTATTTTCTAACATTGTTTTTATTTTATTTTCATACCTTGTGTCATTTACCTTTACTACAGTATAATATAATACAAATAATAATGTACTACGCGCATTTTATGTCTGCAAAAAATCGCATAATATACGACATAGGTATAGTATCGAAAAAGTTTTTTTTTAAGTAATGAATAAGTAAGTTATGGATTACAAAGAAGACGTTGCATTAAACATATTTCCATTTGAATAATGATAAGTGGCAATCATAAATTCATAGAATCTATAACGTCTATTTTTAAGGGATGTCTATTTTGTCTCTGTCAGAATATAGGCGTATGTTTAGAACAGGCGTCGTTTTGATATAAGTACGATTTATACAACATCGTCAATCATCAATATTAAAGAAAAGTTTTTTAAATTCAGTCATATACAGAAATCAAATTTTTTTTATTTCAGGAACGATCCCAATTTTTTCAATATTATTTCTCGTCCTTTTTATTATGTTTTAAATTATTTCAAATTTTTGTATGTTCAAGTTAAGTCAAAAACGTTTTGAAAAACGCTCGAGTGTCCGCGTTGGAAAGCTGCTCCAAACCCGAGGCAAAATGCGCATAATTGGCATATTTTGATGACTTTTTGTATTGCCATATTTAGTAGTGAAAACTTACCATTATAGTGATCAAACCTGCCAAATAAATTGAAACTCCCACGCGACTCCCTCTCTAATGGGAATTGGCACATCGATGATGCAAACTGTCCTTTCGACTTTCGATGGCATAATTTTTTGTTGACAATCAAAGAAACTAAAGACACAGGAAGAAGTTAACTACAAATTTGCAACTTTGGAATTTAACCTAAAACTGTAATTATTGGATGGTTTAGAAAATTTAGAGCACTGGACTTTTTGCATTCATCTGCTATTTTTGTGTAGGACAAATATTATTTCACCACGTGAGGTACATATTCTTACTACACCTTTAAAAATAAATACTCCACGTCTAATAATGTAATTTTCAATGAGCCCGTTTTTGTAAAATATGTTACCGTACCGGAGGTTTGGTAATTTGTAAACCGGGTTTCAATGAAAAGTATATTTATAATTTCGATATGAGTAACTAAGTAGGACGTCACCAATATTTTACTTGGAATTTAAGTGCGGGTTTCCCGCAAATATGTCGTTTTTTGGATTTTTGCTTCCTTCCCGTAGGCATTCCAGGTTAAAATTTGTGCAAATCGATCGAGTATGTTTTCGACATGTTTCGATGAAGTGCAGCTGCTACTCATAAAACATGCCCAAGTGTAAAAAGTGCTGGAAGAAAAGGTCACCGGCTAGAGCCAAAAACTGTCGAAACGTAGAGAAAATTCGGGGTGGATACTCGGTAATTTTCTTCTTCTCATCTTTTTTATTTTTCGCAAAGTTAATCGTAAAAATCTGCTGTTGAAATGTTTTTCGAAAGAGTTAAAAGAAGGTTACGGCGAATTGTTTGGTGCCTCTCTGGTCAATGAACTCGATTTGGTTAGCTTCCAGAAATTTTAGGTAAATACATCTTCTTGAATGAATTTTCCCGATTGACTAGAAGCAAATGGCGGAGCTGATAAAAATTAACAATGTGTCCGATGCAAAGGGCAGTTTATTTTGACTTGTTTTGAAGTAGTTATAAAAATGGCGAAAGTTATAATAAATTATTAAAGCTATATATGCGAATGTAGGTCAATATAAATAATTTTTAAGAAAAGTTTTTGTATTTTATCGAGCTTGAGATTTATTTAGCGAGCGTAATCTATGTCCATTCTTATCTTAATTAAGTATTAACTTAACGGACGCCTAAGGCTCTAAATTACAGATAACAGATAAAAGGAACACTTTCGGGTTATGGCGGATATCATTGGGTTAAAAGGAAAATTACAATGAAAACCTTGACTGGGGATACGGGAAATTCTCGAGATATCTTTACAAAATTAATAACGTTTATTTGGTACAATTATCTAGCAAACATTTTATTTATTTTAAACTTATGTAATTAGGAAAGGGATCACACTTTATTTGGTAAAAGTTAAGCCGATGTGGGTTCGGATGGGGTTTATTATACAAACGATTATAGTAGTAGTTGTAAAAAAAAACACCGCAAACATTTAATTAAAGCAAATGCGGAAATTATAATTACATTTTCTTAAAATTAATCAAACGAGACTCATCATAAAGTAAGTAGTGCAGTTACGAGATTCTTTGTTGCCTTGTTATTATTCACGAGATTAAGATTTGCATATCCTATATTCACACCGCTCGCAAAATATTTTAATAAGTAAGAAGCTTTTCTTGCGAACCGGCGCTCATCTTTTCTCGTTCCTAATGCGAATTAGGAATTAAATTATTTTATGAAGGACCTACATTGCAAAACTTGATTATATTGCCGACACTTGAGGTTACAATTTCGCCAAGACAAAAATCTGCTTCGGGTTCCTCAGGAATGGCCATCGATTAAAAGTACCTGGTGCCCCTAGATTTGTGAATTAATGATAATAGACAGAGAAAACGAAGCACGGTGCGTTCTCTGATTAGGAGTGACAGCAGAGAGGCGCTTATTTATATCTCGTAAGTTGATGCGCTCCTTACTTGGAGCTTTGCTCCACCAGTAATTGAAAATTATCGTATACTTAACTAACTTAACCGACCTATTAATAAAGTCAAGTATTAGTGAATGAAGTAATTCTTAATTAATCACAATTATGAATTTATTTTTACTTGGCTTCAATTTATCTTCACGCCGCGACTCGCAACAATCGGGTTTATAAACACGTAGCGATTTTTATTGAATAAATTATAGGTGAGCTTTTTTTATACCCGCATTTTATAATTACGTATTATACGATGACTCGGGTGAGAATGGACTTTCGGATTCATTTAAAATATATCCGATTCGCTCTGCTCTTTCCCTTCCTTTAGGATATGCAAAAATGTGTGAGAAAATAAATGTTTTGACGCTTTTATGAATTACTTTATAGTATCGTTTAAGAAGCTTCTCGAAAAGTTTAACGTTCGTCGAGAGCAGCTTTGGAGAAGAGGAAATACAAAACGGCCCAGGCCAGCTTATAAGGCTTGGCCAGAAGTTTTAATTAACAAAATTCCCGAAGCACGAATCTATAGGTAATGTTTTTATCTTTCCCACAGGTTTTACTCGTTTCAGTTTTTTTCATCGTCTCTCTTTTATTTTGTAACGGCTCGTATTGGTTGTCGATTTTTAAATAAACGATTTTATATTAACTCTTTTTTTTGCTAGTTTTTCTAATATGGGTGAGAATCTTTATTTAGCAGTCCAAGCTGTAATATCGCACCGTCTTGATAACACCAAACCGACGATGAAGACTTATCTCCACGTTTTCCATTAGCATCTGATTATTACAAGTAGGAATAAACTCTGCATGAAAGCGATGAGATTAGAAAATCCTATACAAACATACGATCGAGGGAGGGGGGGGCATCGGAAATGGTAAGAAAACGAGAACAAAACAAGAAGGATAACAAAATCTAATAAACTTTATAGAATTCTTGAATATGTAATGAATTTTAAACTATTTTGATTTAAAAATCTTCGCAAATTCGTTTTGTCATTGTTCCAAGTGTTTAAATTTGCTGTTTTTTTTTCTCACAGTTATATGCTCGCATTTGAGACCTTGGCCTTTGACGCTTTTTATTTTGTCCATCGGTTGTTTTGGACTTCCATTAAATAAATAATAATTTGATTAATATAATTTTTTGTGCTTCCTGCTGCAAATGGTTTTTCTGCTAAACGTAACTTTCAGTTTTTAGAAAACTTAATTTATCGAGCAATAGCACAGGTCTAAACAGTTTTTTTTACCAATTAATGAAACTTTGAACTCCATGAGGGTTTTTTCATACGATACGTTTATATACGAATAAAATGTTCCAATGAACATTTTATTCCGTATTTAACGAAAAGGGATAATGTAATTTGTGATACCTAAATAAATATTTGCGCGGTTCGTTATTTGTATTTTTCGCAATTGATTACACATTGCTTAATGATGTTTACTAATGACTTTGTATAGGCAAAGGTATAATTTGATTATGCACACACTAGGAATCACAACGTTTAATCTTTAAACTTACCCAAAAAAGTAATTATACAATTAAAAGGTAGCTTGGGTGATTTAAAAAATAACATTTCACAGATTTTAACAAAACTAAAAATACAAACGACGTGTGTTCGAACGCGTGTGTTGTATTCTCACCAATGACGACGATGTTTAAATTAAAACTATGCATATTTATAGAGGTCTATTATTATACGGTTAGGTGTTCCATACAAAGCACTGCCGTTGCCAACATTTTCATAATTTTATTACATATTTACATACTTTTGAAAAAAAAATTAACATAAAGATTAAGTTACCATTTATAAAAGAAATCCACTTGGTGGTACGGTGCACTCATTATTAACATTTTAATGGAGAGCCTCTTCATTTCGATTTACTTTGTGCTGTGTAGTTGCGAAGCTACATTATACAATTTGTCAATAATTAATTGCATTCTATAAGCCACGTGAGATTTGAGGTGGACGAAGCAATACAAAAAACTGAAAAATAGAAGGACAGCAGGATGTGATAAAATAACATCCGAGATTTTAAATGGAATGGGGAACAAACACGAAAGGGAGAAAATATTATTAAATATATTTAGCAGAGTTTCGGAATGAAGATGTACTGGAAATATAGCCCTTTAAAAAAAATGAGAGAGTAAATATTATGGAAATTATAAAATAATCTCATATTATACAACAATATAAATTGTGTTATAATGGAAATCCGCGCGAAAAGCGATATTTCTATAAATGTTCAGCAATATATCGATTTGGGTTCATTTTAGAGCAAAATATTAGGTAATTGAAAATAAAGTAAATTACATTTTCTACAGAAAAGGTCTTATACATTTTCTTTTAAATCGATCGGTTGCAGAGTTACAGTCATCAGAACGCACGGTTAATATGCTTGCCATTGTTTATTTATTCAAGTCATGATTTGATATTGCATTTCAGCTTTTTAGCCGATTTATTTTTATATGAAACCGAAATATTTATGAATATTTACGAAAATGTCTTTTTCCCATAGATTTTCCAATATGGCGGTCAAATCGAAGGTCGTTAGACCGTGCAGTTTTTGAACTCCAAATAAAGATAATAAAATTTATCTCAATCTGCCCCCAATTACTGCACGGTATAGCGACCTCGAATTCGGCCGTCATATTGGAAAAACCACGGGAAAACGAACATTTTTTATGAATAACTCAGTTTCACATAAATATAAATCGCTTAAATGTCTTAAATACGTCCATTAAAAATATTTTAAAGCAGATGGCTATAACTCTGCAACCGATTGATTAACAAGAAAAAGTGTAAGATGTTTCATGTAGAGAATTTAGTCTACTTTATTTTTAAGTTCTTAATATTTTGCTATAAAGTAAACACAAACTGAGATATTGACGAATATTCATAACGGTGTTATTTTTCTCGTGGTTTTTCCAATATGTCGACCAAATCGAAGGTCTAAATAAAGATGAAACCGATTTTTTTCCAGCTTGCCCCCAATTATTGGCCCACATTATATTCTATAATGTAAAACTAGAATGTTGTTAAAACGGAAGATAGTATGAGCGACAAAAATGAATATAGGAAATAATATTATGTTGCATCGAAAGAACAAAAAATATTAATGTTTCTAAAAACGAACACTTCTCATTTAATTTGAAAAAATGATGTCGCACACAGCATACAATTTTTTCAAACGTAAAGCTAAATATTTATGTAGTATATCCGAAAAACATAGTTTTACGATCAAACGGGAGGGAGTAGTTAGACTCAAATAGAAATGAGTTTACTCTGCTTGTTTGCAGAAGGTTTGCCACTGGGGAAGTGTATCGGAATAAGTTAGCCTAATAAACTATAATATACCAGCGGCGGCTCGTGGGGTAAAATATTAAGTAGCCTAACGGCGTGTTAAGCACATATTATACACGCTTCGGGAGGGTAAACCTTTCTTTTAAGTAATTTTCTATCAAAAGTAGTGATAGAAGACGCTTTCATCAAAAAATTTCAACTAAAACCGTCGGGGGAAGCCTTCTTAAAACAATTTTTCTTATTTCTGTCTTATAATAAATTATTATTGTCGTATCATTAAGCTGTCGATTTTTGAGTATTAATAATAAAATACTTTTTAACAAATCCCGAAATTATATATAAACTACAGTTGCTCAAGAAATATTGTGCGTCACCACCGTCGCTAAAAGAACGATTTATATAGGCAAATGAGAAAAATTTCGAGTATAAAGTGCACAAAAAATATTACTATTTATATCTACATTTTTTGGCTCGGCCGGATCTAACCAGCCTGTTCGTTAAAACCGCCGGCTGAAATAGAATTAAAAAAATCTAATCTCGTAGCAAAAAAGAGGCTAATCAACAATAAGTACCCACATACATAACATTTATTCATTAGCGGACCCTAAAAATTGTCAAACTTCTCTAATCGAAGTTTTCAGGATAAATTACAATTTTATGAGTAAGTTATTTGTCTTTCCTAAAACCTGCTACTGAAATTTATTTTTAAAGTTGCAAAGCGTTAAGTCATAAAAATTTTTATTAATAATTTCTCGGTTTTTGGTTTTCATTTTACGATAATTAATTAAAGTTGTCAAAACTTATTTTATAAAAATACATAAAAACCTTTTTTTTCTCGAGCGATTGATTATCCTTACTTTATTGGAAAAAGTTAAAGCAGATCGACAGACAACGTGACAAAACTTGTTAAGAACGTAAAGTTTTAAAAATCCTTAATAAATTGGGCTCTTGAATTTATATGTTGCTATTTCATATCGAAAGGTTGTCGCATTAGATATGATCGAAATTTGAAATAGAATTTCAAACATCCCTGCATGCTAATTTAAAATTTGTTACTCTTCAATACATACATAGTTTTATTCCAGGATAGCTTCTCTAAAATGTTTAAGTACATCTTTTTCCGAAATTTTCCTTCTACTCTTGGAAAATAAGTTGAAAAGAAACAGGAAAGTGGTACTCGACTCGTCGAGCCGACACTGACGAGCCACAGGCGAAGTCTGAAAGTTGACGAGTTCAGTAAAAAAAATAATACTTTTCGAATGTTTTACGTACAATATTTTTTCTGCTTCTGGCAATGTGAAAAATGTTAGTCTGCTTGATGGTGTAATGGCTATTTCATTTCATTGGTAATTTTTATTTCCTTTTCTGATCTCTTTTATTCTGTGGGCCGGTAAAAGCTTAAATTAAAACTTAAATTGAATAGTTTGTATAGAAGTTATGAACATTTCTGAGTGATTCAAGATGAAACAAAGTTCAAAAGCAAATTACGTGGGTGACGATTTATTGTTAGGATCCGTGTTTATAAGAACCTTTTATTTCAAAGTTTGCCCATCTGCACGCCCTGAAAGTTTGGAAACCCTGTTTTGTATTTTAGTGAAATATGTTTGTTGAGGTCGATAAAATGTTGGCGTACGCTGGTTTTGTCAAATTAATTAGCAGCTCAAAGTGAGCATAAAAACTCTTTTAGGCCATCACAGTGAAAGTAATTTAAAATTTGATGGTAAATTAACCAAGCAATAATTTCCACCCATATGCTCCCGGTTCCCCACTTGTTTAAACTAAAACAACATTGTTAATAATAATAACTTGAGACTGTTTTTTAGGTTTTGAAACGTAAAAGTATTAATTAAACACTGGCTTAATTTAATTACACGAGGAGAACGCGTCGATTAATAATTTTTATTTCTTTATATTTTTCAATGGGCGCATGTAAAGGCGAAATTTCGTTAAAGTAAATATTTTAATTTTTACGATCGCTGGTTTAATTAACACTAAAGAAACATTTTTGTCGAATTTTTTGTTTGTTTAAATACAAAAGAATAAATTTAAAAAAATTAAACAAAAATTCCAGTTACACTTTGGTAAGTTTTAGTTTCGTTTTGTCGAGTTAAAAATTTAATGAATGGGTAATTATTATAGATTACTCACTGTATATAATTAGCGAGATATTCCATTTAATTGATCACTTTTTTCCTAATTCACCAACAGCACAAATTTTAATATTTTAATATTTTCAATTTTTATATCCTTTAGCAGTTTGTTCGACTTATTAAAAATAACTACATAAATTTAGTGAGTCGAACTACGAACTGTAAAATATACATAAGTTTCAATTAAGTTTTGCCTCCGTACATAAGTACTTAACACATAGCTGGAACTTGAGGGGACTTTTACGCGCTTAAAAATTCAAATTAATTAAAATATTTAAAAGTCGCTTCCATTCTTCGCATAATTGTATCGCCTAAACACCTAAATTTGGAGTTTAACTTTGCCGATTAATTTTAAAAAATTAAAATCAGAGTCTCGAACGCACTTTCGTATCGAAACAAAATAATGCAGATTTCAATTTAAGCAAAAAATGCATTTTTGATTAGGTTTTCGAAGCTTTGCGAGGTGGAAATGATTTAAAAGCGGTTAAAATAATGGGACGCCACTGCTTTCGGGGGGTCGAGGCCAGGGGGCAAGTCTTACAATATGATGCATTGGTGACTCTCCCACTTGCGCTAAATACACACATGTGATGACTTTGTCTCGACTACTACAAAATGACAATTTCAACATGAATGTGTATGTGTGTCTATGGTACCCAATTTCAATTTGAAATTTACATTTACCCACCGCTTCCATAATCAGAATTTCTGATTTAGTTCGACAAATCTGTATACACTAAATTGTTGCTTTGCTTCTAATTTCATGTTAAGAAACTACCACCTCGCGAACACAAATTATTTTGAATTCATTTGAACTCTTTATTTTATCCTTGATTGCACATACATACATACATACATGCATCTCAAGGTCTTTTCTTAATAATTATGTTGTAATTGATTACGCGCACAAGTATTTTGAGAATGGTTTTGTAGACCGGAATATATTCCTGAGGTGCATTGACTCGCTTTTCCCTATAAAAAAAGGTCATATATTATCTAGAACGATTTTTTGAACCGATCGGCGAATATTCCAACGAACCGTTTAGTTTGAAATAATTTAAGCAAATTGTTACGGAAGCTCTAAATATGGCCAAGTCCATAAGGGCGTCGTCTTAGTCGCTGTTTTAATCGATCATACGATGATGAGTATAGATGGATACACACAAATAAGAACAATAAATCTTCGACGATTAGTAAAAGAAATTTAAGTCAAAAAATACTACTGTCGAAGAGAAAAAAAACGGTTTAGGATCATTCTTGGCGTCATTTTTGGATATTATAAAAAACGAAATTTGTCAGTATTTTAAGTGTTTACAAGATATAACTAAATTATTGTTGAAGTAAATGGAGCAATTTTTAATTTAAGTTCTTTTTACTAATCGCCAAATAAATTATAAGGTGGATTTCCCTTCTTCATTTATTGCGATTTAATCTTTTTTTGTTTTTTTTAGTGCCATGAAGATTTTGCTTGCCAAACTTCCTCGCCCTTGGATCGTCGACGAGAAGAAGGATGATGGATACACGGCGCTACATTTGGCCGCCCTAAATAATCACGTCGAAGTTGCCGAACAATTGGTTCTGAATGGAAAAGCTAATATGGATTTACAAAATGTTAATCTTCAAACTGCTTTGCACCTAGCAGTAGAACGTCAGCATACGCAAATCGTTAGGGTGAGTTTTTTTACCATAATCCAACTTTTTCAGAATTGTTCTATTTCTTATGAAATTCTTGTAGCAGACTTTAATTCTCTGCACACACATAAAAAATATTTGGTTCAGAAAACCCAGCTCCCGGTAGATCACAATGCAATTGGAAAATCCGGTAAATCAAGAAACTATTTTTATTTATTGCTAGTATTTCATTTATTTGCCGGAAACTGGGCTCTCCGACTTTCCACTATATTTATTCCAGTGCAATTAAGTGATTTTAGGGCCAAGCTCAAACATAGAATTACTAAGTAAGTGAAATTCAGTAAATATGTATGTATGTTCAGATGCACCTCCTTATTAGCCCCATTTATTAAAAGTTCCAAGTCATCCTGCATAGGATGTTCCTAAATCTTAAAAAACCTACGGGTTTCCTGGATTTCATTTTACTTTTTTCTCTTACTTGTATGTACTTATGTATGTATTTATTAAAAAGTAAAAAATACAATAATTAAATTGCGTCGGCGAGTGACAGGCGGCTGTATGTCGATTGCATCTGCTGCTCCTCGGATTGAACTTCTTCTTCATTTAGTTCACAAACCTCTAGATCACCATCAGGGTCGTTCCCTGGATATAAGACATATAAAAACGCTTCTCCTGCTTCGGCGATTCTTCACGATAAAATCGAGGCAGAATTGATACCGAAAAGATCCTGGAATTGTTGCACCAGAATCATTCCTTCCACAGAGGATCCCTTTTTCCTTCTATCACTTTCTACTGACAAAATATGAAGTAACAAAGTCAATGGTAACCAGGCATACAAGCTAGGGACAGATTCAGTAAGGGTAATGAAAGGGATTCCGTTTAGTGAGAGACAAATTAGTAAATGTGAACTTTGGCTGATAGTGGCAGACTTGTTGATTCAAGTTGAATCAAATAATTAAAATCCATGGTATATATCCAGCGGCACTCTGAAATTTTTAATACACCAGATGCACGTGCTGATAAAATCGCCGAAGCAGGAATTTCAAACAAAGCAAGAGGAGCGTTTGTACCTGTTTTATATCCAGGAAGCGCAGCAGAAGTACTCCAATTTCAGCAAAAGCTGGGCAATATTCCCTCAGGGCGTACTCCCAGATCTAAGAGTGGCAAGGAGTAAGTGTGTCCTCTACCGACTAGGGTGGGAAAGTGAACACGGACTGATCATTCCAGTGAACAGTCTTTGGGCGCCAGTTCCAGACCCGTTATTGAAGCTAGTTTCTTGCTACTGCAGTACATGCTGGGAGTCCACCAACTGCACATGTAGAAAACCCGGTCTCCAATGCTCTAAAATGTGTGGGCACTGTAATGTAAATGGTTATAGCAACTTGGATACTCGAAAAATGGCATTCCTAATGGGGATCTGGAAGTTTGCGAATTAACTGAAGGGGAGGTTCAATCCGAGCTGCAAGATACAACTGACATACAGCCGCCTCTCACTCATCGATTCAGTTTAATTATTGTATTTCTTACTTTTTAATAAATAAATGCAAGTAAGAGGAAAATGAACACCCCTGTTTCGCAATAAAACTCAATTACAAATTCTACTAGTTTTGCGCGGATCATCGGCAATTTGTAGGCAAAAATACACATACAAAAATTCAAAGATAACTTCGTGATTAAATCTATTTTCAGTAGGTATCAAAATTTTCAATTGAAATATATTTTGTTAAAATGAGATAATAATGCACGCTTTCTAAGGGTACCCAATGACTTGGGTCTTTATTTAATATGTTGTCAATATCTAAACACATTTCCTGAATTTCATTTGGTAATAAATTCTATATGTCTGGGTAAAAACTTATTTTCACTAGACAGACTGTTATAGAAATATCTTTGATTCATAATAAACTTTTCGTTTATTAAAAATAATTTGTAGTCATTTTTAAGCAAAACCAAAGGTAAAATTTGCAAAACAGTTTCCCGATAAGCTCTAATCTAGATGTGGTTTAAACGGCTGAATTCATTTTCCTGATTATTCTTAAAGTGGAACGTCACCGTATTTACTTGATTCTTTCAAATTTCAGAGTCTCAAAATCATTGAATAAATCATCAGTATTTTCTTGCAATTAACCCGGTCGTAGAAACAGGGCCGTACGCCACACTAGATATAGTTTTGTTAAGGGGTGGGGGAGTTTCTAAAAATTATTTTTATGAATTAAATTAATTTATCTAATTATATATTTTACTAGAAGGTCGGACCTTTATTTTCAGAGAATTTATTTAGAGGCTAAATATTTTGATTTTTCCTTTTAGGTTGGCAAAATAATGATGGGGCGTCAAAATTCGAAAACTAATTTTTACACCTGTAGTAATTCTTCTTATAGAACTGATTGAACATAACCGTTTTGTTTCAGCTTCTTGTGAAGGAAGGCGCAAATTTAAATATTGCCGACAAGGACGGCGATACTCCTCTTCACGAAGCACTTCGTCACCACACTCTATCTCAGTTACGCCAACTGCAAGATGTCCAAGACGTCGGAAAGCTTTTAATGGGTTTAGGCACTCAGGGATCTGACAAAAAATCCTCGGCCAGTATTGCATGTTATTTAGCAGGTAACGGGGCGGATCTAACGATAAAAAATAAAAAGAGCCAAACGCCGCTGGACTTGTGTCCTGACCCCAATTTATGCAAAATGTTAACGAAATGCCACAAAGAAAAGAAGGGCGAAGAAGTAGAAATGGTTCCCCAAAACAGTCAAAATACCAACATATCGTCTTCTATGGAGGAATGCTTAGTCTGTTCGGATGCAAAGAGGGACATGCTGTTTCAACCTTGCGGACACGTTACCTGTTGTTCCGGTTGTGCACCGCGCGTGAAGAAGTGTCTTATTTGCCGCGAATCCGTTGTTAATCGAAACAAGGTAATAACTAATTTTTTTCTTTTATTTTGTTGATCTAAATTTTTCCCACAGATTGAAGAATGTTTAGTTTGTTCGGATAAGAAAGCAGCCGTTCTATTTAAGCCTTGCGGGCACATGTGCGCGTGCGATAGCTGTTCACAAATTATGAAGAAGTGCGTTTTGTGCAGAGCTCAAATCGAACTGATGGTTCCGATGACCGTTTGTAGTGGAGGCCTCGGAATAATTTCTGAAGTTAAACCTGAAATCGAATTGGAACCTATCCCTTCTACTAGCGATCTAAACAATCAAGCCATTATGAATAATGGAAATCGTGACTCGAACAATGACATTCAAAAATTACAACAGCAACTGCAAGATATTAAGGAACAAGTAAGTAATTATTATGCAGTTTAATAAGAGCGGGAAATCAAATTAGCCTGTTTTCAGACCATGTGCCCGGTTTGTTTAGATCGCCTGAAAAATATGATATTTTTATGTGGTCACGGATTATGCCAAATGTGTGGAGATCAAATGTCTGAGTGCCCAATTTGTAGGAAGGCAGTGGAGAAAAGAATTTTGCTATATTAACGAAACAAAATTCTACAAGTTAACCATAAATATGAGTTTATGGCTTCCTGTATGCAATGCTGCACAATTTTCTATAATCTAAATCGTACGGCTGCAGATGTGTACCGTAGGAATGATTATGCTCTTTAATTATTTTAGGTATTTCTACTTCTTTTAAAAATAAGTTCAAGAGTAAGTATTTTGTACTCAAATTTCCCTTCTTTTATTTTTTTATTTTAATTTATGTATGAACGAAAATCTATTATGAAAAATTTTAGCTGTTAAATTATATATAATAATTTTTATTATTTTAGCGATTAGTTTATATTTTAGAATGTTGTAACACATGGACAAAATATTAAAGAATATTTAAAGATGTACTCTCTTGCTATTATTTTTAAATTTGCGCTTTGATTTCTGTTTAATTTAAGAAACTCTGCTTTGAAACGTAAGTTAGTCTATAAATGGGTTCTTGAAATTAACTATGTAAGTCGGAACCTAATGATCCATTAACTATGTGGAAAGGTGAGAATTGCGATTTGTTAAGAGGATAAAAACAAGCGACTTTTTTTTTTAAAAGTTCAACTTCAACTGCAATTTTCAAAACTTGCTAAAAGTTGTGTATAGTTAATTTAAGAGTATTGATTTCTTTGAGTTCCAAATTCCAAGAACGTGAGAATAAATAGAACACTAAGATAACTAGAGGTTGTAAGCACATCCCTACTAAACGTTGATGGGCCAAAAGAACTGAAATCTTAAACAAATTAAGCTGAAACAACATTGAAATTCAAAGTAAAGTTCTATCTCAACGGTTTTCCTCTCTTATTTTGCCAAGGAACCCTTTTACAATTTTTTACAGAGATCCCAGAACCCAATCGATTCCTGTATTTTACGGACATTTTCTTCCCCTCAATTTTACTGACCGAGCTAATAAAAATGAAAATATTGATGTTTTCTATTTTTATTTTTTACAAACAAATTATATTTAAATAACTTCTAAACTAACTAAATTTGGAGATAAAATTCTTACTCAATTTTAAGTAATTTTATCCATTATTAAATGAGACCTTATTCTGTGAAACTCGTGAATTTTTAAGTTTATTTTGTTTTTGTTTCACTTTGTATTTAAAGTTTTAAGTGACCTATAATGTGACCATCAGATCCCAGCTACCATAAAACAGGAGCAGCTATTAGTCAAAATTATATTATCAGAAAACATTTTTTACTCGCCCAAAGGAGGATAGGTGTAATGAAATCAAGTCATTACATCGCGAAAAAGGGATCTGTATGGATATGTGTAACTCAGAAATGCGATTTTTTTGCTTAAAGTTGGCCTGTGTTTCCTATGCCCAATATTGTGTATTGGCAAAATTAACACTTAATAAAATTATGCACAAAACTAAAAAATAAATAATGTTTAGTCAGAATAAATATATCCTGTTGCCAAGATAAAATCCTTCCATAATACCCCCTAATGTTTTTCGATTCTTGCACCGAATAACCTAGTTTTTGATGTAGACTTTCTTTCCTCTTTGTCTGATGTATCAGCATGTGATCCACAGATAAAACTAGACTAAATTCTCTTTCAATTTCCGTGTAAAACTCCTAGCCCCGATGGAGCTCCACCTTTGAGCTTTCAGAGTTCATGTTTTTTTTAAATGACATTTTTCAACGTCTGAGTTTTTCAAAATATATTCGTTTTGGTGCATTCCCCTCCCCTATAAATTTGGCACCCCTTCCTGTCTAATTATTATGAAATTTATGCATTAGAAGACACAGAAAACAAATTATTGAAATATTGCAAGTGCCCCCCCCCCCTTTAGACAACTCGTCGTCACTGATTCCTTAACAAAAACTAAATTAAGATTTGAAATAAATAAAATTCTGTGTAGTTTTAGAGGTAGAAGAAAAAACCTTATTGTGGTGAAAATGGTTTCAGTTACACAGGGTTAAGTTCTCTGCAACTTTTGTTGATCACTCTTATGCATATAATTCTCAAGAAAGAAACTATTACCAAAATGATGAATTTTACAATTTTCAGAAAATATTAAATGGAAGTTTGGGATTTTTGGAAAACTGTATCTGTGAAACTATTCGTAGGACAATATTTTAATTTTTTAATTACACTTTAAGTTATGTCCACTTTTCCCCTTAGATACGCTGATATTGGGTTATTTGAAAAAATGTAAAAATGGTTAAAAAGTGATTAACTTTGAAAGCTTACATCTATATAAATATTATAGTACTATAATTATAGTACGGGTTGGGATCGCTGATCTAGAGCCTTGTTAGGACTACAAGATTGTTCTATGTATGCCTGAATCTACAGATAATTGAGACTAGTTTTAATTATCCATGGACAACTTTTGGATAAGATGAACAAAAAGCAAAGTTACATTGAAATCTGAGAATACGTTTTTTTGTACAAAAATCGGAAAAACGTGATTCTTTGAAAGGTCACATCTTGGAATCTCGAGGAGCTCCTGCATTATCTTTCGAATAGTTTTTTACTCAGAATTTTATCTAGTTTAATTTTTCTACTAACTATTTTGGGCATAGCATGCATAAGAAAACCGGCCAATCCACAACTTTGTGGGTTTTAGGATATTATTTTAACAAATTCTCTTTTCTAATGCCAAACAGAATTTTGTGTCATCAATTTTGCGATGGACGTATTCGTTTAAAAAAATTTCAAAGCCAAACGTGTTTTTGCAGAACTATACAGAACCAATTTTACATCAAATGTCTCCTTGCGGGTCTACTTAACTATTTTCCTCTCACATTTTTCGTCTCGAGACAGACTGATGGGCCATAAAATGGAAGTAAGTGCTTTTAGTTGTTTTAAATAATGAATATGTGACATCTAAGATTTATCCCATCGGATTTCATTGAATCAGTTATAGGCAACTTATGAGTATGTAGAAGAATTGTTTAAATTTCAAAAATCGCCTACGGCACTCTATTTAAATAAATTGTTTTCTATCAATTATGTTCCTTGTTTATAGAGACCGCGGTCGCTTCAAAATTTTCTGTATCAAAACTTAAATGCTAGTCCGTCCTTAGAAGTTATAAATTTTTGTTTAATTACCAAAACCTAACAATTTTTTTTAAAAAGAATAATTAATTATTTTACATGTCAATTTATGAATAATGGATTGTTTCTTTTCTTCTTTAGGGGTGTCAATTAAAGTTTTATATGAGAGGGGGAAAGCTTGGTGTTTTCTTTATTAATAAACAACAATTGAATGCAACAAATGAAATGCACTGAACTTGTGTGAGAGTAATTTGCATTGTAATAATAAGATCCAGTTTTTCTATTAAAAACACAAAAGAGAAGGTACATTATTCAAATTGGTAGGTACCAATTTTATTCAATTACTAGTTTTTTAAATTCAAAACTGTCTTATTCTGAAACTCAGGGTGGTGTTGAAATGGTAATTTTCTTGAAATTACGTCAATGCATTCTGATCGTTCGATTTGTGGTTTTTTCACGGTTTCAAACGCTTTATCTGCTCTGCAAGCGCGGAACAACTCCAAATCGAGTTATCAGAATATGTTCGACGGAGCTTCAAAGCGAAAAAAAAACACGGCCCTAGAATGTTTTCCACTCCAAAATACTTGGCGCCTGGGCCAAATTTTAATATTATCTCCTCTTTTGTTTTGTTTTAAACGACGCCATCGTCGCATTTTTAACCCTCCAGCACACTTGTGGCCTAGAAATTACACGGGCGCACGGGTGAGGCCTATCAGGCCCATAGTTAAAGGGCGTGTAAAAAATTTGTATCAAAATAAAATAAAAATTTTTTTTGGTAAAAATAAACTTTGATTAGTTCTTTTTAAGATCGTTGAAAAAATTTTAAGAAAAAACCAGATTTAGGTACCTACTTTTTTTATCAACAATAAAAACATTGTTATTTTACATGATTTATTAAAAACGCATTAGAAACATATAGGTAAAAACAAGAAGAAAATTTCTATAAAAAATGTCCGCACAAATTAAGAAGCTTCAAAGTAGAGCTTCCTTTGCTTGAAATACATTCACGACAGCATGCTATAATATGCTCCATGCACAAGCAACACTTAAAAATTTTACAGAAATATCTGGTTTTTTCTTCGTTTACAATATTTGCAATATCCTCGTTTAGTGCTGTGAGCTGGTTTCGAGTAAATTTTTCGCATAAAATTCAATTTTTGGATTTCTACAGAAAGTTACTCGAACACACGGGTGGGGTCTATCAGGCCTTTTTAATTTTTTGCGAAAAAATGGTAATTTTTACATTTTGCACAATTTGATTATATTATGTCGTTGAACATTTTTGAAAATACAGAAGTTCACAAACGTAAACTTCTTTTTTTCAAAGTTACAGCGATGTTTGTGGATTGCGTGGCCTCACAGGCCCCACCCGTGTGCTAGAGGGTTAAATTAATCTTTAAGAAACCCTGCACAAGCATTTTTCAGCTGGCTTGCGGTGAGTCTGATGAATTCCTAATTGGAAGTATTTTAATTTTGCTGCACCATTTCAACCAAATTTCAACTGCCTTGATCGAGTTTTTGCGGTAACCGAGCCACTTCCACTCACATTTTGTGTGGTTAGGTTTGGTGTGGAGTAAATAAATTCAACAAAATTTATTAAACAGTAAATGAAATGGCAGGCAGAAATGCTAGCGAAAAAGCGTTATCATTATTGCGTAAGCTACCCCGCGTTAAATTAGACAACATACGAGATAACCCAGGAAGCAAAATGGTGAGTTTGATATAATTTGATTTTCTTTCAAGTTGCTATTGTAATATTTTTGTAGTGCCAAAAAAGAGGTAGGGCTCAACACGGAGGTGATTATCACGGTCATGGTAACGGTGGATCTGGTCAGCGACAAAATTACATGCGATTAGGATACGAGACGGGAAATTGGCCTTTCTACCTTCGATTCGGAAAGGAGCCATATTATAAAGGACATCAGTAAGGTTTAAATTTTGCTTCGGAATATTTTAACTTACAAAAACTTTTAGTTTAAAGAGACAGTATCCTCCATTTTCCATGTTGCAACTACAAACTTTGATCGAAACAAATCGTATCGACATTGACAAACCCATCGACTTGGTATCGCTTTGTAACACCGGTATCTATAAGATTCAACCAGACAAACGTCACTTTGGTGTTAACCTAACCGATGAAGGAGCCGATAATTTTAACGTTAAAATTAACATCGAAGTACAGTGGGCCAGCGAACTGGTGATAGCTGCGATCGAAAGGGTAGGAGGTGTCATCACCACCGCTTTTTATGACGTTCACAGTCTTCAGTGTATGGTTAATCCTAAAAAGTTTTTTGAAAGAGGTAGGTGTTTACTTTACTTTTGAGTTTGCAGTTGAAAATTAAATTTAACTGTCTTTTAGGTGTTCCCATACCTAGACGAATGATGCCACCGTCCGATGCCATCGAATACTATACGGATCCTAGCAAACGGGGTTATTTGGCCAATCCCGAATTGGTTTCTCAAGAACGTTTGGTATTGGCACAAAAGTATGGGTATAAGTTACCCACGATCGAGGACGATCCCGATTATGAAATGTTAAATGAAAAGAAAGATCCACGTCAAATATTTTATGGTTTAAATCCCGGTTGGGTGGTGAATTTAAAGGATAAAGTTATTTTAAAGCCAATGGAGGAGGAATTATTGGAACACTATGCTAGTTAGCTTTTTTAATTTTTATTAGAATGTTAAATTTTTTTAGGAATAATAATTGAATATAAGCAGTTTTGATTTTCTTAATCAAGCTTGAGTGACCCTTTTCCTATTTGACAAATTTACGCATGGTGTTGACCAATTTATTCTATTACAAATATATAATTGCACACCGGTGGTTCTAGCTCCTTTGGGGGCATGAGGTAAAATATCTTGTATTGGAGGCTTCAAAATTAAGCTTCATTACCTTTTAGGTGGATCCCACACTGATTGCACATAAGCCAGTGCTTCTAAACTTAAACCTCAAAGAGATTGCGAATGGACAAAACTCAGTAGTTAAGTGTAAAATAATGTAGAGAAGTAGAAATCAAATTTTTTGGATCTCTAAATACTTAACAATTTTATTAAAAACCGACGAATGTAATGAGAAAATGGTACATGTTGATCTATTATTGTTTGAATCAAAATAAGACAATTTAAGTTATTGTGCTTTGTTAAACCACAGTATTTTTATTTATTTCATAATATCTTAGTAAAACACCTCGGCACTCGATATAACACTGAAGGGTGTTCTGTTCTTAAGACATCGAGGGGGGTCGAAATAATATAAATAGTAGTGATAAATCACTCCTAGAATAGTTCTTGTTGACCATGGTAGTAGTTCAACTGTTCCATCCATAACCTAACTTTTATTATCATGTTATTTCGTTCATTTTATTCTCTCAACAAATTATTAACAAATAAATCGAGAAATTTGATGAAAATGGCAAAAAGTAAATACGAATACGTAAGAAAATTCGAATCGGATGAGATACTTTTACCTGATTGTTGGATTGTGGTGCGAATTGATGGTAAAAGTTTTCACAAATTTTCCAGTAAACACAATTTCGCAAAACCAAACGATTTGAGAGCTTTAAATTTAATGAACAGAGCAGCTTTGGTCGTAATGCAGGAATATCGCGATATCGTTTTGGCATACGGGGAAAGTGACGAGTACTCGTTTGTTTTTCGGAAGGAAACCGAAATTTATAACAGAAGAAAGTATAAAATTACGTCTTACGTGAACAGTTTGTTTACGTCTTCTTACGTATTCTTTTGGAACCAATATTTTGGTGACGTTAAATTGTTGTATCCACCCAGTTTTGATTCGAGAGTTGTGCTCTATCCTACCAACGATAAGCTTTGTGATTACTTGTGTTGGAGACAGGTCGACACTCACATTAATAATTTGTACAATACCACGTTTTGGACTTTGGTGCAACAAGGAGGACTTACAAATCAAGAAGTAAAATTTTCTAATGTAAAATAAGGTTTTCTAATTGGGTTTTTCTAGGCAGAAGAAAGATTATGTAAAACTTTATCATCGGACAAGAACGAAATACTTTTTAGCGAGTTTGGTATTAATTACAACGACGAGCCCATAATGTTTAAGAAGGGAACAATTTTGGTACGAAAGAGGATAAAACATAAAGAACAGTGGAAGCATGTGGTTGTTCCCATTTATGAAGATGTGACAAATGCACAGTTTTGGGTGAAGCATTCAGAAATTTTAAACAATCAAACGGCACCTCAATATGAATGGAATGAAGATTTACCAAACTTGGTGTTAAAACAATTAAAGATACAAAAAGTGGAGGGTGATAATTAACAAGGTTATTTTTTTAATAAATTTTATAATTTTTTCATCATGTATGCTCTTGCCACCTCTCCTACAAATCCTCTAGCGTGTTTGACAATAATTGTATTGTTTATTATAAATAGGGATTAAGTTGCGTACGAACAATTTTCAGTTATTTGGTATCATTAAAATGGGAGAGGTGAATTATTTTGTGTTGTAGGGAACTACTATCGGAGTAAAATGTTCTGGCCCGAGTTTGAAGTCTAATATTTCAAAAAGTTATTGATGAAATTTGTGTTGTAGCCTAAACAAAGGGAAATAGATTTCATAGCATTGTAGGTGGGGTAAAACTACATCTTAGTACTTCTTTTATTTACTCTTGAAGTCGGAGGTTAGAACTTTTTACTCTGATATTAAGGCATACTAATTTAATTATTTTAACCTTGGGCACAAAGAATTTTCACTTTAAATATTTAATTAGGTGACTTGTTGAAGATCACATTGCATTCTTAGGCCAGTCATATTGGACATCGAATCCTCAAATTAGTGCTCCCAGGTTACGAATGCAGTGAATCGCTTTGGTTTGTGTTTCTATACATGAGATTCATTTTGCTACGAAAAATTACCTTTGAATAAAAAATTATTAACAATCTTAGAAACAAAGAACGCTGCGTTGTTTGTTATTTCTTAAATATCTCGAAAATTAAACAAAATAGTGTAACAAATTATACGTACCTTTTTTATGGACCGTAAAATTATCTACAATAATGATTGGAACAATATTTATTGTCAAGCCAGCCGTTTATCTTGCAATTTCGTCGTTTTTTGATGTTACCCCAGTAACATTTTTCGACATTTAGAATAAAATTACTTCATGATGTAACCAATTTTCATACCTTTCTTGTTTATTTATTTTATAGTTCACAGGTCAGATAACGCTTGTTATACACTCGAATAATTGTTTTCCATTAAAATCGAAGCCGTTTCAACACATTTTCTTATTTTAAATAATTTATAAATCATTGTTTACTTAAAACTGCTTAGAAGGTCTTCTAAGGAGTATATTATTCTTCGTTTTCGGAACGCCGTGACCCATTTTCCGTACATTATGTGATGCGGCGTTCAAAGTGTTTTTGCAAACATGGAGGATGAACTGTTTCAACGTGGGCTCTGAACCACGGGAAGGGTAACACACTTCATTTCGAGATGGGGTTATATCAACCCTTGCCACTGTCTTGTTTAAATCGGAGACCACAACATTTAATTATTTAAACAAGGACGAGGGATAACATTAGATTTAATATATTATACGTCGGAAGGAATCACAGCTTCTTCTTCTTCGCTTCATGGATTAGGCTCTGTTGCCTGTTCCGGCACCCATCTCTTCCTCGGACGACCTATGCATCTCTTTCCATTAGGTTTATACTTTCGGGCTGCTATTGGTAGCCTTTCTTCTGACATTCTTTCTATGTGGTCGTTCCATCTTTTGTTGTTACTCTTGATTTGGTCTTGCATTTTGTTTACATTTAGTTCCGCTCGGATGTCGTTGTTTCTGAACCTGTCCTCTCTTGTACATCCCTTGGTTGCTCTCAGGAATCTCATCTCACTGGCTTGAATTATCACAGCAAAAATGATAATTCTTTTTGCATATGCTTTTACTGGCTGACTCCACGAACGCAATTTTTTGACAAGGAAAGAGCATTTTTAATCTCTTTAGTAAAAGACGAGATGTACTACTAAAGAAAATAAGAGTTTTTCACAAACATAAGACGTCAGGACAACTCATCGACGCAGAGAGCGTTCGATGTTGGAATTATATGGGGCATCAATAATTGAAGATATCAATCTTAATAATTATTGTTTCAAGCGTTTTCAACATGAAGTAACTCGAGCTCTGCTATCACCAACACTGACAGCAGCTTCATAACATTTATGAAGGGTAATTTTTCAATTACAGGAGTGGATTGGTAGCAATAAATTTTCAATACTAGATTTGGGATCTAAATTCCAAAAAACATGCGGGGAATATAGTAGAAAAATTAGTCTGATGAGTCATTTTTTGAAACTTTCTAAAGATCATCCGCAGACTATGCAAAGAACAAATGACGCCTACACAGTTTGGATTTCAGGATGCGGTTGGAACAAAAGAAGCCCTGTTCAGGTCCTGATTCATAAATGCAGAGACATAAACTTCGATGTGCTTTATCGATTACCAGAAAGCATTTGATAGAGTGAAGCATGATAGACATACCACAGAGAATTGGTCTGAATGGAAAAGATTTACGGAAGAATAATAATTGACTTATACTGGAGGACAAGAGGCAAATTTACGACTGGGAAAAGACTACATAGAAATGGTGAGGCAAGGGTGTGATTTGTCTCCCTTGTTCAATCTACTCCAAACAAATATTTAAGGGAGCGGCACTTTATAAGCAGACGGAAGTGGTCAGCACTTATTAAGATAAGAAAACCTTAAAACATATCCAACAATCAGAACCCCCTGATTATTTTTAGGAAACTCTTCTTTTCATGATTTCGAGGATGTTGTTAAAATATTTTAAGTGTTTTTAATGAGTTATATGATAACAATATAGCTGAAATAGAAATTTGTTTAAAAATATTTTGCCAAAAAACATCATTTTCACTCCTTCATAAAAAATTTCAACTTCAGACGAAGAATTTGGTAAGAAGTTCAGGGTTCTGAGAGGACGTTTTTTAGTATGTTAAAGTACGAACAATTACCTAGCGAAATCCGTCGAAAAATCGCAGACGACCGATTTTGGATTTTTTTGATCAAAATGTGCCCAATTTTCTTACTAGTGTAATTTAGTAATTCATCGGTATAAATAATCGCAAAAATCAAAATAATTCTTTGTGATCAAGTTTTAAATTTTGGCCTGTTAGAATTAACATAAAAATAAGACAAGTCTGTGGGAATTACTTCTATCCTAAATGAAGGGCATAGGGGAACAAAATTAGATTTTTGCGCTATCTTGCAGCTAGAGGTGAATACTATGATTTGGTATACTATATGTTTTTAGCAAAAATTTGTTCAGTCAGGAATTATAAGGGTTTGAAAATAATCCGTACAAAGCAAATGGCACAGGCTCAAATTCTTTAAAACGCTCTCCTGAACATTTTAGAAAATGTGACTAATCGCCTTCTTCCCCTGTACCCTTCAAATGCTATATTATCCAGTCAACTGTTAACATTTGAACCCAACATATAAAACATCTGAATTGGGGATCACGATTTTATGGTACCCAATATGCACTAGAAAATGCATAAATAAAACATATTATTTGTACATAGATACATTTTGGAAAATAGTCATACAAGTTATTACATTTTTGTTGTTTTCTTGAAACATGCTGTATGACTTGGACCCTTTTAATAATAAGCAATTAAATTAAATTCTGTGATCTCGAATCAGAAAGTTGATCTAAAACAACAAACATTTACAGAATCATATATATATATTATTTTCATTAAAACTTCCAACAGATAAATTACAATTACGGTGCTAATTTATACACAAATCTAAGATTAAATTTTTAAATCAACTTATTTATACAACAAAGCCTTCCCTATATTCGTGTCTAATACAACATGGAATTAATTTAATTAAAATATTGGAATGTAATTGTCAATCTTGGTACGGTGCTTTTGTGCCACGCACTCGGAAATCCAAACAATATTGCGGCACTCTTGCTCTTTCAACTTCAAATAAGAATAAAACACCCCAAAGTGGAATTGTTGCAAAAATGCGTACACGTTTAATTGAACCTAAAATAAAGTAAATAAAAAAAAAAGGTAAAATGCGAAAAATTAGTTGTAAAACAACCTCGTGTTCAAAAAATTTATCTTCCAAAGTTTTGTCCCCGGGATTATTTCCAGCACCTTCGAATAATTTCGAATATTCTGCATAATACTCGGCCACGGCTTTCACTTGGTCGTAATCCTCGGCACGTGCGAGAGCTGCTAAACCATCTGGATTTAATTTTCCACATCTAGGATACAACTTGGCGCGATCATCTTTGCTCAATTCAGTTCCAAACGAATTGATGGTGATGATTATTGCACGACGATCGGCCTCAAACTATAAGAAAGCACACAACTTGGTCAAGGTTAAGGTCGACAGGAATAAATTACTCACAGCCAAAATTTCGCACATACAATCGGCCGTCGTGCCCCCAATTTCTTTACAAAATTGATAAAAAGCCTCCAAGTAAGCTTTGTACAAAGTGTTACGTATAATTTCAATGTTCATTTCATCCAAATCTTGCTCGCTGATGCAATCCACAAAAAATGGAGCCAAGGGTGTGTCTACCAAAACAGCATTATACAACTCCGCAGGAGTAGCGGCCACATGAATGGCTTCCATTTGTTCAAAACTTCCGAGCGGATGACACTTGGGAATGAGTTCCGAAATGGGCCTCTGATGCAAAGTCCCAGTGATCAACAAAATTATATTGTCTATCATATAACTGTAGGTGATAAAATCAAGAAAAGTGGAAAGCGGCTCCACCGCATGATTTCTCAAGTGCTGAAACTCGATGACCAATTTTTCTCGAAGTTTATCGTCGATCGTGGACACCGCAAGCGGGGAGGGTTCGTTGGCGAGAAAGGCGCCATAATCTGTTCCTTGTAGATGCAATTTTAAATCTAAAACATAATTATTAATTTGGTCCTACCAAGGTGATGTGTTTTTCCAACCTTCCAGGGTTTCGCACTGCACTAAATTTAAGTAATCTGCTTGTTTTAGTATTCCACACTTAAAGCCACGACACAAGCCCTCCAAATACCCATTATCGATGTTAAAAATGCACCCCTTCATGATTTTATTTCAGCAAAATATTTTCACTTATTTCGCCTCTCCCTGATCATATGACAACTTTTGCATATGACTTGGGATGCGATTGCGCCATCAACGCACGCAAGAAGAAGGGTCCCGAGATGACAGTGGCGTTCTTAGAATTTAAAGGTTTAAACCAGTTTAAACTTTATTTTTTGAACCTACGCGACGAGTTGCCACTGCGCTCTTCCCGCTCCAACTTTTTTAAGCACGCGGTTGTTCTCGCCACTCTTTTCCTTTTACCTTATCCAGCTCTCTCAGCGTAGTTGATTTTTCTAGTTTTGTATACATATCCGAAAATAATGTCGAAACCTGCAAACAAAGTCGGTAAGTTTTAACATTTCTTTTTTTTTTGTAATTCAGTGAGGTTATTTTTTGAATTTCTTACAGCCGATATAAAATTGGCCGAATGGGGCCGCAAAGAAATCAGTTTGGCCGAAAATGAAATGCCCGGTTTGATCAGCCTTAGGAAAAAGTATGGCAATTTGAAACCGTTGAAGGGGGCCCGCATTGCCGGTTGCCTTCATATGACCATACAAACGGCCGTTTTGATCGAAACTTTAGTGGAATTGGGCGCAGATGTAAGTTGAAAAAGTTTATTTTTACTGTTACCAACGTCACGGTGTGTAATATTTATTTTTTATTTCATAACATCCGAGATAGTGGGTTAACCTTTCTGACCCGAGATATTACAGATAAATTCTTGCACAACTTGTATTGTGAAAATCTGTTTAAAGCATTCTATTTGTTGTGATTTTAATTGCTAATTTTTCCAGGTGCAATGGTCGAGTTGCAACATTTTCAGCACACAAGACCACGCTGCAGCAGCAATTGCAAAACGTGGAATTCCAGTTTATGCTTGGAAGGGCGAAACCGACGAAGAGTACTTATGGTGTATCGAACAAACGCTGGTATTTGCCGACGGTCAACCACTAAACATGATTTTGGATGATGGGGGTGACTTAACCAACTTGGTACATAAGGAATACCCCGAGTATCTTAAAGATTGCAAAGGTGTAAGTGAAGAAACGACGACCGGAGTACACAATCTTTACAAGATGTTCAAAGAAGGTGTCTTAAAGGTTCCCGCCATAAATGTGAACGACTCTGTTACTAAGGTAGCTAATTCTTTCATTTCTTTTAATTTTTTTAAATTATCTCCCAATTTCTTTAAAGAGCAAATTTGACAATTTATACGGTTGTCGAGAATCCTTAATTGATGGAATTAAAAGAGCCACAGACGTAATGATTGCCGGTAAAGTTTGTGCCGTCGCTGGATATGGTGACGTTGGTAAAGGCTGTGCTCAAAGTTTAAGAGCGTTTGGTGGACGTGTACTTATAACAGAAATAGATCCCATTAATGCTCTACAAGCAGCGATGGAAGGCTACGAAGTGACGACAATGGAAGAAGCCAGCAAAGAAGCTCAAATTTTTGTAACAACCACAGGTTGCAAGGATATCATTATAGGAGAGCATTTCCTTAATATGCGCAACGATAGCATTGTCTGTAATATTGGACATTTCGATTGTGAAATCGACGTATCGTGGTTGGAAAAGAATGCAGTTAAAAAAACAAACATCAAGCCACAAGTGGATCGTTACGAATTATCAAACGGTAATCACATTATTGTGTTAGCACAGGGACGTTTGGTTAACTTGGGTTGTGCTACCGGACATTCTTCATTTGTAATGTCCAATTCGTTTACGAATCAAGTTTTGGCACAAATCGAATTGTGGACTAAACCAGGTGAATATAAAGTTGGTGTTCATGTTTTGCCGAAAAAGTTGGACGAAGAAGTTGCCGCCTTACATTTGGATCACTTGGGTGTTAAATTGACCAAATTGACGGCAGCTCAAGCCGAATACTTGGGAATATCACAAAAAGGACCTTTTAAACCTGACCATTACCGTTATTAATATTTTTGTTCTACCCTTAAAGATTTAAAAAAATAAATATTTGTCTTGAAATTTCTTCCCTTTTCGATCCTAAACGATAAATAATGATATTGCATGTGCTTTGATTATAGTGTAGGTTTTTTTAAATTATTTTTAAGTAAAAATGCTTCAAAAGTTTGAATACCAAGAAACTTGAAAATTTTATTTTAATTCCTTCTTGTTTTCACCACTTGCATTTAAAATTCAAACTTTGCATAGATTGGCAAGAGCCGCTTATTGCATTGTGTTGTAACAGTAAAAGAAACACTTTCCGATTTATGGAAAGCGTAATGTTGCAAATACCAATGAAATTACAGTCATTTTTTAATTTGATTGGCTCTTGCCACGACTAACAAGGCAAGACAGCTAAAACCTATGTGAATGGCACTTTCTGCATTTTATTGTACAGAAAAGTCTAAAAATAAGTAAAACATTAAATTGCTTTTGAATAAATGCAATTATAGTTTATCTGTTTCAAGAATGCAGAACTAAATTGTACTAAAACTGTGACCTTCGAGCGTGATTGGATAAAATTTCTACACGTTTACACTGCCGAAATTTTATTTGCGATTGATGACTCACGAATATTTATTTCTAAAAGTTTCTGGCAAATTTAAAAAATGTGTACAAGATAAATTGCTATTTGATAAAAAATTACTTTTAACACGATTTTTTCAAGTACCTATCAAATAAGTGACATTTGGTTTTTGTCGGGGGTTAATCCACAAGAGGTTCACTTTTTATCGGATAAAATTGTTTTTGGACGAAAATATGGATAGCCATGGAAATAACTCGAGAATTAAGGGGATTTTAAAAATTGCGAAAGCGTAGCTTGAGCAATTTTTGTAGATCCCTTAATTCGAGAGTTATTACCTTATGGCTATCCATATTTGAGTCAATCAAAAACAATTTTATCCAAATAAAAAGTGAACCTCGCGTAGATTATAGGGAGATAATTTCATTCCTTATAAAAAAAACAAACACTGTTCGAAATTTTACAATTTTTAATAAGTGGAAAATGCTATTAGAATTTAATTATTACAATCTTTACCATAAATCATATTTTGCACGTGAAATGTGCAATTGTTATAGTTAATAGTATTACTAGTTGACTCTTCAGCATGATTGACCAATTTTAAATTTTGATTAGAATTTTCAGAATTACGAGATGTACTTTCATGGCATCTTAAATTAGAAACTAAATCTGTATGGTGACTTTCGTCCAGCTGCAGGTAGGGATCAATTGATTTTGTATTGGCATGGCCGGTAATTTTGATCAATTCTTCACTAGAAATTCCTGCTTTTGCTAAATTTGACACTGCACTAGACCTGTTTGAATGATTAGTTATTTTATTGTTTTTAACATCTAATCCAATTTTTGTTGCTGAATGTTGCATCCACTTCGAAATTTGATTTTCTCCTAGAGGCATATTTTTAAACCATCCACTAGAATACTCGTTATTCCATGAGGGATTAGGTGTTAAAAAGAATCGATCAGTTTTAATTTTTTCTGTACGCTTACTAATTAATTTTTTAAATAACCGAATCGGGCAAATTGTAGGGTCATCTAAATTTCGAGTAAGCCACTTACTGTCACTTAATTTCTTCTCACCTCCTTGGCATGTTTTTGAGAATATAGTATTATATTCCAAACGATCTGTTAAAGTCCCGTCGGATTTTTTTTCAAACTTGAAATAAAAAGTCTTACATTTTGATGCCTCTCCACCTCTCCAAGCTAGTTCGTATGCTGCTATATGATAGAATCGTTTTTGAAGCCCATCGGGAGTGTCCTCATTCCATAGGTACATAATTTTTTTTATATCTGTGTTTGTAAGGGCAACTGAGCTTTGTCTTCGTTTTTCTGGAATGGCTTGCAAACGTTTTCGATTAGCGTTTTTAGCATCTCTTGCCTTTTTAAACTCCAGATCTTTAAATGGGTCGAAATTTTTGCCAAACTCCGAGAAATATTTTTCTTGTATCATTTTTGCCGTTATATTCCATATAGTTTTAACAACTCCTTCTTTGTAGTCTTCTCCATTGATTTTTTTCATGTTGTATGCCCAGTCCGTTAATATATTGCCAATCTCAGTCAAAGTTGTAAACTGCTGAAGGGTATACTTTCTTTCGGCACAGAAAATTTCAAATTGTTTCCAAATGGAAGCTTTCGTTTTCCTTGTGTTTTATGGAACACATTCTTCAATAGCATCGTTAATTTCGATATCGGAATAATTATTAAAACGCAGAACATTGTTAGAACACATTTTTCTCTATTACAATATTGTTTAAATAAATAATTACCATGGTAATATTTGCAATTATGACTTATGACAGTTGTTACCAAAGGCTACTACACACAAAAAGCTACATCGAGTTTAATCGAATTTAATCGCATGTTGAGAGAGAGTTTAATCACTTGCAAAACTTCAAAATGACATGTGATTGGTCGAAACAAAACACATTTGTGAATTCGATTGGTTGTTGAAATAGGAATGGAATAATCGCTCATATACTTCTTATTGTTTAATTTGAACAGATTGTAAATATTAATGGAAATAAAAAAAAATATATATATACTTTAATTATTTGACGTTTCCCTGTGTAAATCTGACTTGCCGTTCAAGGCGACCTCTACTGCAATCCAAAACCAGACGGACTATTGGGAATTTACATTAACCATGCGCCACTACGCGTCCATAATATTAACTACTCCGTTTAGTATACCCAAAATTTTATACGTGTATTTGTTAATTAATTGTTAGAATTTGAATTTTACCACTATTACAACGCAGTTGACTAGCTATATTAGTACAATACGCATTAATAACTTATGTGCAATATCGTGCTATACTAATTAGAACAGCCATTATGACGCGACGTTAGCGCCCTCATCGGTGATGTAAATTCCCATTAGTAATGAACCAATTTTGGAAACGCGTTTGGTTTATTGCCAATTGGGACAAACAGGGTTGTACTTACATTGGAGGACTGAGGCACTAAGCCATGTGAAGCCCCCCTCTATGAACAATTTGGAAGTTATTGGTTTTGATATCATTAGAAAATAAATAATATAGATTTCAAAATTATATATTATGTTTTAGTGAGAGGTTCTATACAAGTGCTTGTGTCTGAAGTATGGCTCTGAGGACATAGTGTTAGGCTTCCTACAGACTGATCAAGCAAAAACGTTGTGCGACAAAACGTTTTTTGTGATTGGTTCAAATCAAACAAAATCAAATTTGATTGGATCAAACAAAAACGTTTTGTCGCACAACGTTTTTGCTTGATCAGTCTGCAGGCAGCCTAAAAGTATAAAATTGTATCTACTTTTCATTAATTAATTTAGCCTATTTTCCATTAATTTTATTTTATTATTTATTTATTTTCATAAAGAAGAGTTTAACTTTGCATTTAAAAATCCGCCCTAATACTTCGATTCTGGGCATATTAATGCTTTAAGTTTTAAAGTTAAATAAGAACTAATTGAAACTAAATTATGTAAAGAAAGACAACTTGAGATTTAAAGAATTTTTAAAACATGGCTAGAATCGACACATTAGTTTACATGATTTAAATCGGCGTATTTCAGTCTGGATGGCGACCCCCCTAGAGAACCGAGATATTCCCAAAAACAACTAATAAGAATGTCTATCGCAATTTTCCGCTCTCACACAAAATGACGTACATACTATGTATTTTCTCAATTGATTTTAGATTTTACTAGTAGAGATTAAAGTAAGTAGGGGTTACGAGAGGCCACATTTGTTTTCTTTTGCTCGTGGAAGGTTGTGGTTCAAAAATACAATTTAAATAATTCAACCTTAAAAATACTACTTACCACTTTAAAGTTTTTGATATTTAGTTTCTACAACCAAGCAGTGCAAGAATCGGAGTAGGTCAACTCGGCAAAAGGTACAAGGGATAGGTTAATCCTACCGGTCAACTGGGCAAATGAAAACCAGAGGCCGTTTTAATTATGGGTCAGCTCGGCAAACGCGCTGAATAATGCTATTTCGAGGGTCTCTCACATCCCGGTTGCATTTATCCCGGTTTCCTTGATCTGTCGCGCCTCTCGTATGTTTAGCGCCCGCCGCGTAGCGGCTCGGAGCACGAAAAACCGCCCGGAGATGCGGAGCATCGGAGGGTAGGTTTTTTGATGCTCACAGTTCTGGCCAAGCCAAAATTTATGACTTTGCCGAGTTGGTGTATGTATTTCCAGGTAGAAAATTTGGACCCGGATTAAATATCTGACCATTTGCCGAGCTGACCTACACCCGCAAGAATACACTAGGGTTCATCCCACTTGTTCATATAAGTTTCTCTACAAAACATGAATTAAAAAAATTGTTACAAATTTGAAAAATATACCTTAATTTGTGGTAACCGCTAAATGAACATTAGATCACGCGCTTTTGTCCGCGTTTATTATCTCTTTCCAGGACGATACCTTTCTCGGAAGTCTTCAAACCCTCCAGAAACATCATCAGGAGCCTTCAACCTGAGCATCATCACCTACCTTCAACAGATGGTAAAATATTCCTTATTTTATCAAACTAATTACTTTTAATCCTAAGTTCACGTATCCGATCTAGCCTTGCGCTAAATTGAGATCACGAGGCCCTAGTAGTGACTGTGCTAGATTTTTTGAAGCAATAATATTATTTATATTACATAGATCAGAAAACACGGAAAATAAAAAATTTGCAGTGAAAAGAAAAGTAATATATCTTTCTAATAAACGATCGTAATGACCTACGGCGTGATTGCCATGGTTGTGCGGCCTAAACGCCGCCCTGTAACTTGTTTAAGTTAAGAAGGTTTAGCAGTGTAACCTATTTATTAATTTATTGTAATTGATAAACATTAAGAATACCTACTTGTGAAAATCACTTTTATAAACAATCCCTATTTACACCTTTTAAGATCATATTATCGTAAAATTGTCCAATGGCCAAACAATGAAATCACTTGTATGTAATTACGCTTACTGGAGCTCTAGATCCCTTCTTGCTGTAGAGTAGTTGTGCTCAGTGCTATCCCAAGATATTTAAGAGTCCTGGGCTAGCAACCTTAGGCGCCGTTGTGAATCCATGCGCGGTTATCATGGAAAGCAAACGGCGTGGCTCGCTCGGGTATTGGAGTTGATCTGAAGGTGTACATATTTAGAATGCGAGCTCCTGTTTAGCGTGGGCTTCGAGTAATTCGTCCCATGGTAACTTTTGGACGACGCATGCAATATTTTGTTAACATTATTTAGATAAATCTTAAAGAGATCTTCTAAATCTGTATTGCTCCATTTCATTGTTCAAATAAATATACTATAGTAGAATTGAATCACGTATTTGTTTTGTTACAATTATTATTCTATTATTAAATGAAATTATCATATAGGTTAATTTTTTAGTAATCATTAGATCATATCAGCTGTTGGTTGAATTATAATAAAAACCAATTTTAACTTTTATCTACATAATATTATGAAGAAAATCTTGAATACATGTTTAGAAATGAGGCATAGACTTACCTGATCGGAGTGGACGGTGTAAAAAATCATCTATTCCCGTGTTTACATAAATATTGGGATTTTATTTATAAGTTTATGCAATTCCGGGATTTAAACTGCTTTTATAGTCCATCTGGTTTTGGATTGCAGTAGAGGTCGCCTTGAACGGCAAGTCAGAGTTACACTGGGAAACGTCAAATAATTAAAGTGTATGAGTGACAAAAACCAAATGTCACTTATTTGATACTTGAAATAATCGAGTTAAAAGTATTTTTTTATCAAATAGCAATTTATCTTGTACAAATTATTTAAATTTTCCAGAAACTTTTAGAAAAAAATATTCGTGAGTTATCAATCGCAAATAAAATTTTGGCAGTGTAAATCTGTAAAAATTTTAACCAATCACGTTCCGAGTTCACAATTTTAGTACAATCTAGTTCTGCATTCTTAAAACGGATGGACTATAAGTCCCTTTTGTCGAAGATTAAAGTTTAACCTGAAATATTAAAGTGAATTTAAATCCCAAGGGACTTAACTAAAAATAAATGCATTGTTTTCATGACGACCGCATGTAACTTGATTGTTAAAAAACGTCAAACTAACGTTTACTTTGAGAGGGTTATGTTGAAATTAAAGCATTAAATAAATATTAATTGCAGTTTAAGTTCAGGAAATGCATAAAAAAATGTATATATCTCAAGACTTCAGTGAATTTTAATCCCTCGTGTGAGTTTTTGCCCTCGATTACGTTTCAGGCAAAACTTCACACTCAGGATTAATAATGCACTATTATGTAGTATTTATGATAATGATTGCAAATTGTACAACAAAAAAATTTTATTATGTGGCGGCGACGCCCTCTGGTACCCCTTAATTATCCAATGGTTAGGGTGGACCTGGCTACAACACCCTGCGAGGCCCTATAGTCTATCCGTTTTAAGAATGCAGAACTAAATTGTACTAAGACTGTGACTTTCGAGCGTGATTGGTTAAAATTTCTACTGTAGAATCATTAACGTTGGTGTGAAAACTGAATTTATATTTAAAATTGATCGCTGCCACCAGAGTTCTTTTTCTCGCTAATTAGATTAATCGGCGAGCGAGTTGAAACTCAAACTGGCATCAAACAACAACAAAAAATACTTACTTAATTTTTATAACTTAATTTCTGAATCAGGTAGAGTGAACCGCCTCGAAGATGTAGGGAAAATATTTAAGACAGACAATTGCTTGCTTACAGAAAATCACAAATAAGACACAATTAATTAAATAATAAATTTATTTTAGATCTAAATATGCAATTATCTACAGAACAAAATCCTTAAATGAGAAATAAATAAGATGGAACAAATAACAAATTACAACTTATCCTAATCTTAGGTGAATGGAATTTACATGCCCAAGTAACAAATTGAGAAAGGTTTTAATCAAATAATAAAATGGTACCTGCTTTACTTGAAATAGTTGTGAATGGGTAAGACAGACTTTAGCCTTATACTCAATTGGTTAATCCTCGCATTGAACGAATAACTGCTTGATTTTAATTAAACTTTAATGAGCTGACACCACTTATGGAATTTAAACGGTTCGCGTAATATTTATTTAATGATACTGATTTCTGATTGTTAACTCGACTTAGAGTGAAATTGACTGACTAGAGAATTTTAATTAACACTTCGCGTATAACTGAAAAATTGACTTAATGACTGTCGCGTAAACTGACTCTTTAATGACCGCGGGCGCGTAACTAGCAACTGACTAATTTTTGGGGTTCCTGCCCTTTTTATTGTATCATCCCGCTAAGGGAAGTGAAAAAAATAACGTATGTGATTTCTTTGATTTGATCCCCGTGTAGAGACTAGAATTCGAAAGTTTTCGGGGGTTGGTGTTTATTACCCTGATTTCTCTTGGTTCTGAAAATCTAACGGCTTCAAAGCGATTTCTAAAAATTAGAAATCGTTGGATCTATTCATAAAAAGAGAAACTCTACTTTTTGGCTTTGAGTCCGCCGTCCGGTCCCCATAAAGTTCATATGCCGACGGCCAGCTTTATGACTTCTTACAATTTTTGTTCTTTGACTTTTTGCCGCTAACTTTTTTAATAGTTCTGAAATTCCCGTTACAAAATATGAAAGTTTTGGTTCTTTATTACATTTTCTAAAAAGAGGGTTGTTAAATTTATAATGGGTGTGTTTTTAAACTGTACCGGTTGCTCGAGCAATAATTGCTCGAACCAAATTCGAGCAGGTAAGGCACTACCTTACGATCCGGTGCATGAAAATTTGCTCGAGTAATGCGTTCGAGCAGAGTGGAGGAGTTTTAAAACGACTGATGACAATAATTATTATTATAATTATAATAATTATTATAAATTAATAACTAACAAAATAATATGGGTAATAACATTAATCTTTATTTGTATTTATCTAATTTCCTTACAATTGATTATGGTTGTCACAACACTGCCGAAATTTTATTTGCGATTCATGACTCACAAATAATTTTTGAAGCTATGCTTCTTATCGCACGGGTATTGCACGTGTATTTTGCACGGGTATCGCACGGGCAGTTAACTGAAAAAAATCGTTCGTCACACAAAATCGTCACACAAAATCGTCACACAAATATGTAACGGAAATATGTAACGCAAATTCGTCACACAAATTTCGACCGCGACTTTCAAATTTCGAACTTCCCTTCAAACACCATAACTCCGGAACCGAGAGGGCTAGGACCCTGGGAATGGTGGCTATGGATAGGGGGCGGAGGTGGCAACCGCCACCGACCCCACGCCGCCCCGCCGCCTCCAACCGGTTTTTAGGGAAAATAGTTTTTGACAAAACTAAAAAAAGTAAAACATTTTTTTTTTAATTAAAACCCCCCTCCCCTTTTCGTGGGTCGGCAAAAAACGTCAAAAAAATTTTCAAAATTTTTATTTTTCAAAAATTTTGAAGCTTGTTTTAGTTTTTTGATAAAACTAACAAAATTTAAAAATCCCCCCCATTCTCCCTTTTCGTGGGTCGGCAAAAAACGTCAAAAAAATTTTCAAAATTTTTATTTTTCAAAAATTTTGAAGCTTGTTTTAGTTTTTTGATAAAACTA
This sequence comes from Podabrus alpinus, assembly GCA_932274525.1. NCBI lineage: Eukaryota > Metazoa > Arthropoda > Insecta > Coleoptera > Cantharidae > Podabrus > Podabrus alpinus. The sequence continues at coordinate 1,212,744 of OW026451.1, read as the reverse complement.
ACAAAATTTAAAAATCCCCCCCCATTCTCCCTTTTCGTGGGTCGGCAAAAAACGTCGAAAAAATTTTCCCGTATTCTTATAAGCAAGTTGGAGGCCGAGGGCCGACCCGTATTCTTAAATGCCAGTGGGAGGCCGACCCGACCCGTGTTCTCTAAAGCAAGTGGGAGGCCGAAGGCCGACCCGTATTCTTATAAGCACGTTGGAGGCCGAAGGCCGGCCCGTATTCTTAAATGCCAGTGGGAGGCCGAAGGCCGACCCGTGTTCCTGAAAGGCAAGTGGGAGGCCGAGCCGTAGTTTTATAAGCAAGTTGGAGGCCGACCCGACCCGACCCGTGTTCTCAAAAGCAAGTGGGAGCAAGCATAACTCCGGTACCGAGAGGGCTAGGACCCTGGGAATGGTGGCTATGGATAGGGGGCGGAGGTGGAAACCACCCGCCGACCCCACGCCGCCCCCGCCGCCTCAACCTCCAACCGGTTTTTAGGGAAAATAGTTTTTTGACAAAACTAAAAAAATTTAAAAAAAAACCCTTTTCGTGGGTCGACAAAAAACGTCGAAAAAATTTTAAAAATTTTTCACAAAAAGGCCGAACAACTGTGGCTTTTACGGATCTAGTATGGTCCTCCCCCTGTGAGACCGAAGGCCGAACAACCACTGGCAATCACGGACTAGCAGTCAAGACAGCTGAAGGCATATAAATATAATCTATTATGGTCCGCCCTGTGAGGCCGAAGGCCGAACAACTATGGCCTTCACGGATTTATAATGGTCCTCCCTGTGAAGCCGAAGGCCGAACAACTATGGCCTGCACGGATCTATTATGGTCTTCCCCCTGTGAGGCCGAAGGTCAAACAACTATGGCCTTCACGGATCTATTATGGTTCGCCCTGTGAGGCAGAAGGCCGAACAACTATGTCGTTCAAGGATCTATTATGGTTACCATAATAGATCCGTGAAGGCCATAGTTGTTTGACCTTCGGCCTCACAGAGGGAAGACCATAATAGATCCGTGCAGGCCATAGTTGTTCGGCCTTCGGCTTCACAGGGCGGACCATAATAAATCCGTGAAGGCCATAGTTGTTCGGCCTTCGGCCTCACAGGGCGGACCATAATAGATTATATTTACTCCCTCTCTAGGTGGTTAACCTAGGGAGGAAACAGGAAAAAAAAAACGTGCTTATAAGAATACGGGTCGGCCTTCGGCCTCCCACTTGCTTTAGAGAACACGGGTCGGGTCGGCCTTCGGCCTCCCACTGGCATTTAAGAATACGGGTCGGCCCTCGGCCTCCAACTTGCTTATAAGAATACGGGAAAAATTTTTCGACGTTTTTTGACGACCCACGAAAAGGGAGAATGGGGGGGGATTTTTAAATTTTGTTAGTTTTATCAAAAAACTAAAACTAGCTTCAAAATTTTTGAAAAATAAAAATTTTGAAAATTTTTTTGACGTTTTTTGCCGACCCACGAAAAGGGGAGGGGGGTTTTAATTTAAAAAAAATGTTTTACTTTTTTTAGTTTTGTCAAAAACTATTTTCCCTAAAAACCGGTTGGAGGCGGCGGGGGCGGCGTGGGATCGGGGGCGGTTGCCTCCCACTGGCTTTAGAGAACACGGGTCGGGTCGGCCTTCGGCCTCCCACTGGCATTTAAGAATACGGGTCGGCCTTCGGCCTCCAATTTGCTTATAAGAATACGGGAAAATTTTTTCGACGTTTTTTTCCGACCCACGAAAAGGGAGAAAGGGGGGGGGCGGGAATTTTTTAATTTTGTTAGTTTTGTCAAAAAACTAAAACTAGCTCCAAATTTTTGAAAAATAAAAATTTTGAAAATTTTTTTGACGTTTTTTGCCGACCCACGAAAAGGGGAGGGGGGTTTTAATTTAAAAAAAAAAGTTTTAATTTTTTAGTTTTGTTAAAAAACTATTTCCCCTAAAAACCGGTTGGAGGCGGCGGGGCGGCGTGGGGTCGGGGGCGGTTGCCACCTCCGCCCCCTATCCATAGCCACCATTCCCAGGGTCCTAGCCCTCTCGGTTCCGGAGTTATGGTGTTTGAAGGGAAGTTCGAAATTTGAAAGTCGCGGTCGAAATTTGTGTGACGAATTTGCGTTACATATTTCCGTTACATATTTGTGTGACGATTTTGTGTGACGATTTTGTGTGACGAACGATTTTTTTCAGTTAACTGCCCGTGCGATACCCGTGCAAAATACACGTGCAATACCCGTGCGATAAGAAGCATAGCTTCATTTTTTAAAATTAAAACCCCCCTCCCCTTTTCGTGGGTCGGCAAAAAACGTCAAAAAAATTTTCAAAATTTTTATTTTTCAAAAATTTGGAGCTAGTTTTAGTTTTTTGACAAAACTAACAAAATTAAAAAATTCCCGCCCCCCCCTTTCACCCTTTTCGTGGGTCGGAAAAAAACGTCGAAAAAATTTTCCCGTATTCTTATAAGCAAATTGGAGGCCGAAGGCCGACCCGTATTCTTAAATGCCAGTGGTAGGCCGAAGGCCGACCCGACCCGTGTTCTCTAAATCAAGTGGGAGGCCGAAGGCCGAGCAGTATTCTTATAAGCACGTTGGAGGCCGAAGGCCGACCCATATTCATAAATGCCAGTGGGAGGCCGACCCGCCCGTGTTCTCTAAAGCCAGTGGGAGGTAACCCGCCCCCGACCCCACGCCGCCTCCAACCGGATTTTAGGGAAAATAGTTTTTGACAAAACTAAAAAAATTAAAACATTTTTTTTTAAATTAAAACCCCCTTCCCCTTTTCGTGGGTCGGCAAAAAACGTCAAAAAAATTTTCAAAATTTTTATTTTTCAAAAATTTTGAAGCTAGTTTTAGTTTTTTGATAAAACTAACAAAATTTAAAAATCCTCCCCCATTCTCCCTTTTCGTGGGTCGGCAAAAAACGTCGAAAAAATTTTCCCGTATTCTTATAAGCAAGTTGGAGGCCGAGGGCCGACCCGTGTTCTCTAAAGCAAGTGGGAAGCCGAAGGCCGACCCGTATTCTTATAAGCACGTTGGAGGCCGAAGGCCGGCCCGTATTCTTAAATGCCAGTGGGAGGCCGAAGGCCGACCCGTGTTCCTGAAAGGCAAGTGGGAGGCCGACCCGTAGTTTTATAAGCAAGTTGGAGGCCGACCCGACCCGTGTTCTCAAAAGCAAGTGGGAGCAAGCATAACTCCGGTACCGAGAGGGCTAGGACCCTGGGAATGGTGGCTATGGATAGGGGGCGGAGGTGGCAACCACCCCCCGACCCCACTCCGCCCCCGCCGCCTCAACCTCCAACCGGTTTTTAGGGAAAATAGTTTTTTGACAAAACTAAAAAAATTTAAAAAAAAAACCTTTTCGTGGGTCGGCAAAAAACGTCGAAAAAATTTTAAAAATTTTTCACAAAAAGGCCGAACAACTGTGGCCTTTACGGATCTAGTATGGTCCTCCCCCTGTGAGACCGAAGGCCGAACAACCACTGGCAATCACGGACTAGCAGTCCAGACAGCTGAAGGCATATAAATATAATCTATTATGGTCCGCCCTGTGAGGCCGAAGGCCGAACAACTATGGCCTTCACGGATTTATTATGGTCCGCCCTGTGAAGCCGAAGGCCGAACAACTATGGCCTGCACGGATCTATTATGGTCTTCCCCCTGTGAGGCCGAAGGTCAAACAACTATGGCCTTCACGGATCTATTATGGTTCGCCCTGTGAGGCAGAAGGCCGAACAATTATGTCGTTCAAGGATCTATTATGGTTTGTTCTGTGCGTAAGAAGCATAGCTTCTGTGGACGGTCCGACGACCGCTCTCATTTTTTCTAAAAGTTTTTGGCAATTTTAAAAAATTTGTACAAGATAAATTGTATCTGATAAAAAATTACTTTTAACACGATTTTTTCAAGTATCAAATAAGTGACATTTGTTGTTTGTCGTCCACACACTGCAATTATGCCCTCTATGGCGCCATCACTGGACCCAACTTTGGTACTCCGTTCGTGAACGTCAGATTTAATATTCAAATTGTATATCCTATCTTGTAGATGGTCATAGCTTTGGCAGTTAAGTGCGTCTACTGCTAATGCGAAACGCTTGGATCGAATCCGGGCAGATGTGTATTACACTTCCCGTGGTTCGGAGCCCACGTTAAACAAGTAGGTCCTCTATGTATGTGAAAACACTTGGAACGCACATCACATGCATAGAAAGAGATGGGTCACGATGTTCGGAAACGAACAATATTGATTTACAAGATCCTATCTTGTGAAATAATGACAAGCCGACACGCCCTACACACGATCGGTTTTTAGTCCAGTCGCTGTATGCACACATTATTTGTAATTACATTAATTCGATCCCACAATTTTCTTTTTCTAATCTTAGACGGGGGTTGGCGGGGGACTGACTTCCCGAAAATCTGGATGTAGACTACCAATGAGCCTCTCTTTCGATTAGAAAAAGAAAATTGTGGAATCGAATTAATGTAATTTAAGTAAATTTTTTTGTACATAGCGACTGAACTATTTCGGGTGTTTCATAAAGGTGATTTACGATATTATAATTTACGATGAACAGGTTTTTATTAACAATCAGTATAAATAACAAATTTGGAAACGTCAAACAGCAATCAACATGACCGTGTATGGGCACCTTAGGTCACGTGTTTTTCCTCTCACGCATTGTCAAGCTGTCAAATTTGACTCATTCATGTAAACGTTAAATTTGTGTACATCTTTCGATTGATATTTAAAAACATGACCATTTCGCTAGAAAAACCGAACGAATCTATTAAAAATGAAGGCGGCGAAAAGGAAAATTTATGGTAAAATTTCTTTAACGCAAATCAAATTTTTCACTCATAACCTAAATACTTTTGATATTCATTTAGGTCTTCTATCCTAAATGACGTCCAAAATCATGGCAATACCAAGCTTCCGTCTTGCAAACAAATACTGGTGTTGGGGGATAACGAATCTGGAAAAACTACCATGGTAGCCAAGTTACAAGGAGTCGAGGATCCAAAGAAAGGGTGGGGTCTAGAATACGCATATATTGATGTCAGAGACGACTATCGAGAAGGTACTAATACATGTTTATTACAAATTTTATGCTTCTATCTTTTACAAACTTATTTTTATTGATACATTTGGTAAATTTTCGTTCCGAGATGTGTTTAAACAATTCCTCCGGTTTGAACTGGATCAATCCAAATACTTTTTTAATTTTATTGTTATCGTTTAAAATGGAGAGGAAGTATATTTTTTTGCATTTACTTGCGAGTTTTTTAATGCAAGTTATGGAAAACAAAATCTTCTCGGTCACGTAGTCGTAGTAAATTTCGTATAAAAAGTGACCGTAGTGGTTTTGAATAACTCCGATGTCTGTTTGATTTTGTTCGTAAGGTACCTTCCAAGTGAATTGTAATTTATCTTGTATTTCAAAATAACTCTTGGAATGTTTTGTTTTTATGTGGTTAATATAATCGCCCAGACTTCCATGCCATTTGCACAAACGTTGAGTGAAATCTGGTTTTGTAACCAGTTTCTTGCATTTGTACCTAAAGAAATGAATTTAGTTTTTTGTAAAAAATTTTAATTTGACTTACAAGACGTCGTCAATTTTGTTGTTGAATGCACTTGCCATGTTGAAACATTCGCACAATGAATTGTTTTGTTATGAGAATTTGAATTCAGTCCTTATATTAGATAAGGCTTTCGTTATCTACTTACTTTGTGTAGCTCGGTTAGTCACCGAATGTAAAATGAACTTCTCGTTCGTTTTGATAGGGTAGGGGATCCCCACTAACATAAAACAGTGTCTGCCACTTGAGAAAAATGTTGTTGGCCTAATGGGATGCAGTTAGTCCTGCTTTTTTTCTATAATTTTAGCTGATTTAGAACAAAAATGGGAAATTTTTTTAAGTTTATATGTAAGAATTAAACCATCATTCCTCCTTCATATTCTAAGAAGAGCCTTTATTTTATGGTAATTCTGATTTGATTGTAATTTTGATAATACATGATAATATTATTTACTACAAAGTTACTTTTTTATTCTTTTTTTTATCGCAATTACAAGTAGAAAATTGCTCATTTTGAGTCATTCTAAACCATTTCAAAATACATGTTAAATAAAATGCCAACGTGAGTCAGTTTACTGATAAAAAGAAGAAATGGAATAAGTTGAATTTCATTATTGATATATGAATAGGTATTATATATCAAGGTTATAGATTATTGATATAATGGTTTCATTATACAAAATTACAAATTACTATCGGAGGTTTCTGAAACAAGTTACTTGTTTCAGTAACACCACAACTAATTTACATAACATTGAATCTTTGGTTTGCCGAATTAAAAGGTGAAACAACTTATTTTTTTAAATGATATCATCATCAAAACAAATTATACATTATTTTTGTTTATATTTCATAGCATTTAATTAAAATATTTTGTAGTTAATATATTTTTTCAACTAATTATCTTCTGTTAATGTATATGCCGAATTCATATAAATATTTGCATCTGCAATAAGTGTTGGAATTTCTTCACTGCGTCATTAATAATTAATATTTTTTATAGGTTTTAATACGACAAAATAAATTATTTTGTTAGTAAATTACGGTAAATTAGTATAATCAAGTTCCAATGATGTGAACTAATTAATAATAATAATAATATATACGTTTATATGTAACGTTTATTTAGCCCAGGTTGGCTATACGTAACTATATATGATACACACCACGGATACACAGTAAAAACCAAATATAACTAACTAAAAGATTTACCATATACAACAATCATTTTTCACCTTTCTTGGTTCCGCAGTAACGTTTTTATTTCCCTTTTAAATTTGTTCAACTCCAGTGACTTCATTGCTCTAAGCAACCTCATATATGTTACTGCACCTTTATCAAATACCGAATTGTGTGCAATAACCGATCTAACCGTCTCAAGTTTGATATTTTCTTTTCTTCTTGTGTTGTGATTGTGGCTTTCATCGCACTTCGCAACTAACTCAGTTATAATATACTGTGGCATAATTTCCAACACTGCTGTGTGTAAAAATACCATAACCTGATATTCCGCTAATGCCTCCATGTTCAACCACTCCAGCTTGCCAAGCATGTTGCCAACCCTTGTGTATCTGTCTCTTCTCAGGATAATCCTCATTCCTCTATTCTACAGCACCCGAAGCCTGTTTAATCAGCTTTACTTGCCATGTACACCACAGTTCCCACATAAGTTAGGTGTGGCTATACAATTAAATTATAGATTATCATCCTAGTTCTTTTTGATATGAAGTCACCACATCTACCCAACACTCCCAACTTCTCTGCCATTTTTCTACATATATAATCTAAATGACTCCTGAAACTCAACTGGCAATCAATCCAATATTAACCCAAGGTACTTCATTTCTATCACCATTTCAACCACTACTCCTGTCTTTAATCCGCTCCAGAAATTATTCACATTATCTACGTACCCCTTTCTCCCTAACACCATCTCTTTGGTCTTTGTTACATTAATTCTCAACCTGTTACCATTCAACCAATTTACCAACCTCTTCAATTTTCGATTATCTATGAAGTTCATTCATATTCAGTAACCTATAGTTGCTTAGGCCCAGTTGTTCAGTTGTAGGTTAAAATAATGGTTAATTAACCTAGGTTACAGTTTTAACCACAAAATTAATCCTCTAGTTGTTCTAAAATCATCTAGTTCGAAGTCCACAGGGGATATCGCACTTAGTACTTCCTCAATACTGTCAATGAAGTAACCATTACATTCCTCTGCATAGAGAACCGATTTGTTTACGTTATCGAAATTTTCTATGGAAATTCTCCTTTCTAAAATCTCAGTTTGTGTTTATATGTATTTAATAACTTAGAAATTAGCATTTTGGTTTTTCAAAACTATTTATAATAATAACCATTAAGAAAACACATTTTTAATAGATCACACAAGATTAAGTGTGTGGGTATTGGATGGAGACTCGGGCCACAACGATCTCTTAAAATTTGCTCTCAATGAAGAAACTTTTCCTCACACTTTGGTGGTTTTGGCTGTCAGTATGAACACACCCTGGGGAATCCTAAATCAATTGCGTCACTGGGCTTCCGTTTTGGCGGATCATCTTGACAAATTGAAGTTGGATGTTGATTTGCTTCAATCTAGAAGGTTTGCAGTTTGTAAATTAATTTAGAACATTCTTCATGTAGATTTTATTCAGGCAACTTATGGTTAAAAGTTGGCAAGAATATGTAGAACCTGGAGATGAGTTAGATCCGGCTTCCCCGATGAAGAGGAGTTCCAGAAATTTGAGTGACGGCGATTTTGATGATATGGAAGACGGTTCTCCTTTACCTGAAGGAACTTTGGGAAATAATTTGGGGCTGGATATTGTTGTCGTGGTCACAAAGGTAAGCTTTTGTTTATAGTTTGAATTATGTAATGAATATTATGCCCTTGCAGACGGATTACATACAAAATTTGGAAAAGGAACACGATTACAGAGATGAACATCTCGATTTTATGCAACAGCACATCAGACGATTCTGTTTGCAGTATGGAGCAGCTTTATTTTACACAAGTGCTAAGGAGGATAAAAATTGTGATTTGTTGTACAAGTACCTCACTCATCGTATTTACAGCTTTTCGTTTCGCACTCCAGCTCTTGTAGTCGAAAAGGATGCAGTTTTTATGTAAGAACACTTTCAAATTGATATCATTTCAAAATTACACACAAATTTTTTAGTCCGGCTGGTTGGGACAATATGAAAAAAATCAGCATTCTGCACGAAAATATGCACACGTGCAAACCTGACGATTATTACACGGATATTATCGTTCAACCTGTTACCAGAAAGGTGGGTTGGTTATATTTGAATTTCACTTTTGTTTTCTAACTTGAGAAATTGTAGACGGTTAATAGAGAAGTCGAAATTTCGGCGGAAGACGAACAAACATTTTTAACCAGGCAGCAACAATCTTTGTTAACCGGTGGTGGAATGCCTGCACGGATGGGAGAATCGCCTATGCGATCCTCTGCACTGGGAAAAGGAACGCAAAGGGCACCCGGAACTCCGGCAATGCAAAGTTCTCCTAAGAAGGTTTTAGTCTTAAAAAAATAGTTAAAACCTTTTTTAAATTATTTTTTTGCAGCTGGACGGATCAAAGGTTGTTAGTTCACCTGGAGGTGAAGGCGTTTTGGCCAACTTTTTCAATTCCTTGTTACATAAAAAAACTGGTGCAAGTCCTGTCGGTCCAGTAGGAGTTTCTAAAACGGGAGGTGAGGTTACTCCCGATAAGGCAACTATGCGTTCGGATGCGGCTGCCGAACTCGATAGATTAGCAAAAGGCAGGAATACTTCAGGAGAAGGAGGCGTCGATTTTAACACATCCGATTGTTAATTTAATTATTTTTTCAAGTTAATGTAATTTTAGGCTATAATTTTATTTATGCAAAAGTAAAGCTTTAATATCTCCACATATTTGTGTTCTTCAAATAAACCTTTACATTTATTAATAAATTAAAAATTTTATTTCCATATAAATAATATAAAATTTCAAAGAAACAATATTTTGGTAAATCTAGCACTAAACAATTTTAATAAATTATCTACAGCCTGTTTTATGAACACAGAGGTCTCCATTTTTTAACTTTCTGTACAGCGAAATGTATTTTCCAGCTGATGTTGTTCTAGGGACGATAAAATTTTCGCAAAATTTCGTTTTGTTTGTGGCCGATTCGCTAAGATTTCCGTAATTTAGATTTTTTAAGAAAGTTAACACGAATGTGAAGCAGTTGTGCTTCTCTTCGTTGTAATTTCTAGCAAACCAACACTTTTGCTTGCAAACTTGCATGATAGTGTTGTCCCAGTGCTCTCTCCAAGGCGAAGTTGCTTGATCGAGTAGTAAGCATTGATTCCATTGGGTGTTGCGATGCTTTTTAAGTCCATTTTTATCAAATTCAACTATTGTTCCGGTGGAAGTTGTGACTCCGATGTGTAAATCCATGGAATTGTAATAATCGCTGCAACATTTTTTGAGATTAGTAATAAGTGTAAACAATTATAGGTGCAAATATGTATGTAGTTAAAATTTTAAACTTACTTTAAAAAATCTCCAGATGTTGGTTTTATAAAAACGGCACTTGGGTACTGTGAGGCTCTTACAAATGGATAAGGAACTCTATAAAATTTAATGTTATAAATGTAAATAATAAAAATTTAAAATGGCGTTGTTACCTAAATGGCAAGAGTGAAAAATTTGCTTGTGATAAATCTGTTGTGCATGTTGGACATAAATCTGGAAGCGTAAGACAAAAAATTTTGGGTCCACAATGTTGAAAACACACGATACCTGGATCCATTTTTTCTATGAAAAGTAAAAATTAACATTACAAAATGTATTGGTAGCAAAAGGGGAGCGAAATAATTTAACAAAAATTATTCCTGTTATTTTTTTTTTTTTAGCTGTTGTGCTAAATACTTTGTTATTGATAATAAAAAGTTGATAATAATCAATGATTTAACATAACAGTACGCAGGGGTGGACTGGCCAAGTGAAGAATGCTGATAATTACGCACTCTGGCTAATACTTATAATTTTGATTTTCTTTTAATTTATTACAATAATAATTGCTAGTCACCACACGTCTGCTAAGACGGCAGGACTTGAGGAGGGGAATTGCTATCAATAATTTTGTCTTAGCTTGATTTATTTGAGATTTACTAAATAATTTTGTATTGATCCGGTAGAATAGTAGTAACGAGAGCTCGGGTATGCCTTATTTAGGTATTAAAATAAATATTTCGTAGAGGCCTTTAAACTTGAAATAAAGGCGGGTTAAAATAAAATTTTTGATTTTCATTTGCTTAAACTTAAAGTTTAAAATGCATTTAATACTTAAAGAAGAAGACCAGCATCGATACATACAACAATCTGAAATTTAGTTCTTCGAATTTAGCATGGTAGAAAGCGTAAGCTTCTACGACACAGCCATGGGTTTAAATTTCCATGGTAAAACAAGGTAAAAGACTATAAGACGCCAATGGTAAGAGCATGTGCAAAGAATGGAAGACCAGCCAGTGCCTAAAAGTGCAATGATATACTAAGATTCGAAAGGAAGAAGAGACGTGGGACACCCAAGGAACAGGCCTAAAGCCTGTATACCGTGAAGGAGAAGAAAAAAAATTTGAATAAACTGTAAAAACAAGCCTCTAGCCGGAAACTAATTGTAGGGGGTGGTGTTCATGGGATTTCAGAGTAAGCCAAATATTATTTTTCGTCAACTTAAATATAAACTTTTACTATTATTAAAAACATTCACAAGCAATACAAAATTTAGGGGTTCCGAGGGTGGTCGCTTGGCTACAGGCCTCGTAAAAAGGCGTAAGCAGTCTGAAAATGTAAATATAAATTCACTTTAAAATATGTAGTCATTGAATTTGTTAAAAATTACAACGATCGACTTCTTTACCGAATGATACGCGTAAAGAGTGAAGCCCGAAAAAAATTATGAACGGGAAGTTTTTTTTTAGTAATATCTACTGCTATTTACCCATTTAAACAACTTTTCATAAACGCATTTGAGTTATTTGTTCTTATTTTGACGGAAACTCAAGTTAGGTCTTTCTAGATCGTATCAAATTACATTTTAAATATATAACGCTGTTTTCATGTATCTACTTGTTTCCAAATTGAAAACGATCAGATGATTGCTGAAACTTCATCAAAAGATTTGATTTTTATTGTTTAATTATTTAAAATTAATTTCACAGGTTAATAATTTATAAATTTTGTTTACAAAATTAATATAAGTTGGTCATAATTTCACCAATTGATAACGCCTAATTAATTAATGACACAGATCTAATAACCTTGATTATTTATCTATGTTAGGCAAGTAAATTTTTATTTTTGCGGATACTGCACAATGAACCAAGATCACACATTAACACGAAACTGTGTTAAAAAATTTACTGTTACAAAAAATATTACAATAGGTAGTGGGTACATAGACGATACATTTCGTAAATGATATATAAAAGAGACGAAGAGAAAATGGAACACTCACCTTTGCGTTACGCTAATATCTCACAAATTTGAAACAAAATATTTTTAAAAATATCAAATACATTTTTGTAGTAAATTACACCATCATTGTTTAAACGAATAAACTTTTACTGCATTGAAAATGTAAAAGTACACCTTGAAGGTAAAAAAATCATATTGTGAGCACACTCGCAGTAGGTAACCAACTAATGATGGCTGTGCGACTTACTTCGCTTAGAAACGGGGAACTTGCGGTCAAATACCTACTTTTCTACCTCCTATATGTTGTTTATTTGTTGCCATAGTTATTTCACCCAAATGCAAATAAATTTGCTTTAAAATGTGGGGGTGCGACATTTAAAAAACCACATATATCGAGGTATTGGGCACCGACGAGACCCTTACTAACATTTTACATATTTATATGCGGTTGCAAAAACGAAATTGGTTTACTTTTTGTGAATGAAAAAGAGAATAAAATATAAAAACAGATAAAGGTAAATCGATAATTATTGATGAAAATTTATTTTTAATTTTTGCACGTGTGTTATTTTCGCACTTATTTAACTGTAATTGCTTAGCAAAATGTAACTCAAAGTTTGAAATAATTTCAATAATTCATTATTAAATCATACGAATAAAATTAATATATCAAACGTTTCGGATGTTTATTAACCCATTATCATCAAGACTATT